>JARHVA010003375.1:927500-1440000 GCA_037957365.1 Torreya grandis | reverse complement strand
CTAATGTTGATTTTTATAATGATTATTTATTTGGTATGATTATTCAAAAAATTATATTTTTGATTTGATGTTTGCTGCATCATAGGAGGTAGAGTGTAAAACTAGTTCTAATTGAATGAGGGATCATTCTTATTCAATCATGGAATTGTTTTCAAGAAGTTCATTGTTGAATGTCTAACCTCATGGATTGTGAGGGATAAGTTGTGGATTTATTTGCTTGTTGATGTTTATAGCTTCTTGGAATACCAAGGCTAGATTATTAGCATTGGTATCTCTTTGTAAGAACACTATGGTGATAGGATCTAGGGTGTTCTTGTATATCTCAAGCTTTAGATTCTCATCTAGATTATACATAAAATTCAATCAAGTATGCATCTTATATAATCTTACGTTGAAGGTTTAGATAGACTCGTTAGGCTCACTTTTCATGCTAGTAAAGAGATGATATACCAAAATTGGATTAATTACCTATCCAAATTGTATAAGGAATGTACTTTTACATGCATCCCATGAGGTGATGGAATTTTACTAAAAATTAAGATACCAATCATAAGAATAATCTTGAAAATTAAATGAAAAAGGCCTGAATGCAAAATCCTTATGGATAAAATTCATTAATCTCAAGTTTCCCTTGAAATATTTGATATGTTATTTAGTCATCCTCCCACTTGAGGTGGAGAAAGCAGGTAGATACTTCTCTAGATTCCTTGGTAATTCATGTTAGTCTTAATGGATGGTAATGGAGGATATGATTAACTAGGGTTGAGCCATAGGAATATTGATAGGTAGGATGTTTCTTATGTGGTAAGGTGTTCGGTCTCTTATTGTATACACAATAGTTTCAAACTTTTATATATTACTGATTCTTTCTATCTTATTTATACTTTTCTTCTATGCATTATGATTATATATACATTGATGTGAGTATATGTATTATATACACATTTATTTTTAATGGTTATTACCCCCCACTTTATGACACAATATTTGGTGAGAACTAAATTATATTTTTATTTACTTGTTATTAGTATAGTGAATATGAAAACATAGGACCTAGTTAGGGTTATTGCATAGTTTTGCTTAAATATAGGAATTTTAAAACTCCCTAGTGATATTATTATGGTAAGATATCCATTAATTAGGTATATTTGATCCATATTGGTCATGACCTTGATTATATAATGTATACCCAATGGAAAGTCTAAATAATATCTATCTTTTCCAAGTTAGGATTGATTTATAGATCTACTAAATTTCCCATTACAAACACTTTGGTGAACCCAACATGAATCTAACCAGTTCAAGTTTCCTTTCACACTTTTCTTTCTATCATTTTATTATTTTTATATATTTGTGATAATATGTTGAATAGGTTATTATAATTTTAACTTTTGTGCATACGTTTAACACATAGTTGTATTAAAATGACTCTATTTTTGTGTAGGTCTTCATTAGATGCAGGTTGGCATAGTATTCTTATTTAGTCCTAGATAAAAAAAACTAATTCAATCATGCTGAATTGTCTTCAAATCATCATCTAGATAAAAAAACTAAGTTGAACACATCAACTTAGTCTTTTAATCAGCATTCAGATAACAAATTAAGTCAAATAGGTTGAATTAGTCTTTCAATCAACATTAAAATTAATAGAATAGGTCAACTAGGTCAACATAGTCTTCTAATCAGCATCCAAAACAACCATGTCTACAACTCAACTTATTCATATGATCAGGTTTCAACAAATAAGGTTTCACAGAATTAGGTTAAACTAGTTGACTTAGTTTACATAACTTGCAAGTAGAATTCAAAGTACTATAATAGAAAATTTGAAATCTTAATCATCTTTCAAATGACCAAGGTCCTCTATTTCTCTCTCTATCAATTTAGTACTTCATTATAGTTGTATTTTGTGTAAGTTTGTAGTCTTAGAAATTATAATCCTAAAATAAACTAAGTCGACTTGGTCAACTTAGTTCTATAACTTATCTTCTATTTAAGAAACTAAGTTGACCTAGTTGAATTAATTCTTAAATAATATTTCTTCTATAGAATAATAACAACCCAGTCAACTCTATTCTCCACTATTTTCATATAGTGTCATCTAAATTGACTCTGTACCATTATTAATTTGGGAATTAACAACTATATGCTAGTAATTAACTCATACTTTCATTTTCAGCTATTTTCATGCTTAAAATAGCTCACATAGTCTAATTAGATGGTTTTCCAACTTATTGTTTAGTTAATCTATTTTTATCCTTTTTCACACACTACCAAATCATAAAATACTCAAAACACATTTAACATTTGTCTTCCCAAGGCCTATCTACTTGGATTTTATCATCAAGGGGGAAGATGACTTAGTTTTCTAGCCAAGTATAAACATGTGGTTAATGGTATATATTAGAAAAGCACTTGAAATCCTTATCAATATGGGATTGTTAAGTGAGGGGATAGTCCCCAATACCAAGCTAGTACCATTTCCAACATAGATCCCTTTCAGTCTAAATATCCTAAAACCATCCATATATTGATTTTTAGTTCCCTATTTTTAGATAAATTCCCTATTACACTTAAAATACCAATTTATAATAATCTAAAAACACTCAAGATGACTACTTAGTTAGCATTTAATTTTTAGTTGACTACTTAATCTCTAATCATTGTGTGTTGTATTGCAAAAAATTACATTAGCTAGTGTTGGTGTAAGGTTTTGTGTTGTGTGCCCCAATTAGATCATTCTCATTGATCTAATTTTTTGTGTTTTTTGATTCTATCTCTTGCTTTAATTACATCACAAAAACTTTCCCTATTTATATCACACTATCATTCTATTCAACATGATCTCTTATAAACTATCTTTTTTCTTGTCTACAGTATTAAGTTGACTTGGTCAACCCTATACACTTTTCTTCCAATCAAGTTATAGTACTAAGTGAACTTGGTCAAATCTATATCCTTATCAAACTATGTTTTCCATACCTACAGTACTAATTTAACCTAGTTAACCCTGCACTCTTTTTTACCAATCAGGTTACATTACTAAGTTAACATAGTTGACTCTATATCCTTATTAAATTGTGTTTTTCCCTATTTATAGTACTAAGTTGATCTATTCAATTATGTATCCCATTATACCAACTAGGCTATAGTACTAAGTAAATTTGGTTGACCCTATATCCTTGTTAAGCTTAGTTTCATGCCCTATTTAAAGTAGTAATTCAACTTAGTTAACCCTATGCTCTTATTTTTCTCTTGGATTGTAAAACATAGTTAATTTGGTTGACTCTATATCCTTCCTATCTCTTTGATTTTGAATCATATTTATCTTCCTTACCCATTTTCCTTCATCATGAAATTATTATTTAAACAAAACACTAGGTTAAATTCAATAGATATAATGAGTTTTACCAAACCCAATAGGTTATCCCATAAGCATGTTATGGCTCCTACCCTATATGAAATTAATGTATATGTAGCCACTCACACTACAAATTATGGGACCCCTCCTCATTCCTTTTTACTTTCTAATTCTCTCTTCTCATTTTAATATCAACCTAAATTAGAGTATACCCTAGAAATGCTCTTCTTCATCAATGCATTTCCTCAACATCAAGGAAAAAATCCTTTTACTATTTACCATCCCATGATAAGTGTTCAAGTTGAGGAACCCCATTCACATTCTCCCACATTCTCACATGGATTTGGGGACACTAGTTTTTTGGATTCTTAGCCTCTTCCCTCTATTTTGAACCCTTATCAAACCATGACATCTTCCTCTTTTATTTTATCCACCTCCATGCCTAGTATCTCTACTAACATGGTAGGTTCTACATCTAGTGGGTCTCTTCTAGGACCCACTCTTCTAATTTCTTCCACTAGTACATCATTTTCTACCCATGAAAATCATACCTATAGTTCCATTTATTCTCATCCCTATATTATTACATCTTTTTCCACACAATAAAATCATGATACTAGTGCCTCACCAAAAATTCTTATAAAGCTACTATTAACACCCATAGTGGTACTCAAGCCATTACTACCAATTATAATGATTTAAACAATACCAATAAAAACACTCAAACCCATAAAATTGTATTACAAGCTCTTAATCAAATAAATTATTTACAAAACAATAATTCCAATCAAAATATGCAAATACAAAATCATATTATCTATTTTCAAACCCACCCTCAATAGTTTCCATGTGGAATGCATAACCAAAATGTTCCCCACCTCCTCTTCAAGATTCCCATGGTAATCTTATCCCTCAACCTCCTCTTGTTAAAAAAATACTCAAGCACCTTCAAAATGAGCCTCTTATACCTCAAATCACTAACATAAATATATGAGGCAACACCCCTACCATTGCTTACAATGGGTCAACTGATCCTACTCTCCACTTATAATTTTTTTTAAATTTATATAAAGATTGGGTCAAGTTAAATACTTTTTCCACTACCAAGCTATTATAAAAAACTCTCATGGGTGATGCCTTATATTGGTACAATAAAATTAAATATCATTCCATTAATATTTTGGAAGATTTAGTCAATGCTCTAATCTAAGAGTTTCAAACTAGTAAATTCCCTAAAAATACTTTGGCCCATTTTTTCAATTGTAAGCAACTGAAGACTGAAACTGCACAATATTTCATCAAATGATGGAATACCTTGTATAAAAAATATGAGCATAATATGGAAGATGAGAACCTCTTTCATCTATTTACCAATGCTCTTTTTCCCAATTTATAATATTAAGTCCAGACTCTCTCAACATGATCTTTGAAAGAGGTCATTAACCAAGAAAAACATCAAGATTTTCTCATGCATCAATTTGAGACATACTAACATTATATGGGTACTAACATGTTAATTAAAAATAATAATAATCATGCCTAAAGTGATGGTATCACTGATTCCTATGATACCATTCATACTATTCAAGCTATTATTCCCAATCAGGCTTTATAACAAGCTTCCTCTCCCAACCACATCACTAAGTCTCATTTATCTTTAGCCAATAACATCAATGTTCATAAACCTTTATCCTTAGTGGAATTATAAAAAGCTATACTAAGGCCTCTTCCATGATAAATTGATCCCACTCATCCCATTAAATTTTAGTATGATCCTAATAAATTTTGTTGGTTTCACGCTAGTTGGGGCCATTTTCATGATGCTTGTAGGCAACTTCATAATTTGGATATGGATTTCCTTATTGATCCCAATTTTGACCATAATTATATCATTTGTATATGTAAAAAAAAACCTATGATATTTCCTTCAAATCCCATGAAACACAAATTAAATATCACTCTTTAAACCAAGATAATGCTCATTTGGCTATCTATAAATATCCTCTTTCAAATCACCAAGATAAAGTAAACAAACATACCCCTTCTACTAATAATGTTGATAGTATTCCTAACCCAAATCCTGAATTGAATGTGGTCAATATGAATAATATGCAAAAGGTGGTTGCCTTCATTGATCCTCATCCCATACACACTCCTCAATTATCTCACACATTCTATGTTATCCAATACTCTTCTACAACTCACTTAATATAGTTAGGACATGAAGAACTTATATATTTTGATGAACCAATTCTAACACCTACCTTTGATAAAACTTCTCGTACCATTTATACCATTCCTTTAACCTATTTACCTATCACCAATGATAATCAAACTTCTATCAACACTTCTTCTAATCTATCTCAAACCAAACCTACACGACTACCCCACCTTCTCAAGACAATCCACAAACTTGTCCTCTAATTAGACCTTCCACATTTTATCAACATATATTCACATGCACCTTAACTCCACCTTCTAATGACCTCCTTTAACACTATGCACCTATTTCTAATAGTCCTATTATGGGTTATGATGAATGGGATCCTATTATAGATCTTACTATTCTCCCATTTCAAACCCCATTTGTTAAACTTATGTGAACCTACCCACATCATCATAATCAACTTATGAATCTTTTGCTTGAAATGAACATCCCTCATCCTCCCTTAATAGGATATAAAACCACCTTATCTAGATCAAAAGATAACATTTTACAATAGTGTAAAGATATGTCCATACATATTGATGAAATCATGGGCACTTCTCTTTCCTTCAAATTCACCATTGCTTCTATGATCCCTGATGAGATCCCAATTCATGTGGATAATCCTCCTCTTTTTATCAATGTACAAATTGGTAATATCCAATTTAAGCATGCCTTGATTGATGGGGGTTATGTCACTTGTGATGCCTCTCTATATTTTATCAAAACCCTTAGATATTATGAATGTAATCATAAGTCTACATGAAACACGTATCAAGGCTATGACCAGAGTAAAATGCCTCCCTTAGGTTGTGTGTCTATCCCTATCACTATTTCACCTATCATAATTTGTATAAATGTGATGATCTTCAACTTTCCTCTATCCTATAACATTTCTATTGGTAGTTTATGGACTCATCACATGAGAGCAATTGCCTCTTTCACTTGCCAATGTTTCAAATTTACTCACAATATATTAATCTATAAGATTCAAGGTGACACTAACCCTTGAAATTTCAAACAATTCCAAAACTATGGTGTATTCAAGATTAACACCCTTGAACCCTTGCCAAGCATTTCATTTTGTGAATCTTAATGGTTTAACTTTTTTGTCAATTCTAGTCAAGGTTATAATGGCCACCCCAAGAACATAAGGAATATAATCCCTAAACTCTTATATTTTGATGATGATGAGATTGATAAAATAAATCTAAAGATTGAAACCTCAGATGTCTCACGTTATCTCATTTCTCAACTTCCCCCTTCTTTGCATCTTCATTCTTATCAACCACCTAATGATGATATACTTTTTGTCTTAATTAAGACTCAAAATTCCATTCATCACACCATATTTTTTGACAAAGTCATCCCTACCTATGTCATTTATCTTCTTACACCTAATTATGATGATGGTTATACCTTATATGATCCATTATTAGGAAGTCTTTTTCAAGCCTAAGATGTTGAAATTATTCATTATCAATCCTCTTTGATTTAATTTTTTAGTATTTCTTATATAATTCCATCCTATATCATTCGTAATGTTATCATTTTTCCTTTTTATTTTAGGGTAGAGATGGTGCACACACCTCTAGTTTTTGAAGATCCTTATAGGAGTATTCTTATGGATCATGTTATGACTGGTCCCTATCACTTTGCCAAATACTAGGACCCCTCTGTTTCAATTTATTTCCTTCATTTCTTAGTTCTAAAAGTAGATAAAATAAATTGAGTATTAAGGGTGTGTGGGTGGGTACTTGGTATAATTGTGCATGTTGATATATAGATGAAGTGAGAACTCCTTCTTTAGCTAGGGAAGAATGACCTATAAATCAGATTAACTTACAAAAAATGGATTAATAGAAAGATAAGTGGGTTACCTGGTTATAACTAGTCCCAAGAAATGAATATTCTTACTTAAATGGATGTCAACCCATGTTTGACATTTAAATTCATAAATAAACAATAAATTACAAAATATATATATGGAAATGGTGTGAAATAAATAATATCAAAGATATCTAGCTCATAACATGATTAATATGATCAAAGTATTTGTTTCACAATTCCATAGCTATGTCAATACCCTCATAAATTATAGCTATTTGTTCATCAACGTCTTCATAATTAGATGTGAAAACCATATCACATAGAGCTAACTAGAATGTAATGTTACTTTTATTAGTGAAAAAGGGTTGTGGGATAATGGGGAGGTTAAATATGTTGTCAACTTCATGTGTTAATCCAGTTAAGGTCATTTACATGTAAGAGATAAATTATAGTCAAGTTCAGAGAGGTCAAAAAAGGGGTTATGCATGGGTCAAAAGGCTAAAGTAGATCTGGTAGGGTACAAAGGAATTCAACATAACAAATTATTATTTTGAAATGATAGTGACCATCAGTGGTCAGGGTGACCGTCGACAATTGTCCTGACTGATGATGGTTGGATGACCGATGGTGGTTGATATATCCATCGATGATTATAGTAACTGTCTATGATTACCTATCAAGGAATTTATATAATGAGTTAAAAAGGGTATTTGGTGGACAAAAAGGGGTGTTTATGGATGAAATGGTATTAGGTGGGTATTAGGAGTGGGGAAGAGGGTTTAGATTTATTGATCAAGAGAAAAAATGAAGAGTATAAAATAATAAAAATAAAACAAATTACCTTTGTTATGTTGAAGATTTGATAGCTAAGTGTTAAATATATTTGAGTAGTGTAATGGTACTTTTACCTTTAAGAATCACATGAACAAGGTTTTTAGATGTTGGATGCCTACATAAATAAAATAAGAGAACTTGGATATGTGAATTTGAGATCCATAACTCTCCCAAGAGCCCTAAATTTAGAGCAAAAACTTAATAAGGAGGGAAGATTTGAGGGAAAGTTGCTAAGTTGGGAGGATAAAGATGCCCATTTTGGAATAAATAAAGATGTGACATGTGCATGGGAAATTTTCTTTCTATTTTTCCCATGTAAGCTCATCCATAGTTGGATGATTTTTGTGTTGCAGGGGTGAAGACCTAACCATCGATGGTTAGGGTAATTGTCGATGGTTAAGGTGATCATCGATGGTTAATCCCTTTGTGTAATAAGGTTTAAAAATATTCAAGGATAGAACGTTAAAATGTTTGGTGGCTAGTTGTAAAGGGTGTTTAAGGGTGAGATAACTAGCTAGATAGTTAACTAATGGTCAAGAATAGGTCCAAGGTGATGTGATACAAAAAATGTTCAAGGGGACATTTCTAGGTGTCTACATCTCTATCCAACTTATCCCTAAGATGATTTTAACTTTAATTTGACCTTATGCACATCCTACTTCTCCCTTAGTTAAGTTTAGTTTGGATCCTATTCCCACTCCCTCTCTAGCTAAGTCTCTCCTTATTTTTGATCCTATGGTTCCTTCAGTTGAGCCTTACCTAGTCTCTCTACTAGCCCCACCTTCCTTGGGTGATAATTTGCTCCCTTTACTATAGCTTGGTCCTTTACCCACCAAATGGCCTAATAAACCATATTGTGATATTCATAAATTTATTAATAATTATACTAGAGATTGTTCATTAAACTAACCTTCTCACCTTTCACTTCCATTCCTCTTGTGAGTACACCTACCAAGTCTACTCATAGGTGTATTTGTTGCTTCCATGGAATAGATAATAATTCATCCACACATTGTCTTAAGATATGGAAATATATTTATACCTTAAGTCTCATCACTCCTCTACCCATAAAAAATTCTATACCTCCCCCAAAATTTTTACCTGAATATCTTCCCGAAAATGGAGAGGTATATTATCTCTAGCAACAATGTGGTACACATCAAACTAATGATTTCTATATCCTTTAGAATCATATCAAGTGTCACATCATGACCATTCATGTACCTTCTACCCTTCCTCCTATAGGTCTCTCTCATAATAATGTTCCCACTTTTCCCTCATGTCTCCACCACCTATGGTCCCTTCTCCACCTACCATTTCTCCACCCATGATTACCTCACCTGTGGATCTTCCCTCACCCATGGATATTCCCTCACCTTTGGATCATTCCCCATTGGGTCCCCCTTCATCCCTCATAGATTCCACTTCCATTTCTTTTCATAATCATCCCTTGCATGATATGCCACATTATTATGATCTTTTTGGTGTTCCCACATTTTTTGTCAAAGAGATTTGATGTGAAGTATTTCCTTAACATTCCCTAAAGATCAATGAGACTTTGGTTGTAGTTTGAGTTTAGCTTCATATAGAATTATAAAATGTTATAGACAATGTGTGTGGATAAATATATTAGTATTTATAAACATAATCATGGTTTTATTTCACTTCTTTCTTCATTTGGATTGGATTTGTGCTCCAACTTTACATTTATCTATTTTATATCATTTGAAATTGTGTTAAATTATTATCTATCTTACATGATGACCTTTTTTTGTACTACATGTTTCTTATGAGGTCATTATTTTTATTATGATCTCTTATAGATACTTTTTCATGATTACATATTTCTTATTCATGATTTCCTTTTCCATGGTTATCTTTTTTTTTTTTAATGATTGTTTGCTATCTTGTCTTTATAAACATGAATAATTGTCATTGTGACTTAGTTATACAAACCTTGTTCCCCTTAGTCATTCCTTATTTACCATATGATAAATTAGAAAATAATTCATCTTATTCTAATCTCCCTTTACCCATCCACATTGGATCTCCTCTTATTCCCCTTTAATACCTTTCACAAACTAAGCATACACATGGTTGAGACTTGAGATAACATGTTGGTTCATGGTTGAGCCTAAGTATTCTAGTCAGTCATATATTTGGATACTTAACTTCCTTTAGCCAAATCCTAAAGTTCATTAATATGTATCAATTTATCTCTCATGATTGCTCATTCCAAATTTGTATGGAGGAGGAATCTTAAAAGCCACAAACAATCAAAATCCAAATCATTTAACAAAAGGCAATGATCTAAAAGACAACATTAAAAAGTTTCCAAAGTCAAATCACATTAAAAACATGATGATAAGAACATATCCTTTCCCTAATCATAGATGAAACTACAAAGTTGACCTCATGATAGATTTGAGGTCCATTGAGTGTGGTAGGCCAAAATATTATAAAAGGAAAAAGAAATAGTGTAACCTACTTTCTCATGCAAGTACCTAGTTTTCATAGTAGACATATGCCTCTGTAAGGGGTCCTGAGCAATGGGAAACATGTCATGGGAAGGTAGGTCCATTTTAATTTTCTTTTTCAAAATAACCAACATGAGTTGGTCCTAGTACCACACTTATTTTCCTACATATCTTTGTGCCTATAGTGAATATGTATCAAGCGCCTACATTATCCTTCTTACATTCCCTCTTTCACTCCCTAAAATCCTAATATTTCCCCTTGAAAAATATTATTTTGTTCACTAATCACTCTCCTTAGGGATTGCATTTTTTTGTTGCAATGTAATACCTTAGAAAGGACCAGGCCTTCCTCACAAATTACCAAATTTTCACACTACCATTCCAAACATACCCTTTTAGCATATTTTACCCATTGTTTCCACTTCATTGGTGTTCCATTTATGAGTTTCAATTTAATATGATGGATAGGACCTAGCCTTCCTCATAAAATTTTCCAATACCTAAGTCACAATGAAATTACATGTGTAAAATATGAGATAAGATGTGATTGATTATGAGTTACACATCATTGATATGCTTCCCATCTTGATTTAGTTTTTATGATAACTTCATTAATCTTTCACTTTTATCTTCTTATTTTCTGATTGCATGTAAGAATCCAACCATTTTTATTAAAATTTTAATACTTCCCCACTTGAATTAGTGTGACTAGTTTAAGACCATTTTGCCAATTTTATTTCTCTTTTATACTTTCCAATATGATTTAGTATGATTGATTAACTTAATTGATTTATGATTGGTATTTTATGTGAATTAAATTTTATTACAATATTATCATACTTCCCAACATGATTTAGTGTGATTTTAATTGTTTTAATCTGGTGCTAATATTTTTCATGGTTTAAAAACATTTTGCCTCTTGTTTACCACTTTTAGGTTTGTTTAGTTAGTCATATTCTGTTATTACACATTTCCCATCATGATGTAGTATGTAGTGCATTTATTATTAATTAATTATACTTTTCCAAGTATTTTTTGCTTATTTATTTTTAACCATGCATGTGTAATCCATAATTCTAGAAAATAAAATACTTCACATATATTTCATTTACATATACAACAAAAGCAAAATACATGTGCTAGAAATAAATATATCCATGCATTAACAATCACAACCAAAATATAACTCATGAGATCAACATTCAACTTTGAAAACAAAATATCTCTATATATCATGTGTTTTTATACCAAAACATAAAAATACATCACTCCAACTCTATGCCTACACTCCATCATGCATATCTCATGGCTTAACCAAGCTACATATAGATGCATTAGGATGTACCATCTCCATGGTGTAATATAATGAGTATATTAAAGATCTCAACCCCAATACCTATTCTTATAGGTTGGCCACCTAGGCCTATACCAATCCTAATTGGATCATGATAGCCATGTGCACTACTCTCTCCTAAGCTAGGGCTTACTAAGCATGTGCCTTTCTTGATCCCACCCCTATTGGCGAATGAGATCCATCCCTACATTTTGTTAGCTACCTTGTGTCCTCCCCAACTAGTCTAAACTAGCTCACCTAAGCTGGGGTAGATGGTACCACAGTCATCCAATATGGTAGGATCATATGGTGTCAATACTCTATTAAAAATGTCATGGAACACTATCATGACTAAGGACCCCAATCTAGTCTCCTATGTCATAGGGTTTGTAAAAACCAAAACCTAGATAGATAATAGATCACATATATATCTTAAAATATATCTACAATCATATACAACTAGTATTATATCTTAAAGACTAACAAATCCAACATTTATTACCTATCTTAGTGACACCAACCACCATCTACCCATTTTATTTCCAATTGAGCATGGTATCTCCATTGACCCATACCCCAATCACCTCATCTATGAGTCACCTCCCAATCAAAGAAAATATTAGAGTCACCACCCATGCATACCTCAAGCCTCTCCTAAGTGGTGCCTCTATCAACCATCTCTACCATGGGCCAACTGTAGGGTCATCCTATGTCACCACCCTTTGTGCTCAATATCATCACTGACATATCCATTAGTGGTGTGCCTAAGTTTATCATTATTCCTCTTCCTATGGTGCCTACTTTGGTACCTATTTTTCCCCTGCATCTAGATCTATGACCTCTCCTCTATTGGTTGTCAACTATTGTGATCAACCACTCCATAGTCTCACACACCATAGTCTAATCTTTGATGTCTTGACTGGTGCTCCTCCTCTTCCTATCCCCTTCAACTATCTCACATGTCATGCCTAAAATGTAGGCACTATTATAGGATTTGCTAGTTGTGGGAGTCCAATCTATCCCAACAAGCATGCCACTAACTATGACTCTACTCACTATGTATAGTGGCCCATGTTCTATACTCAATCTATCCATGGTACCACATTTTCACAAGTATGCCAACTTGTATAAATATGTGCATAGAGCTACCACATGATCTCTACTAATGTGATTATGTACCATGTTGGCATGTGGGGCATGGCCCATTATACCTAGTCTTATATCCATCTAGAAACCTGAGGTAACATATCATCAACCACATGGGGCAACCCAACTAGTTGATACATCAAGAACCTCTCATATATCCATGTGATCAACAACACCAGTGCTCCCATTGTCTTCTACCCTTAAACAAATTTACCATCAGATTTATTATTTTTCTCATATCTTTGTATTTACTAACTCTTTTTCCAAATCATAAAATGTTATAGAATCCTAATACTATAGATATTATTTTCCACTATTATATTCCCATGTTGTAAAAAATTCAATTTTTTTCTCTTTTTTGCTAATCTCTACAGGTTCACCAAATGGTCCTCAGATTGGACACCTTCACATCTCTCACATCTCCTTCTTTATCTACAACACTAAGGTAAGTAAAGGTATGTGTTTTTCATTTTTGTAATTTTATTTATCTTATTTTCTCTTTATTGCAATTTATTCATCTTCAACATTATGTATCACTCTATTATTTTCATAAAGTACCATCCCATGTTGCATCTACATGATACATGATGATCTTTGAATGGTGCATATGTATACACATAATATTTTTAAATGTTTATCTGCTAATGATGTTTTCTATCTTGTAGGAAATCATTGATTATTAATCTCTTTGAATGCACACCTTAAGGGGTGTACTAGGAAAGGGGTGGGTATACCATTAGTGCTTCATAATATTATTTTCCATTTTTCCACTTTATATCTACACGCTTGTCTCCTAAAATCCATTACCCTAAGATTTACCTCCCAATAAGTTACCATATTCATTATCCTTTTGCCTAACTTAAAACCCTTTTTTGGAAGTTTACATGACTATGTCAACCAAATCAACCCTATATTGTTATTTACAAAGTCTTACTAAGAACTAAGTTCACCATGGTTGACATAGTTCATTAACTAGTTAGTTTTTTATTGATTTCAATACTAGATTGACTAGGTCAACCTTATTGACCACAAATTTTAGAAGGTTATAGGTTTATATCCACCTCTATAAATACAATCATTTTTTCATTTTTGAAATAAGAGAAGAAGTAAGATGCATTTCATATCTTCTTATCCACCATTCTACTTGAGGAACAAGCTTAAGGTTCCGTACTCTTTTTGGAGAAATAGATTTTATTTTGTGGAAAAGTCTTTTAGATGCATTGATATGTTATGTAGCCTAGATTTTATTTATCCTTGTAATCCTTACATATCACAAAAACCTCTTCCAAATAACCTTGGCCAAGGGAGAGATTGAGGCTTGGCAGATTCATCTTCAAAGGTAAGTATTTGGAACTTTGTTCCTGCTTTCTAAGAGTAGATAGATATGAATTTATACTTATCTTCCATGAATTAATATTATGTTTACATTCACATGAGTATATGTATTATATTCATGTCTAATTTTAATTTTTTTTATCCCCCATTTTAAGCAACAAGCTTTGGTGAACACTAGATTAGATTTCGCTTTACTTGTTACTAGTATAGTGAATATGAAAACATAGGACATGGTTAGGGTTATTACATAGTTTTACATGACTAAAGGATTTGTAACCCTCCCTCATAATATTATTATGGTAAGAGGTACTTTAATTAGGTCTAATATATCCATATTAGTCATGACCTTGATTATCGAATGTATCCCCAATCAAAAGTGTAAAGAGGATCTATATTCTTTGAGCTAGGATTGATTTGTAGATCTACTGCATTTTCCATTGTATAAAGTTCTTACCTCAGGAATGATAGGTATGGGTCTAGGCCTCCCAGAGTTTGAAAATGGTGAAACCAAAAGGCTTACTGGGCCCTTAGACCTTATTTATCTCTTGGGTGTATCTGTAATGATGGGCTCCCTCTTTATTTGGAAAACACACAAGTGGGCCTTCCCTCTAGCACTAACTTTTTCATTCTATTGATGTGGGTTTCATGTACACCTTATAGAGTTTCAATTGAGAAAACCTATAACATTTTAATATCTCTATGGAGCTAGGTTCCACTATGGGGTACAAGTTATAGGTATTTGGTTAAAACAACTAGGTGGTATAATAGAAGGTTGAGCCTATGGGTTTTTCAACCAATTTTGTGGTTGGATGCATGGATTATAATAAAAGGGATAAATCACTAGGTGATTTGGATGGGTGGAAGAATAATCTATGGTGGGAATATCTCAAATAAACTTCAAAAAAAGGGAAGGGTAATGTAGAAAAGAGGTTCTATGTTTTTGAAATGTAATTCCTCAATCTATCTCTTTGGTCTACAAGTATCTCAAGAACTAGTGTTTGTATTTTGAAGCTTTTTCAGACTCACAAACAAACATGATTAATATTTTGGGTAGT
Organism: Torreya grandis; assembly: GCA_037957365.1. Taxonomy (NCBI): domain Eukaryota; kingdom Viridiplantae; phylum Streptophyta; class Pinopsida; order Cupressales; family Taxaceae; genus Torreya; species Torreya grandis. The sequence goes on along the minus strand of JARHVA010003375.1, from coordinate 1,424,423 downwards.
AAAATATAGAGTATGTATTGGTCTTAACTGAAGGTTTATCCTTTTAAGGTTATTGTTGCATACCTTTGGAAAAGAAGTTACAGCTCAGATCGAGAAGTTATCTATGGTAGCTATGGATCACACATGAAATAATATATCAAATAAGATACTTCTATACACTATGAATTATCAATTCAACTTATGCTAACTATATAAATCAATGACACATATCAATATTTAATAGTTATTACACATATAAGACTAAAATTCATTAATATAACATTTATATTCATCCATAGCATTGGTATACATCAAAATTATTAAATTGATTACAAATAAAGAAAATTATAATTCATTAACATAGAAAGGGAAGATTAAAGTGAAAACACAATTACATCAAATCCTTGATTTCTTCATGTATTTCATTTAAAAACTCTAACCCTTTGAAAGAAGGATATACATGTGTATATAGATCTTGGGGAAGGGATCACCTCATCCTCTAAGTTTAGAACACTTTGTTTACATCTAAAAATATTTTAATTATTGGTTACATATCAATGTCTTATATATATCTTAGTCATTAAACATATGCATGCTACAAAAATAATATAGTTGATTACAATATGTATGAAATGAGGACTTCACTATTTGGTTATGACCAATACATGAAAAATGTACAAAATTATCCCTTATCAAAATTTTCTATTGCTTTACTTGTCTTAAACTTGTCATCAAAAATATAATAGTACTTGTGCTTGATGATGCGGTAACTAGAGTAGTACTTGGAGATGCACTAGATGATAGAACTATTATCACCATGGTAAATTTAGTATGAGGTGGTGATGATGTGAATTTAGTCATTGGTTTATAGGTAGAGTTGATGTAGTAGAACTAGAAAGTGGTATTTCTTGAGCTACTTTCTTCTTTCCATTTAAGTCCTGGTAATGTTTGTATACCTTAACATCCTATACTCAGATTACGTTCATATCCAAGAGATGTGGCTTAGTAAAATTGATCATCTAATCTATTAGTTCATTATTTTCCACCTTAGTTACTCTCAATCCAACCCGAAAGACTTCTACCTTTATTTCCTTCTTCGTCACTACATTTAATTTGGCCTCAATGTCTTCTAGGCTCAAACCTTGCACACTTTACTTAAAGCTATCAAAAACTTGTTTAATAATTTTTTCAAGTGAAACCTGAGTAACCATCTTGCCTTTATTATCTTGAATTAAATTTAATTATAAATCTATCAAAATTTATTTAGCATACTTTTCTTGCTTGGCCAATTTATCCACTAGAGCCTCTAAGGATAATACCTAGTCTCGGGACTCCTATGTTCTTATTAGTGATAAATTCAAATCATTAAATGCCTCTAATAGGGTCATCATGTCCAAATGGATAATTTATTTATTAGGGGTATATAGCACTAGAAAATTTAGCTTACTATCATCCTATTTTTGGCTTCTAAATAATTTGGTTATATTATTAACATGAAGAGCCAAGATGACTCTCAAAGAATGAATATAATTAAGAATATTCTATAGCCTAAGAGCTATATCTTGAACATCTTATTTTATTCCATGGGGAACCTTAATCACTTATTATTATTTATCTATTTTAGTCCCTCATTTATAAAAAGGATGGCTTCTATGTGGGTCTCCATATAAGACTTCAAGTCATAAATATTAGGGGATTGACCCTTTTTTCTTATTCTTCCTCATACTAAGGAAGTACACTTATTATTTTTCTTCTATGATCAATGTCTTAACTGATCTATCTTCAATTTTCCTCTTCTTCACCCAATCCCATGGCCTTATCAAATAGTGAGCATACCATTAGTAGTTTAGTTATCTTTAGATTGGGTCTCTTAGAAGCCAAGGATCCTAATTACATAGCTTAATTTGGAATATCTATATTTGAGGGATTTGAGGGTTGTGCTCCCACTTGTGCATGTTGTTCAAATTTTTCTTCAGTTTGTGTGGAAGGATTGGGCATTGTTGGCTAAATGATCTTTGACAAGTTATGATTCCATACTATGGTATCAAATGGACAACAAACACGGGTTGCCTCATAGGTAACCTCTTATTATTAACTATTATGGTTATGGTTGTTGGAGTAGAATAAGGTAAGGGTGAACCCAATTGGGTAGAAGGAGATGTAATGAAGTGATGGATTGGGCAATGGCTAAAATGGAAAAATCTAGTGTTGATGGAATAAATGTTAATGGAATAAAAACTACAATAGTGGAGGGTGATAGGCTATCATTATACCTATAATTTAACCAATCAATAGATTTGTGTCATTTTCTACCAGGACTAGTGTCCAAGGCTATATGTAATGAGACTGTTGGACATTTTAGTTTACAATTCACTATTTAGGGGGGGTTACTCTATTATTTATATCTAAATACTAAGTAAAATAAATAATATTCTAATTATATATTGTAAAAAAGTAAATCTATAAATTTTGGCTAGCTGAAGACCTCTTATGGCATTCCTTGTTAGATTATTCTTCAGTTTAGACCATCAACATACAAAACTTAAAAAACTAGAATTAGATATTATGGTGTCCTCACTCGACTTAACTGACTAGGTAGGATATTGTGATATTTCAAAATGTGGGAGGATTGTCTATTATCATTTATAATGCTTCCTAATATATTTTGAATATAGATATGAGTTAACAAACTTTACTTCCTATTAAATTGAAAAACACACTCTTGCATAAAGAAAACTCACTTGCATTGAATTGAAACAACCTTTTACATTTAACGGTAACACACTTACATCAAAGGGAAATCAAACTTACTTTGAAAATGGAAATCACGCTTGTAGCATAATAAATTATAGTTGAATTAAATAAATACACTTTTAAACTATAAACTAAAAGTACTAATTTGTCTTGATCTTTAGAGAGAAATGAGCCCTTGTTCCTTCCTCAAAATAGGATCAACATTTATTTAGTAATGAAAAGGAATGTTGAACTTTATTTCAACATCAAAATAACATATAAAAATATATGAAACCACACTAGAATGCTTCTTATTTAATCTCTAATTTTATATCACTATCTATTCATTCCTTTATTATCTAGAATGATAAGAAGATATGTATTTAAAGCATATCTCAACAACTATTCATAGAATAGAAAGTTTGATGATCTAAACAACCAAATCCACTTAGTCAAAATAGAAGATCTAGGAATCATATCCTACGCTTATAAGGAGGAATCAAAATTAATTCAACTAACAATAGATGAAAAATAACTAATATAGATCTAAAGATATTATGTTTGATTTTACAAAATAGAAGTATACTTATATCTGGATCATTTTAGACCATTACTATGAATAATAATGTCTAAAAAAATATATCTAAATATGGAAAGTCTATATAAATATAATAGATATCATTGGAGTTACTATCTTGATCTGTAGGATATAAATGGACATCTTCAAAGCACACCTAGGCATCTTCAAAGCATTATTGTATATGTCTTTGGAGTGTCTTCAAAGCGTATTTAGAGCATCTTTAGATTTTTATATCTTTAGAGTTTGATGTTTTCTTTGTTGAATCTTCAAATATATTGCTAAAAAGGGTTACCAAAACTATTTGATGACTTCTCAAAATTATCTCACCATAAGGATGTATTTATATATACAAAACTATGCTCATTTTATGTAAGTTAGACACAAATAAAAAAATAAAGAATCAACAATGTATCACATACAAATGAAAGACAATTTTGCTCATTTCATACTTAGATAGGACCTTAACTTTTAAATGTAATGCAATATCTAACTAAAATGCAACACTTACAGATAGTTTATATTAGATATCATGAGCTATATGGAATTCTTATCATTTTCACCCACACTTTACCTTCTACAAGTTATTTTATAAACCAGTGGGAGAACTATTATTCAATCTAGGAGTATAGATTCCAACTACTAATTGAGATCATAGATTTTAAAGTGGTTCCCCCAATCATAATGATTTTTGGGTAGGAATCCAAAATCTCGTACCACTTTATGTATCCATGCTTGAAATTAAATTTATGCCTAATTATGCTAGTTTTTCTAGGGAGACATAGGAAAAATAAGAATGGGAGGCCTAAATCTCATTCTAATCCACACATCTGATCCTCCATCCAAGATCTAAGTGATAATTTGAGTAACTACCTAATTTCTATGAAGAATCCACTTGATGGTGGTGGGACTCATAACTTCCATGTGTTTTAAATCAACATGCAAAGTCTCCCACCTCACCATGCTTACATTAATGGATCTGGTGGAATGCTAGATCATAAAAGATCTAAAAGATACTACATTTTTTCATAAAAATTAATGATATGTTTTTTCTTGTACATATGGTACATAGGCTGTAAAGCAGCAAAAAGTTTACATGCCTCTATAAATTGGGGTTTCACGCACGTACCTGTAATGTTTTGAAACTCAAGGAATTTATTATTTTCTTGATCCCAATTTGTATGATTTCTAATGGTATAAAGGAAATCATGTAATTGTGTTCCCCTAAAAATAAGTTCACTAAAAATTTAAACTAGTAACTCAACAACATTTACAAAAGATAGAAGTCATAAACTTGATATTTTCTCTTTGTGGTAATTATTTTAAATACATCCATAAACATATATTCATCCTAAATAACATGAGGAAAACCAAGAAAAATCAATTGCATTTTACATTTTTAAAAAAAATTATGAATAAATAAAACATAGAAATAAGAAGGTTGTCCACATGATAATAATTTTTTAGAAATTTTGAAAATATTTTGAATGGAAGTTTGATCTTTCTACAATTGCTAATGAAACTCTACTTTAATCCTAGCATTTTCTTCTTCCAAATTCTAAATCTTATATTGAGCTTTATTCCAAACTAAAATCATTGCATGAAGTGGTAAAGGGAAGGAAGGAATATCCCTTTTAGGTCCTTTAATTTGTATAGCTATTTACCTAGTTTCTCTCTATATGGTTTGTAAGGAAGCTTGCAACTTAGTAGTTTGAGTGGTTAGATCTTATATGTGAGTAGTTTGCTAAGAAATTAATGTAGTTTTTTTTAGATCAATGCTCAAGGTTAAGGGATCCCTATCTATTGAGCTTTTGATCAGAGGTCTAATCAGTTTGGGACATAATTGGGGAACTAGATCCCCAAGATAATACCAATGAATAGCCATAAATGGCTTGAAAATACCATTAACACCCAAAACTGACCCAAGAATACCCATAATCGGCCATAACTAGCCCAAAAATACTAATGATCAGACACTATTGGTCTAAGAATACCAATAATTGACCTCAACCAACCTAAGAATACTTAATGATTAGCCACATCTAACCTCTAATACCAAACTAAGATTTGAACTTGGGTGGTTCTTAAAACAACCAAGTCACTTTACCAACTCACCCACATATCATCGATCCTAAGCAATGTAGTTTACCATCAATAGAATTTTGTGAATTATTAATATGAGAATCCTTACTAGTAATAAAATTTTGTAAACTAGTAATTTGGGCATCCTTATTTACAAGGGAATTTTATAAGGTGCTTAGTTCATGAGATTGGTAAAATAATTTATTATGTATTTTATTTTACTTAGAATTAAATAATATAATGATTAATTATTTTTACCTAACTTGATAAAAATAATCTTCATATCTTCTTTCTAAACTAAAAATAGTTTGATTCTTACCTTGTAATGTCAAACAGAGAAAATACAACTTTGCCTATCATTACTAAATGGTTTCTTCATGATGGGATAGAGTCATGGAATGATACAAATCCTTATATTCATGATAAATTTGGGGAGTAGATGTGGATTCTTTTATAAGTGGAGCTTTGTCCTTGTCAACTATAGAGGGTAATGGTATTTCTTCTTCTTCAACTATAATTTATTATGCATAAGTTTCTTCTTCTTGAGATTTAATTTCCTATCCAGGGGTTTATTCTTCAACTATTTTTTCAACATCAATAAATTATATGGGAGAGCTTAAACTTCACAAAATTTTGGTTGTATTTACATTGCCTGCTTCTTCCTCTTAGAGAATTAGCTGATGACTTCACCAAGGTTTGACTAGTGGAGTAGGGTTTTCTTATGAAATCCCCATTTTTATTTTTGACCTTTGGCATAACATATTTGGATCCAAGGGTAATAAATATTGCCTTATTCTATTTTTTCTATTGTGGAAGGAGGAAAAATAGGGTGTGGTGATTTCTTACTAGAAATTTGGGATGATTTTCATATAAATGAGGACCAAGATTTTTCACCCCTAATTTTTTTTATAAAATGATGATGATAGATGAAGTGAATCAAATCATGATGTTTGACTATCCCAGTTCCCACTTTTAATTTATAAGATACATTAATTATAACATGATAAAAAAAGGATGGTAGGTTTACCTGAGATTTTGGTCTGGTATCTCCTTTACTCAAATGAATGAGAAGCCTCATGGTATCTCCATTGACCATAGTGAATTGACCATCTAAGGTGAGATACTTCATGACCTAATAGGTGAAATTATGCCTTGGAGGTGGAAGACTATCTCGAATGATTCCTCTATCTACACTTTATGAGGTTTTGACTAGCTTTAGATAGTGTTAATTGTCATCAAGGAATACTTAAATTAGATCAATAAAACTTAACTTATTAGTGACAACCACACCCTATTCAAGAATTTTAAAAAGTGCAGTAATCATAGAGGAATCCATTAGAATATACTCACCTCAAACAATAGAATGATCCTCATCAAAATCTTCAAAATATTCCTAGATAATATTTTCCTGAATACCATGATATGTTTTCAAAAAATTCATCCATCCTACCATCTCAAAAATAATCCTAGTTGATTCATATTGTAGAAACACTTCTACTAACTCTAATTCACGTTTCTTCTTCTTACCTCCCATCTCTAGAGATAATCATAGTATCCTTGAAAACCTACTTGCATGATGAAAAACTAAGCTCAAAATTAGATAGATTATAAATGAAGGCAAGGAAATGGGTATTGATGAAATAATGAATAAAAATAATGGAATATCACAAAATTATGGTAATAATTGTGGCTGATCACTTTAGAGTTTTAATGAGAAAGCACTTTTTAGGATCACTATCAATGATGTGGTATGAGGTGTCATAATTGACAACACTTGAAATAATATCCATAAATATTTTCACATCAAGTCATATCTTTTTGAAAAGGTCCTTTTAAAATAAATTCACATCAAATATTTAAGTGCAAATATGGTACTCATTTTAATCACATCCTTATGAAATCACATGAACTAATCCATAATAAAAAGTTGTCCACCTAATGGTCATACATGTAGAACATAAAACAAAAAATGACTAACCTTTTGGGAAATAAATATAATTGTACCTCTATATAATTATACCTATCTTGTAAGGATAATTTTTTTTGAGAAAATAATGTTAGTTGACAAGATAACTATTTATGTTTTTTGCAAAAATTTCTTCTAAAAAGTGTCATTTTTGGTTTTCACCTTTTAGTAGTTTTTTATTTTTTTATTTTTTATTTTTATATTTTTTAAGGGAGGATATCTTCCATTTACTAGTTTTTAGTACTCCTTTATTGGATGTTTGTTACAAATATTATTTGGCCTTAGTGGAAGAACCAAGTTATTCCATAATGTCAAATTGGTCTTGATTCTATTTGATGAATTATTATTTGTTGAGAGGTCTTTTATACACTTTAAGTTTGTGACCATTGATAAAAAGTGTCATTTGGTCACCATTAATTGGTTAAAGTTGGATAGATCCATTACTATAAATGGTTTTAAATAGTTATGGCCCCAATCATCTTGTCTTAAGCATATATTTTGAAATTTTTGAGTTTAGAATCAAATAATAGTGCCGAATCACCTTTTTGAAACTATTTTTCTCTGATGTGAGTATCATTCCACTACTTTCTCTACTTATGAATCATTCTAGTTTGAGTGAGTGCATCTATTCTTAGTTCATCCAACCCATTTACTTTCATGATTATTTCCTTATGTGCTTCATCAATATCAATTACAATATCAGTTGTTCTCTTCAATGTATGCAATTCAAACTCTGTTGATAACAAAGGTCTCTTTCTAAACACAATTTTATATGGAGAGAATCATGTGGTAGTCTTCCATGTTATGTTATATTCCCAAGCTGATTCAAGTACTCTATCTTCAAAATCTTTTCTACTTTTATTTACTATTTTTGTTAGAATATTTTCTAGCTATTGGTTGGTGACCTCTACTTACCCATTAGCTTGGGGAAGATATGGTGAGGATTTACTATGATTAATCTGGTATAGTTCTATAAGATCCTTGATCATGTTAGACATGAATGGGGCCTTGATTAGAACCAATATATCTAGGAGCTCCAAATCTCAACAAGATCTTATGTTAATTGAAATAAATAACCATTTCCTCCCTAGCAAAGGTGAGTGTCTGCACTTCAACTGACTTAGTAAAATAATCATTACATACTAATAAATAAGCTTTTCCTTTGAGATGGTGGGTTGATTGGTCTAACAAAATCTAAACCTCATTTCTCAATTGGTTCTAAATTTATTTGAGGATGGAGAGGTATTTATGAGTATAGAGTAGGCTTACCCATCTTTTTCCAAGGATCACATTACCATACAAACCTTTTTATAGTCTTGAAAAGAGATGGCTAATAATAACCTACACCAAAGATCTTATGAATGGTCATTTTTATTGAGTAATGTCCTCCTCTTGGTTTACTATGACATGCTCTTATGATGTCAAATACTTCATCTTATCTAACACACCTGTAAAGTACATGATCAGGTCCATTTTTAAACAACATGCTTTTAAACCATTTGAAATGAGAACCAGATCTAACCAAACATTTTCATTCTTTAAAAGTAAAGGAATGAGGAAAATTTTATATTTCCAAGTAATTTACCATGTCTATAAACCATGGGGAGTATGTAGATATAGAAAATAGTTTTTCAACTTGAAATTAACCCTCCATAGGTTCATCTTGACCTATAGTGACCAATCTAGACAAAAATTTAGAAACAACATTATACTTCCTATGATGGTAATATCAAATTATTGTAATGATAGTATCCATATAAAAATTCTCCCACCTACTATTGGTTTATTCATTAAGTACTTAATAGTTGAGTGATCTATATAGATAAATACCTAATAACTAGTAATATAATGTCTAAACTTATTTATGTCATAAACAATAGCAAGAAATTCCTTTTTTGTGATATTTTAGTTTTTCTATATGGGAGTAAGATTCATAATAATATAATAAATGGCTTACATTTTTTATTCCTCATCTCTTTGTCCTAGAACTCCTTATAGTACATTACTGGAAGCATTTATATAGATATGTAAACACTATTTCCAATTAGGTCCTTTCAAAACTAGAAAAATCATGAGTTTGTTATTTAGTGTTTAGAAATATTCTTGACACTTGTCATTCCATACAAATTCACTATCTTTTGTTAGCAATGAAAACATAGGTGTAGTTATTTTTCTAAAGTCTTCAATAAATATTCTATAATATCTTGTATGATAGAGAAAACTTATGACATCTATTTGTGTTTGAGGACTGGTGAGATTAGAAATTACCTAAATCTTCTTGGGATAAAATTTTATTCCTTAAGAAGAGATATGATGTCCCAAAACTGTCCCTTCATCATCCATTATTATACACTTCTCATGACTCCAAGATACTTGGTGTTCCTCCCATCTGGTAAGCACTTTATTTAAATTGTTCAATGATTCTTTAAATGTAGTTCCATTGATAGTGAAAACATCCATGTACAATTCCACATAATCATTTGTAAGATTAGAAAATATGGATAACACTACTCTTTAGAAGTTAGCAAGTGCATTGTATAATCCAAAAAGAGGGATTGTATAAGTAAATGTTCCCTAGGGGCAAGTAAATGTACTTTTATCTTGATTTTTAGAGACTATTCAAATTTGATTGTATCCATTTAATCCATATAATAAATAAACATATTTATTTTTTACCAATTTTTCAAAAACTTGATCAATAAAAGGCAAAAGAAAGTAGTCTCTCATAGTTGCTTTATTTAGTTTTATTTAGTCTACATAGACTCTCCATTTTCCATTATTTTTTGGCATAATGAACATAGGTGAATCCCATTGAATATCAGATATTTAGTAAATTAAATCAAATTCCAATATTTTTTCTATTTGTTTTTTTACAATTTATTTCAAGACTGGGTTACTTCTCCATTGTGCTTGTCTGACTGGTCTAACATCTTTAGTGTAGATGTGATGTGTATAGACATTGAGACGTATTCCTTTCATATCACTATAATCCCAAGTAAAATATTTTTTGTGTTATACTTGTTTTCACCAAATATTTCACCCTATAATAGGGTGTTGAAGCCTCTTCCATATTTGGGCAATATGGTAATACTTTTAATTATGTGGGTGTACCTATAGGTAGAAGTAAACCTCTAGGTTTAAGGGCTAGCTCCCTGAATATACCTTGAAGTGATTATCACCTAAACTAATGTTTAATTATGGGAAAAGAGATATAATTTTGCATGAAAATAAACTAATATAAGGGGGTGATACACCAATATTAATTCCATATGACCATCATACTTCTTGCACTAATAAATAAGGCATATAAACTAGTTTCCAAGTCCTAAAGGATTCTAACATGAATATTTCAATATGGATGTGAGATGCATGAAGGATATCCAATTTAAGTGAACCATAGGATATTTTAAGACACTAAGGCTTATTTTACACTTAAAATATAAATACATACACTATAAAACACTTCATATGACCTGTTATAATAGGAACTCTTGCATAAATATGAGAGGATAAGGGAAGCAAGGATAGAAGATTATCACTTAACATCACCATACATCACTTTTCATGCTTATAAAAATGTTAATGAACTCAAAAACAACTTAAATTTATTATTAAAAGTAAAAATACAATGTCATTCTAGTAGGGCTTCACCATACATGGAGTGGAATTAGCTTACAAGAGCTAAAATGGCTTCTACTTATAAAATTAGATAGAGAAGTCAAAAAATAGAAGTCCAAGACTCGCAATAATAGTTATCATGCTAAGAGGAGTTTAAAATGTATGATAATTAATTATAATATATACCATGTAAGGTATCATAATCCAAATGTCCTTTTAAGTCATGAAACTCTTCAAATGTGGTGTAGGATTCTTCATTCTACACAATAAAATTGCCTTCATCATTTGGCCTTCTTGGAACATCACAAAACTGAATAGGGATATATGTGATGATTTAAATAAGGGGGAGGTGTTTTATACATGTTCCACCATGCATTTGTTGTATCCTTAATCATTAGGATTCTTCTGCATATGAGTCACCACTACTTATAATCCAAATATCTCTTCTTTCATTCACCCCTCACACTTAGCCTAGAATTTTCCTTTAGATTTACAATATTATCTATAAAAGGGAGTTAAATATACTTATAAACACCCTCCATGTCCTTATATCCCATATTTAAACCTTAAAAGGCCATTCACTTGAAGATTTCACTCTCTCACTAGCTTGTTCACTTTGACATCTTGGCTTGGCTAAAATGAAGTCACTTGTAGAAGAAATTATGAGTTTTTATGAAAAATTAAATTATAATGGTGAGTTATTATAAGTCTTAACCTTTCTTCCAAATTTGATTTCATCTTTTGAATCTTCCTAGAACCTACAAAAAAAATAGCTAATAAATCTCATTTTTCCTTATCCATACAAGTAAGGAACACCTAAAATAGATGGGAAGTATCCCTATTGAGTAATATATAGGGTTAAATAACTTTCATGGTCATTATAGTCCATATGGATACATTTTATACTTCATATTCCTAATTAGGTCACTAGCAAGGGTTTGTGAAGGTTCAGAGTAGTTTTAACCTTTAGTGATTATTCTTAAAGCTCTAACATTCAAAACCTAAAAAAATATTCAAAACTTAAGTTAAGTACCCTATCTAACATCTCCTATCTCCTTATGCTCCCATGCAAGACCTCCAAGTAGATGTGAACCTCCAAGTTGCCTATTCGAGCTCTCCTCTTATATTTTTCACAAGCTTGATTCAGTTTGGATCCAAACTTCCCTACATTCCAAAATATTGGACACATATAATGTATCCCTATGAATGTGTCCCAACTCATCTCAATGTTCATATGGCCTTAGAAATGGTATTAGTATCCCTTTAGCCTTTAGGCCTAACCAAAGCCTAGTATACTTAACATGTATATGACCACTAACCACCTCTTTTGGGCCTCTTTTTATGAATGTAAATAGTCTCCTAGGTTTTTCAATGTTCAACAAAGCATACTACATCCTTCTTCAATATTTCAAAACCCCTTAAGTTATTCTCTTGACCCTCCCTGCTAGGCCTACATAGTTTTACCACTCTAAGAGTGCCCTCTATATGAGACACAATAGAGGGAATTGTTCTTATTATATCTAGAAAAAAGATGTCATGAGGACATATAACAAGTGGTAATGAATTTTTGTACCAATTTACATGGAAATGTGATACTCCTAACACCTTTAAACACCCTAAAATTAAAGACAGACTTATGGAGGATATTGAAAACTTTTGACATATGACTGTGTATTACATAATTAGATCACTTTTATGTTTTATTTCCACCATGAGAGTGTCATGAGGTGGTTCCCATATTTTTTATTCTCTTTCAAAAATTTATATCATTATATTCTCTTCAAACTTTGGATTGTTCACCTCTCACCTTGATTGGTCTAGATTATAGGTCATAGGTTGTGACTATGTTTCTCCTTTCTTTAGGTGATACTTGTATGTTTAGACCTTGAAAATAATTCCTAATGAATTTATTATATTCCCTATTATCACTTGTATTTTAACAATTTATGGAGATGTAAAATCTCTCCTCATTTAAGTGTCACAATGGAAACACCTCTAGGCTTGTGGGTAGCCTAAGGAATGAGGTGAATCTCTAGATAGAGCTAGTTACATTGATGTACCACTTTGGATTGTAACTACACTAAAATTTGGGGGTGAAAAAAGAGAGAGATAACTACAAATAAACTATCCTAAGGGAGGTGATACACCAAATATTTTTATGACTTCCAACTGTATGCATCTTACACTTGAAATCAAGGGATAAACTAAACATACGCTTTTCTAATTTTCATCTTCTCATATCAATGCTACATTGTGAGGTTATGGATGAATGTGAAAAGATATGAGGAATATAAAATAATAATATGAGGGAACTAATTAATATAATAACTCACTCAATCCTTGAAATTTTTTGTAACACTTCACATGCCCTACAAGAAGAAGCTTTCCAATTGTAATACGATGAAAGAATGAAACATCATGCTAAAGAATACATGGTCTTCACTTATGAAAAATTAAACATTAAAAATTAAAAAAATAATAATAGTCATGGAGGAGTTAAAAATTAGTATTATTATTGATCAAAACGTATACAAATTATTAGGGCTTCACCATACTCATGTAGAGCATTCGTTACAATGGCAAAAAGGCTAGTTCTTATAAAACTTATGAGTGAGAGATGAAGAGATAAGTCCAAGGGTCATAAGGACACTTTTAAAGATGATAAAAGAATTTAATTGTGCAATTAGGATATGGTATGGGATGAATAATTAAATTCCAAGAAGCATAAGTGTTAATCCAAGTCATAAACCTCAGAAAAGTGGTAAGAAACTCCCCATTCTAGCTTAGAAAAATTGCCTTCATGATTGGCCCTATTTTAACACCTTATAACTTATTAGGATCAGGTAAAATTATTTAAATTAATTTTAATTAAATAATAAATTCCACTCCATGCATTATTTTTAGGTTTAGTCATCTAAAATGATCCCAAAATGAGCTATCATCATCTATTGTCCAGCAAACTCTCTTTTCGCACCCTACACACTTAGATTTAAAAAATTCATTATTTTCTTATGAAAATACAAGGGATGGGGTAGATTAAAAGTTTAAATACCCTCCATGGCCTTATATTCATTAAGTATTCTTTAAAATTCATTCACTTGAAGTTTTCACAATTCTACCTAACTTGTCCATTATGCTAGTTTTGACTGGTTAAGATGAAGCACCTAGTTTTCATACTTATATGTTTTCCTAAGGAATTAAATGGAAATATGGAGATATAAAAATTCTAATTATTCCATCCAAATTTTTTTCATCTATTTATTCCTTTTAAAACCTATAAAACAAAAAAATGGTCAAAAATAGCCTATTTTGTACCCCATCTATACAGACAAAGAGCATGGGGGGATCCTAAGGGAGTACTCTACAAGGTCCAATCATCATTAATTAAATTTTGGTTCATTTGGGTTTGTCTCCAAACTCATCTTCCCAATTGTGCCTCTACAAGGGTTTAATAAGGGTTTTAGGTCTATTTGACCTCTTAAAGTTCATTCATAAAGATGGAACATCCAATCTGCAAAATAATTCCATAATAGAATTTTTCAAGACCCTTGTCAAATCTTATAAACTTATTATATTCCCATGAAAATCCTTAAAGGATATCCAAGCATTTCAGCCTATCCTATTAAGCTTATTCTTTTATTTTACATAGGTCTGAATTGGTTTAAGATTTAAGAATGACTTCCTTTGTTATTTGCACTCCAAAATATTTTTCACCTCTATATTGAGCCCATAAACATTATAAAATATTTATAAATACTCATTCCATGTTGAAATTGAATGTAACAATCCATTTGGAATCAACACCAAAACCCTACCCATAAGCCTGACTATAACCTAGAGCTCAACATGACCTTTGATGGTTTTCCTTGCTTACCAATGGATCAAAAACTTATATGATGATATTATAAACATTATACAACAATTTATAGGTATTTTTTATGGATATAAGTGTGAGTGACCCTTGATTTGGGTATTAGGCCTCACCATGTCCACTATGCCTATTTGCAACTTTGAGAACATAGAACACCCTATTTAGTTTCTCACTCATGTGTTGGGTTTTATATGATTTTATATGTTTTATTAAACTTTTAAAACCTTATTTTAGAGTCTCTTTATCTTCTAGTCCATATTTTGGCTCCAACTCTCCAAAATTGCAAGGTTTGTATATGAGGGGAGTACCCTATATCTAAGATAAAATAGAGGGAAATTACTTTATTTTATTAACATAAATAAGTATTTGAGGTGTTTATATAAGTTTTTATGATATTAAATACCAAAATTGAGCCTCTGGTTAGGTAATTTGACACCCTAACCTTCCAAAAACCTAAACAGACTCCTTAAATGCAGACTGTGTGTAAGTTCCCCTCACATAGAGTACGTGTGATCTATCTAGATCCCTTTACTTATTATATATCCATTATAAAAATAAAATTTATATTTTCATGTTCATATTATATTTTCTCTAATATCTATACAACACATTGAACTTTTATATATCCTTCACACTCCTTAACCTCTTAAGACTGGGTTTACAATTCTTGACTATGTTCTACCTTTCTTCTTCAAGATGACCCTCTGATGATAATTTAAATATGTTTAGTCCTATTTAACATTTTAATTTCATCTAAATCATATTTATTTAAGTTTTTAATTCACCCAAGTTATTTTCAAACCCTTACTCTTTTCCTAGGCAAGTCCATCTCTTTACCCTCAATCATGTTCAATACTACATAAAGATTGTTGTAGGTGTACTTAGGATTTTAATAGGTCCATATAGGATTATTTTAATTTAATGAAATCCTATTAATATCATAATTTATATGTGGAAGGTGTTATAGGTTTAATTCATCATCATATCCTCCCATTAGCCTTTCTTATGCACCTTTGGTAAAAATTAGGTACTCCACTGTCCTTTGATTGAGACACTCTGATTTAGACCTACCTATAGGTTTTATTAATTTAATTACACTTGTTCATGATGATTATAATTATTTACTTGAATATATTTAAGTGATAAAATGTATGATTTAATTATCATTCTCCTTTGGAAACCTTAAAATGCCATTCTAACATCAATGTTGGGTCACCAACCTATATTGAGATGCTCTGCGTGTAGCTTACCATGTTGTAGATGATTATAGCCTCAAATGAGTTTAGCTATGATGATTTAGAAAATTTATTTGAATCCCTTAAGGTGACAATTTGCATATATGAGCTAGTATTCACATATCTTGGTGTCTTAAAACACCAATTATGCATCAAGTTAAGGTCACTATTTTGACTATGTTATAGTTGCCATTTTGGGAGTAAAGCACACCTTTAGGTGTGTATGATATCTCCCACCCTACTCCATAATCCGTTTTTTCACCTTTTTGAGACAAAATTATCTTCCTAAACCATGTGAAACCATTTACATAATTTATCATAATCTAGTCTCTCAATTTTGGGAAGAAGGTCTCATTTGGTCACAGTCCTATAGGTTTTATTTCCTATTATTAGTGGTTTAAGGAGTATCTTTAGACCTTTAAATGACTATCTTCTACTGTATTTATTCCCTTCCAACTTTCTATATCCCTTGTATATGCTATAAGATACATGGTTTACCAATATATATGCCTTAAAATTCTGGTTTACCTTACTATAAGATATTCATAACAAACCCTTGGACCTTTGTTTTCCTATTTTAGGGACTTAGGGCTTGAATGTTTAGTCACTAAATTTGATCTAGATTTCACCTTGGTTTGCTTAACCTATCCTTTTAAAAAGGTATTCCATGCTTAATTATATCTACCAAGATCTCAAGTAATTTTTTTTTTCATGTTTTAAACTCCTAAACAAGGACTCATACATCTTTGTTAGGGTCACCTATAGGTGACTATTCAGTATATACAGGCAGTAAGTACAAACTTAGGTGATATGAATTGTATTGACCCTCTTGTGAGTTAATGTACATCTCAAAACATCAAAACAATTATTCACACCCTAAAACACTTGAAAAAAGTGTCAACACCCTCTTTTAAACATAAAACAAGTGTCATGACACCTAGTTGACTGTGTATGATAGTCATAGGTAGATTAATTATATGTGTGATATGTGATTACAAAACATAGAGATGATTTGGAGGATGAATTTTAAAGTTGAATGGAGTAAATATAAATTCTAAAAAATTTAAATTACACTAACAAAACCCCCTAAAACCAATGTCAAATCATGAAATCTTGAACATGGTGAAAAAATTGCCTGTAACTAGCATAGTGCATCCTCCTAACTTAAGATTATTTGCACATCAAAACCTAATAAAAATTTAAAACAAGAATTGGAAACATATGAGGAGATAAAAATCATATTTCATCAAAATTATCAATTGGCTCATATGGTATTTCTCAAACCAAGGCAAAACCTAGAGGGTACATAGATTACCAGGTAAGTTTGAATGGTCAAATTCATGAGGATGGTTCATGAATAACATGCCACAATTTTTAAAAATAATTATATTTAAATTAAGGAATAAAATTTTAAAACAACTTATAAAAATCATTTTCCCTAAAATGTCTTGAGCTATCTATACCAAGCAAAAACCTGAAGGTCACTTCTATTTGCTGAGAAGGGTGAAAAGGGAGTGGAACACTTTTATCTTAGAAAAGAAAATTCCCAAGAAAAAAAATCATGTAAATAATCATGGGAAATATTAATAGGCATTTCATAACCATTTACCATGTGGTACACTTCCCAAAGAGGCTATACAAGTGTCGAACTCTTCTTTTCTATCAAGAAAATTACATTTTCAATACATAACCTATTATATTTTAGTTATGTTAGTTAATTAAGACCTATAAGGAAACATGGGATATGAAATCATGTTTTACAACCTTAAAAATTCCCAAAAAACCCATATAACTCATTAATTGCTCAATTTTGACCCCTAAAATGACTCAAAAGGACATGTTGGCTAATGAAATTGATGACCAAGGCTAATATAACATTTAATGGAATAAAATAACATATAATAAATTTTATGACCAAATTTTATACCCCCTAAAAAATTTAAAACCCAATTTTTTACCTATAGGTGCCCCAATTTGACTTAAAAGTCAAATTTGGTCAACAGTCCCAAAAGTCATTTGTTCTCCATTTGGATCCATTCACCTCATTTTCATGATATATCACCATTGAAAACACTACCTTATTTCTCACTATCTACAATAGTCAACTGTAGTTGATTTTTTTGAGGGGAAAAAGGGCCTGCAGGTCAACATTAACATTAAAATCTATGTCATGTGATCTATAATCCTCCTAGAAGTCAAGGAAACATTTGTGAACTTATAAGTTTATGTTTTTAGGTTTCCATGTTTAAGTTCATATCATGAACTTTTAGGACTCCATAGTTAGTTATAGGTTAACATCTCAGACAAAAGACACTTGTAAGTGTTGATAGGGTCTAAAACACAGGTGTTCATTCTTTGTTGATGCATATTTATCACTCAAATGTCTTCCTCAACTCAACAAGGTCACCCAACATGTAAAAATACTTAAAATATATAACTTTAGATGTGAAGGAGATTATAAGTTTCAAACCTATAGAGATCACTATTAAACATTTGTGAATAAATGTGCATATTAGATCCCTTCAAAAACTAATTTCCATTAACCATACACCCTCTTAATTTTTAAAGGATCTTCTTCTATTTGGGGGATACCATATAAGTACATTTTAATTCATCAAGAGTCCATATTACATCATCATATGACATCTTAAAAAGTGATGAGTTATATATTTTTCATAATTTTAGGGAATATGTCCCTAAACACAAACCCTAACTTTAAAAATGGTTTCTTTCAACTTGATTGCTTATCTAATGCCTTACTCATGACTACCCTGATTGCATCCAGCTTCAAAAACATCATGATGGTTTCAAATAATGTTAAAAATCTCTATATAACACTTTCATGATTTTGTGTAATCCATTTCTAGGTGGTCATTATAGTTTATAGGAAATAAGCATGAACTCTTGAGAAAGTAGTTTTAGGCCTTCACAATCTAAAGTAACATGGAGACAATCCTAGGTTGTGGGTGGAATAATATGTGGATTGAATCTCTATATTATAAGGGATAGTTCCCCTTGATGTATTAGTTAGTCTCCTTATTCTAGACTAATAGATTACAAGGGAAAAGGGGAGAAGGAAAACTAATCTAATTAGTGTGATACACCAAAATGTGACCTCTATTTGTGGTGTATGCACTATAAGGATGAATAAGAACATAAAATTAACTACACTTATCAAATAGTAGTCTCCCAACATCAATATTTCACACAGAGGCTCAGACTTTATGTGTGATCTAAGGCACCTATTTAATAGGTCTCTCAAGGACACTAAATAAGGCTTGCACTTGAAAAAAATACAATATGATTTAATCACACTATATAACCTATAAAGATGATATTAACACCTACAAATAGGTAAGAAGGAGAGGACAAGATGTGAGGGAGCATGAATTATCACTATCATCTATCAATAAACCATGAAAATACACTAAATCTAGCTTTAAAAAGGTATGCATTATGTCTTATACATCAAAAGAGGCAACTACAAATGTTTTCTAAGTATAGCCTTGCCACAACTCAGGTCAAGGATGATTCAAATTTCAAAAATTAGCTTACATATAGAGAAAATGAGAGAGAGGAGAGAGGAGACAATATCCCCTAAACTAAGAAATTTGACCTTTAATTTGTCTTCTTCAAAACCAAACGTAACATTTCTTGTTATTCATTTTCCTCTCTTTGGTAAATATGGCATAGAATTTCATGTGAGATGTATTTGGAAAGCTTGAAGAAGTCTTCATCCATGATTTGTGATGTTTGACCAATCTAGGTGCCTAAATTCTTGCATAGCCTCACTATATTCTTGGAGAAGAAGTTTTCCCCTTTGAACATAGGTCTTTAATGCATAGAAAAATTTCTCCTTTTCTCTTCAACTCATGTATGTTATTTTTCCATCTTCATAGGACTCTTAGAAGCTTTCCCAAATGTAAATTTAACTTATTCTCCAAAGGTGGCATATGAATGAGGAAGGAAGCTTTCCTTGGACTTGGGAGACATTTTTAACTTTTGAAACATTATCAAACATGATCTGACTTTTTCCCCAATTGTATTTATAATTAACTTGCTAAGACCTTATGATAGGTCATATTCATTGATTTAGTCTCTTAACTCCTTAATTCCCTCATTTTGCACTAGGTGTAGAAGAGAAATTTGGAGTTTTCCTAAAGTTTTATTCAAAACTATATATCTCCACCATGGAAGGATTAATTAGGTAATATAAAACCTAGGATAATGAAATTTTATGCATCAAACACTCAGCAAGACCTAGAACATCACCAAAACCATGATTTATCCTTGAACTCCTTATAGCCTTTTTACTACACTTATCCTCATGTGAGATAATTTATAATTTATGGTAAGAAAATAATACTTTTTGGGTACCCTATATCATCCTATAGCTCCATACCAAATTTGGTGGCCGAATTCCAAGTGTAGACATGCTTTCTAGCCCATTCTTTTTCTCAAATTAGACCTAATTAGCCCTCCTAGGCCTATAAAGTGAAATATTGATTATGGGAGCTCAAAAATGTGTGAAAGATTTAAAAAAATGTTTTATTCACTTTTCCCATGATCCCTCCATGCTCCATGTCAAATTTGGTGATCTAGAACAACCTGAAAGTATTAGAACCATGAAATAGCCTTTGGAAGGCATGCATTTTGAGGCATTTTCTGATTGGCCCAAAATAATTGAATGGTTTGAGTAACTATGGGTGATTTATTATTATTTTTTAAATTTTTATCAGGTATAAAAATTACCAATATATCCTCCCAAGTGATTGACATCCTTATACATGCTCAAGAACGCTTAGTTTAGCTAAAAAATAAGAAAAGCTACAATTTTTGTAAAATTATGTACAAATTTAGGTGGAAAAAAATACATGTGGGGGACCCTATAAGATTCTAATGAAAAATATTTTAGTTTTAAATATTTAACTACATCATTAGGTGGGGTTTCCAACTCTATCTCTACAAACTAGTTCAAAATCAAGGTTTAGGAGGGTTTTCGATAGTTTTCACCCTTAAGGATGATTAATAAAAATGTGACTTAAAAATAATGAAAAATTACACATATTTTAAGTTAAATACCCCATATAACATATTTTAACTCCTTTATGTCCCATGATAAACCTCTTTGTTGGTGTGAGCATCCAAACTAGGTCTCTCAAGTTGATTCTTGCATTCTGTGCACCCTGTCTTGAGATTGGGTCAAAAAATGGATTATTCATGAATATTTATATAAAATAATAGATTAAACACATATAATATATCCACATGAACATTTTTCAATTATTTTTAATTGTAATTAGACATTGGAAGTGGAAATGACCCCCTTTTTGGCAATAAGCCTAGTTTAGGCTAGTGGGGTTTGACTGCAAATGACCACTCACCAAAACTTTTGATTTTTTTATAATAATTAATAGGTTTAATTCATGTTTTTTCAATATTAATACACCTTATTTCAACATCCCAAATCATAAAAAAAAAATTCCAAGATAAATAATACTCTTTTTTGTTACTTTCTTACCATTGTCTGCCTTCATGCATGCCTGAAAGTGGCCTACCTCTGAGACAAAATATAGGATATTTTCCCAATTTATTAACGAAAAAAATATATGAGGGTTTTCCTTAGGTCATGATTATAATTTTTTTTAAAAACTAGGTATCATGCTAAACCTTCTATATTTTGTCCCTTGATATGATGACAATAGGTTTTGATGAAACTGTTGTAGGTGTACATTTTATAAGCTTAGAGGCTATTATAGGTATTTATAAAGTTTTTTATTCTTATCCCACCATTTTTTTTAGTTATTTAATAAATAATTAGTTATTAATTTTTAAAATTTACCATTTTCATCGTGGACAATTCATTGTAAAACCAATTCTCAACCTTAGAAGGATGATTGTGTCCCTTAACAATTGTAAGTTACTACTTTTGGTAGCACTATAACATTAAGTGATAATAAACTCATTTTATAAATGGGATAATTGATATTGAATACCCATATAAAATTTAATGTTAATGAAATCCCACTATCCCACCATCATCTATAAGAAAACTACAAAACCATTTTCCTTAGAAAACTCTTGGATTGATTATAGGCTTTGTACAAAGCATGGTTGTAGGTCATATTTTTCATCTCTAGCTCTTTTTAAAACCATTATGTGCATGAAAACATGAAAATACAATACTTACCCATCAATTAGGTGTTCATTTGTTTCCAATAGGTAGTAAAGACCATCAGACATGCCTAAACCCCAAAACTTCATCAATCTTGACTATCTCTTGTGATGTTGACTGTGAGTGTCCAAATGGACTGATGTAGGTCACTATAACTTAAATTATCCCTTAGTTCAATAATTCATTTATCCTTTTTATAAAATTCCTTCACATCAACATCATGACCTCAAAAACCTTAAGAAACTCCTCACCATTGTCGAGATGACTATAGGTTATTTGATGCTATTGTAGATCACCATTATTAATTAGGCCTCTAGGTGTAGTTCATGGAGAATGATTCACATTAGTCTTGACTTGTATTTTTACTCCTTTGAGCCATATAGTTTTCTCCATATTGGTATATATGCCCTCATCACAAAGACAAAATTTCATATCATGGACTTGACTAGGCTAAGACTATGTTTTAACCCAAAAATTAGGTCAAACACATTTGCTTATTATAAAAATTATTTTACATGAGTTTAAGTCCATAAAATTAGCCCTTATTTAAAATTCACCACCTAATTGAAACCTATACCAATGGATTTTGATAACATATAAAACCAACCTTTCTCCTCCTTTGACACAAACCTTGAATTAGGCTAAATTATGATTAATGCTTGTTTTAAAAATAGTGTTTGTAGGTGCACTTACCATTTAAGTCATGATCACATAAGTAGATTTATATTTGATCCAACTTGACACAATGTTACATGATATGACTCATGTCTTTTTTTAAAAGGTCTATTCTCCCTAGAAGGTCCCCAAATTCCCAAATTACCATGTTAGGCTATAGGTTACTTTATTAGATTGAATATAGATGATGTTCAAATGGTGACTATAGGTGATTTGATTGTATAAATTGTGTCATGTGATCCATGATCCACCTAGGAGTATTATAAAAAAAATAGTTTGTATGAGTCCTTATCCACTAGATATTCATGTCTAATTTTATGTTATGGATTGTAGACATATATAGCCAATTGTACCTAGTCTTTTGGACCACAATAAACTTGTAGGTGTACCCATTATATCAAACCCTAATGATCCAACTTCCTTGATACTCCTTGGAACACAAATTCCCTCCTTGCCTCAATAAAACTACCTACAATGAAAATATGCATTCATACTGCCACTTGAGAATTAAGGGTCACTTAGAACTTGAATTCTTGTAGACATTACTGGATGTTTGTAGTGGACAAGTGGGCAACTTGGAGGACCTCATATACTAATTTACACTAATAATATCTTCCACCTTTTTCAAGACTCTTATAATATGTGGATGGTACCAAATTAGTGCATTTGGATGCATCAAATCTATTTGTAACATTGTCGTTGGGAATCATAAAAATGGCTAGGTGCTTCATTTTGTGTTTTTAGGGAAACATGTCCCTAAGTTCACATTATCAACTTTGATCATGACTCCTCACTCTAATTGCCAAATTAAGGCCTCAAGTATGTATGTCATGATACATCCAACCATAAAATATCCCTAAAGGTTTTTAAAACATGTCAAATCACCTCTACACAACACCTTTAAGTCTTTGTTAGTACCACTTGTAGGTAGACATTTTCATATGTAGGCAGTGAAAATGATTAAGTTGGAAGTGTGTATGGTATATGAGTCTAATGAGGTTTGGACCCTCTCAAAGAATCCAAATGTATCCTTACAATATTGAATGGTTTGATACAAGTTAAAGTACTCCTAGATCAGATCTCTCAATCTCTTTTAGGCATGTTATTGTGTTACAACCAAGTAGTGAATGAGACTGTGGGTAATAGGCATGATATGTGACTTCATAATTTAATCCCATGATATTTAAATGTTCTTAAAACATGATAAAGACATTAAAACATGTTAAAACATACATATAAAACCATTTAAAGTCTTTGTGAAGGTCTGCAAATACATATATAATAATAAATAGGTAGAGATGGTAGAATGTAGGATGTACATATGACATATGTTACTCTTACTAACTTAAGATCTCAATGAAGTCATATAATGAAACTTTTACACATCATGTGGTGTAAAATCATATTAAAATATTAAAACACATGTGATTAATCTCTTTTTATCACATGTAGGTGCATGCCAACAATTTATGGCTGTGCATATATGGGGAATTAACTATCACAGTCCTTCCTTTGTTAATTAAAGGGTTTTTACTTAATTTTTCATGATTTAAAATTATTTTTAACACATTATAATATTTCACACAAAAATAGCATAATTCAAACTCAAATAATGCATTTTTACCATGTTGAAGAGACACACTCAATTTGAACTCTCTCAAAGAGGCCAACTTGGAGTGGAAACTTATGAACTATTAATTGAATGAAACAAGTGTATAATGAATTATATAATCCATTTAAAACATTTGGATATGAAACAATCTTATTAACAACTCATATTTTGATTCAAAATTGGCCCAAGAGACCACTTAGAAGAATAGAGAAGGAAACATGATTTTATGCTATAAATACCTTCCTAGAAGGATTTATAAAATGATAAAAATATTAAAAGGAGCCTCATGACCCATTAAACTATACATAAAAACAATTTATCTCCATTTTTTTCTTATATTGAGAAACAAGTCTAAGAATAGACCCATCTTAGATGCATATGCTATAATGACCTGCTATCACTCTTAGTGATTGTTCATAAATATGAGGGAAAAATCCAAAAAAATTGACAATAATTTAAATATTAATCATATCCCAAATAATTTCCAAAGTTTAATATTCTAACTCTCTATCCTCTTTCCATACCAAGCATTTGAAAACTACCCTTCTAGGCATGCCAAGAAGGTCAATATCGGAGAAAAGTTGGATTTTTAAAAAATTTCAACTAAAATTTTCTCCAAACCACTTATATGACTTTTTTAGGATGAAATTAATCCTATATGATGAATTTATCACAAAAATCCTTTGAAAACCAAAATGAATGCCTCAAAAAGGCCTATTTTCACTAAGGAGGTATGATTAAAATTATATAAAATGAATTAATGAGAATTTATAATATCTAATTAGGTTAATCAATATGGAATCAATATTCTTCCTGATTATATACCATCAAAACCTTCTCTAGAGGGCATAAAAAATGGTAAAAAATGCATAGAAATGTGTCATGAAGTTAGTACATAATGTGATCAACTTGATTATCCATATGTTAGGAATGTAATGACCTTGAATCATGATCTAACACTCATCATGAAACTTATCACTCTCCTTACCAGTATAAATGGCCCAATAAAGCCCATAATGACTAGCTAAGCACAAGACAAATTAATGACAAAACCTTAAGTCACCTAAACAGCCTTAAGACCTATTAACCATGCTTACTAATGATCAATTTAAGTAATTTTCAAGACTAAATTATTGAATTAAAATACATACTAGTATGATATACAAAGTTTTGAATGGTAGGGGTGATAATTTGACCTATGAGGTCAATACTTGTCAACATTTTGGTGACTCAATTGGGAAGCATGTGTGTTATGATTGAGAACTATACCATCTACATGAATATGGGACTCACAAATTTTTTAAAAATCTGATCCATGACTATAAGTAACATTTTAAATTTAAATAAGACAACTCCTTCCTCCAAAACAAGAAAGCAAACACACAAAATAGGAAACCTAACTAACAAAGCAAAAGTGCAAACAAAGCACTTATTTGGGATGAAACATAAACAACATAATCTACCTAACCATGAAAAAACGTGATCCACCCAAATCAAAAGGTAAATTCATGAACTCACTCATTTCAAAATATGGTACAAGTTGTAAAGGAGGATGCTTATTAAACATGACCTTTGATGCACCACTCTTCTTGCCAGCTAGTTATCTTAACATCTCATTAAATGATTCATCAACAAAAAACTAGTCACCAATAAAGACAAACTCATCTTATGCTTTAGGATCTTTTCCATATTGCTTATCATCTACAACAATGTCAATTGATACCTCATCTATGTATTATTTTGGAGTATTTATGTCATCTTGAGTGATTCCATTCTTCTTATCATCTATTGCAAGCTCATCAAGATCTTTAAGAAGCTTTGAATAATCAACCAAATATATATATATATATATATATATATATATATATATATCATGGTCTTGAATGAGTGATTCTTGATCAAAATTATCAATAAGATATATCTCTCCAATGTGAAACATATCCTTATAAATCTCTTTAATTTATTGTAGAGATTTAAGGTACAACTACCAATCATCTTTCTATTTTTTATTTTTATCAATTTTAATAGAATTATCTTGAATGGTACCCTTATATTTATCAAGTGGATATACCTCAAATTCATTCATGACTTCAACTTGTACCAATTCCTCATAAAGTTCTTCCACCTCAAGACCAACCTTCTCATTCTCAACTACAATATCATTCTCAAATACAACCTCAAGTGAAGTATCAATGAGAAACTCTTACTCATACACACTTGAAGCATCCTCTTCACACTCTCCAAGAACTTGACTTATAGTTGTAACCTACTTCTCTATTCTCCATAGAACATGTTCCTCCCAGATAAGGGAGATGGTGGGAGGGTAATTGAATTCATTTGTTTGAGAGGGAGTATGAAGCATGGAAGGTTAATTATAATCAGATTTTGGGACCTTGAGGGCAATGGAATCATCTATGGAGTCTTGGAGAGGAGGGAAAAATAAACTCTTAAAGACCTTTACATTCTTCTCCTTCCACTTAGACATCACCTCATCAAAGTCTGAAACCTCTTTATCCTCACTGATAGCTTGAACCTAAGGTACAAGTAAGAAATAAGTGAAACTATAAGAAGGTTTAGTCTCTTTAATAAGATCTTGATTAAGCTATTGAATAGGCATATGATTTTGCACTTGACTCTAAATAGGAAGCTCCCTTAGATCAAATTGAGCATGGTTAAGAACTTCATGAGAATAAGGAACACAAGAAGACCGGTAAGGAAGACAAGAGGGTTCTTGATAGAGTTGGTTCAAATCACTTTTCTGCATCTCCCAAACCTTCATCTTCTCCAATACAAGATTTCATAAGTCATTCCTCTCATGTAGATCATTAGATACATTTTGAAATATCTTATTCACTTCCTCATACTAAGAGTTTGAACAAAAATTTCTTGCATGTGCTAGTATTTTG
Source organism: Torreya grandis (assembly GCA_037957365.1). Taxonomy (NCBI): domain Eukaryota; kingdom Viridiplantae; phylum Streptophyta; class Pinopsida; order Cupressales; family Taxaceae; genus Torreya; species Torreya grandis. The sequence goes on along the minus strand of JARHVA010003375.1, from coordinate 1,396,994 downwards.
AGCTCTATATCATCTATTTTTCATGGAAATAATGCTACTCATATGCAACATCAGATCCATATGGTAAAGGTGAAATATGGTCTTGAGACTAATATAGTGCACAAGGAAGGTAAGATTCATGCTCTTGATAATAAGGATCATGATGAACTTGATAAGTCTCATCATATATTTGATAAAACTCATATCTATGCTGAGTAGGATCATAATGAGTCTCATATGGATTATGATAGGGATGGTATGATTCTTCATAGGGATGATAAGGAAGTAAAGCATAGTTTTCCTCATGCACAACCATGAAAAAACATTAGGATGATACAATGAAAATGGACTTACTTAGAAACCATGCCTAGACTATTAGAAGTAATTGTTTGAGCTTGGAATCACCAAATAATTCATGAATAACACTAATACAACTATAATTTTGTTAATACCACCTCTAATGATTCCCACTAGGCATGTGAAAAACTATTATCTTCTAGACATACACCCTTGTGAAGGTAGTTTTAAACCTTCATAGTCTGAAGTAACATGGAGACAATCCTAAGCTATGGGTGGCATAAAATGTGGATTAAATCCATAAATTATAAGGGATATCTGCCCTTGATGTATTAGTTAGTATCCTTACTCTACACTACCAACTTGTAAGGGAAATAGGAAGAAGAAAAACTAAAGGGAAAACCTATCTAACTCAATTCATACAATAAAATGTGACATATATTTGCATTGCATGAACTATAAGGATGAATAAGAACATAAAATTAACTACACTTCTCAAATGGTAGCCTCCAAACATCAATATTCAATATAGAGGCTTAGACTTGATGCATGATCTAAGACACATGTTCAATAGGTCTCTTAAGGACACTAAATAAGGATTACACTTGAAAAACATATAATATTATTTAATCACACTATGTACCATATAAGGATGAGTTAAACACCTATAAATAGGTAAGAATGAGAGGACAAGATGAGAGGAAGCATGAACTATCACTATCATCTATCATTAAACCATGAAAATACACTAAATCAAGCTTTGAAGAGGTATGAATTCTATCTTATTCATCAAAAGAGGAAATTAAAAATGTTTTTTGAACATGGATTTTCCATAAATTAGGTTCAGTATGATTCAAATTCAAAAAATTGGATTAAATATAGAGAAAATGATAGAGACAAGAGAGGATACAAGAGCCCTTAAACTAGGAAATTTAACCTTTACTTTATCTTATTCAAAACCCAACATAGCATTTATTATTATTATTATTATTATTATTATTATTATTATTATTATTATTATTATTATTATTATTATTATTATTATTATTATTATTATTATTAATTTTCATATAATTGGTAAAAATGGAATATAATTTCATGTGATATGTATTTTTAAATCTTTAATAATTCTCCATCCATGATTTGTGATGTTTGACCAATCTCGGTACTTGAATTATTGTATAGTCTCACTATATTATTGGAGAAGAAGTTACCCCCTTGAACATAGGTATTTAATTAATATAAAAAGTCCAAATTAAATCATAAACTAATGTATGATATTTTTTCAACTTCATAGGACTCATATAAGCTTTCCCAAAGGCAACTTTGACTTATTCTCCAAAGGTGGCATATGAATAAGGAAGGAAGCTTTCCTTGGACTTTGGAGACCTTTTCATCTTTTAAAACCTTATAAAACATAATTTTAATTTTTATCCACTTTTATTTGGTGTATAAATACATTTATTAACTTTATAATACCTTATGATAGGTTATATTCATTGATTTAGTCTCTCAACTCCCTAATTCCCTTATTTTGCACTAGGCGTAGAAGAGAAGGTTGGAGTTTTCCTCAAGTTTAATTCAAGATTGTATATGTAAGTGATGGTGAGAAAATAATAATTTTTAAAGGTAACCTATTTCCTCCTACATATCAATACCAAATTTGGTGGCCAAAATTCAACTATAGACATGCTTTCTAGCCCATTCTTCCTCTCAAATTAGGTCTAATAGCCCTCCTAGGCCTAGAAAGTGAAATATTGTTACTAGGATATTTCACATTTTTGAAACATATAAAAATGTTTTATTAACTTATATCATGTTCCCAAAACTATCCATGTCGAATTTTGTAGTTTGGAACAACCTGGAAGTACTAGAACTATGAAATGGCCTTTGGAAGTCTTGCCTTTTTTAGGGAATTTCTAACTGGCCCAAAATAATTGAATGGTTTTATCACCTATGGATGATTTATTATTATTTTTTTAGTTTTATAATGTATAAAAAGTACCAATATATTATACCAATTTATTCTAATCCTTCTACATGCTCAAGAACCCTCTTTTTAGATTAAAAAAATAAGAAACATTATAGTTTTTATACAATTCTATATAAAGGAAGGTGCAACAAAAAAACATATGGAGGACCCTTTGAGAGTATAATACAACATTTTTCAGTTTTTATGAGTAAAATACATAATTATGTGGGTTTTCCAACTCTATCTCTACAAACTAGTTCAAAATGGTGTTTTAGAGTTTTCGCCCTTAAGGATGATTCATAAAAATGTGATGTCCAAGCTACGAAAAAATTACAAAAATTTTAATTTAAATACCCCTATAATTTCCCATAACTCATTTATTTCTAATTATAAACTTCCTTGTTGGTGTGAGCATCTAAACTTGGCCTCTCAAGATTATTCATGCATTTTGTGCACCCTATCTTGAGCTTTGGTCAAAAAATTGCTTCTTCATGAATATTTTTGTAAACTAATTTCTTGAAAAAATATAATATATCCATATTAATATGTTTCAATTATTTTTAATTTTAATTATACCTTAGAAGTGTAAATGACCCCCTGTTGGGCAATAGGCCTAGTTTAGGCTACTAGGATTTGAATGTAAATAACCACTCACCAACACTTTTGAGTTATTTATAATCATTAATGGGTTTAATTCATGTTTTTAAAATCTCAATACACATTATTTAAACATCCCAAAGTGTCACAAATTTTTATAATACAAATAACACTCATTTTGGTTACTTTTTCATCATTGTTTGCCTTCGCACATGCTTGAAAGTGGCCTACTGTTGAGAGAAAAAAGGTTATTTTCACCATTGATTCATGAAAAAAACATATATGAGGGTGTTCCTTAGGTCATGAGGGCCCTATTAATAAAAATTTATGTCTCATTCTAAACCTCCTATGTTTTGTCCCTTGATATGATGATAATAGTTTTTTTATGAGACTGTTGTAGTTATACCTTTTCCAAGCTTATTAGATACTATAGGTGCTTATAAATGTATTTGATTATTTTACCACAAATTTTTTTAGTGATTTAATAAATAATGAGTTATGACTTTTTAAACTTGAAAATTGACATCATGGACCATTCATTGTAAAACTAATTGTCAACCTTGGAAGGATGATTGTGTCCATTAACAGCTATATGTTACTAATTTTGGTAGAGTTGTAGAATAAAGTGATAATAAACTCATTTTATAAATGGTATAATTTATATTTAATACCCATATAACTTTAAATTGTCATTAACTCCCACTCTCTCACCATCATCTACAAGAAAACATCAAAACCATTTTCCTTGGAAAAATCTTGGATTGACTACAAGCTTTGTACAAAACATGGTTGTAGGTCATGATTTTTCATCTCAAGCTATTTTTGAAACCATGATTTGTATGAAAAAATTAAAATAATATTATTCCCCATCAATTATGTGTTCAATTTATTTCTAGGAGGTAGCAAAGACCATCAAATAGGCCTAAACCCCAAAACTTCATTGATTGTCTCTTGTGATGTTGATTGTGAGTGTCCAAATAGACTATTGTAGGTCATTATACCTTCAATTAGTTCTCAAGTCAATCATTAATTAATAATTTTTTTTACATTACTTCACATCAACATCATGACCTTAAACTCACCTCAATAACCTTAAGGAACTCTTCACCACTATCAAGATGATTATAGGTCATTTGATGCTATTGTAAGTCACCATTATTCATTAATCCTATAGGTACAATTTATGGATAATGATTCACATTAGACTTGAATTATATTTTAATTCCTTTGAAAAAAAAATTATATCCATATTGGTATGCATTCCTTCATCACAAAGACAAAATTTCATATCATGGACTTGACTTAGCTAAGACTGTGTTTTAATACAAAAGAAAGGTCATAAGTACATTTAATTATTGGAAACATGATTGCACATGAGTTTGAGTCCATCAAATTGGACCTTATTGAAAATTTACCACCTAATTTAAATCTTTAATAATTACTTTTGATAACATCTAAAACCAACCATTCTCTTCCTTTATCATAGACCTTGAATTATGTTAGACTGTGCTTTATGCTTATTATACGAAAAATGGTTGTAGGTGTACTTACCATTTGAGTCATGATCACATAATGTGATTAATATTTGAGAAAATTTGACAAAATGTTACACCATATGACTCATGTATTTCTTTAAAATTTCTATACTCTTGAAAAGGTCCCCAAATTCCCAAATCCCCTATACTCTATACTCTTGGCTATAGGTGACTTTATTAAGCAAACTGTAGATGATGTTCAAATGGTAACTATAGGTGATTTGATTGCATAAATTATGTCATGTGATCCATGATCCACCTATGATTATTATTAAAAAAAATTATTTGGTATGTGTCATTATCCACTAGATATTCATGTCTCATTTTGTGTTATGGACTGTAGACACCTACATCTAGTTGTAGATGGTATTTTGGACCACAATACACTAGTAGATGTACCCATTAGGTCAAAACCGAATGATCTAACTTCATTTATGCTCCTTATAATTAAAATGACTTAATCACCTCAACAAGACTACCTATAATGAAATTATGCATTCATACTACCACTTGAGGAGTAAGGGTCACTTGGAACTTGAATTCCTGTAGACATTATTGAATGTTTGCAGTGAACAAGTGGGCAACTTAGAGGCTCCCAAATACCACTTTACACTAATAAAATGTATTCCTAATTTTTAAAGGCTCTTATCCTATGTGGAATATACTATATGAATGCATTTATGTGTATCAAATCTCTTTGCAACATTGTCATGGGGCATCATCAAAATGGCTACGTTCTTTTTTGTGTTTTTAGGGACAATTGTCCTTGAGTTCACATTATCAATTTTGATCATGAATCCTCACTTTGGTTTCCAGCTTAATTCCTCATTTATGTCTATCATGTTACACCCAACCATCCAAACTCTATAAATGGTTTTAAAACATGTCAAATCAACTTCGTATAACACTTTTAAGTCTCTGTCAGTACCACCTATAGGTAGACATTTTCATATGTAGGCAGTGAAAATGAGTAATTTGGTAGTATGTATGGTATATGAGTCCAATTAGGTTTGTATCCTCTCAAATAAGCCCATTGTATCATTCTAACCTTGAATGGTTTGATATAATTTTGAATACTCCCAAATCAAAACTCAATCTCTTGTAAGCATACTATTGTGTTACAACCAGGCAGTGAGTGAGATTGTGGGAAATAAACCTGATATGTGATTTCATACTTGACTCCAAAGATATGTACATATTATTAAAAAATTATGGAGACCTTAAAACATTTTTAAACATCCATATAAAACCATTTTAAGTCTTTTTGAGGGTTTTTAAATATATATATACAGTAATAAATAGGCAAAGATAATAGAATATAGGATGTGCATATGACATAAGTTGCTCTTATTAACTTAATATCTCCATGAAGTCCTCCAGTGAAACTTATCCACCTCATGGGGTGTAAAAAAATATTTAAATCTTAAAACACATGTGATCAATCTCCTTTTAATACTTGTAGGTGCATGCCAACAATGTATGATTGTGCATATATGGGGAATTGACTATCATGGTCCTTACTTTATTAATTGAAGTGTTTTTAATTGATTGATAATTCTTAAGAAATATGTTAACAACATTTCATAATATTTATCACACCTCCAATAGCATAATTAATAGGGGGATAAGTGAACCTTAAGGGTCCACCCAAACAATTATTTCCTCTTCCTCATGGAAGAGGTTTTAGAACCTAAAACTCAATATTAAGGTATGACCAAACATTAAATGAATGCCTAAAAATCCTTGAGGGATTTTTTAAAATTATTTGGATTTTAGAGGTTGGTTAATTATTAAAATACCCCTTATTTTAAAACCCATTCTAAAAAAAATCAAAGTTCAAAATTAAAATCAAATCTTACCTTTCTGGATTATGAGTTTTGAGGGACCATTAATTTTATTTATATTTACTAAAGACCCAAAATGACTAATTACCTACATAATTTGAGAGTAATGAGGGATGTTTCATGAGATCCCCTAATTTTTCAAACACTTATAAAATCATTAAGGCTAACTAAATGTGACTTTTAGGGTTGAGGTCCTTGAGGTGAGATTTCTTCCTCCTTCACGCCTTTTCCATATTTATGAACACCTATAATGTCATGAAGACTTTTTGTGAATGAAAGTATATTAATAATTCACCTATTGTACCATTTAAAATGTTTAATTCCAATTCTTAGAATTTTTAGGAAAAATGTATTTGCACATGGCCTCACCTAGGTATCTAACTAGATCTTGAGGGATGAATGGGAAGGACCATAATTTAGTCCTCCTTTCCCAAACATTAATTCATTTTTTCCTCTATATTTTATATTTATTAGTTTAAAAATGGAACATTTACTATGGCTTATATGATCTAGTATAATTTGATGATAGGGATGGGCTAATCGACTAGTGGATATGGGATGTTATACATAATAAGGGAAACCTAAAATATTTTATGATCCATATAAGGTCATATTAACCATTTAAAAAAATTTAAGACCTTTTTGGAAAAAATAATCAAATGGGAATAAGAATCAAAATGTGACATGATATAGATCTTAGTCCTTTGATTGATTAGATTTTTAGGGGGTCTAATTTTAATCACTTTGAGTGTAGGAGTGGGTTAATTTAACTTAGAACACATTGGAGTCCTCCCCTTATTAAATTTTATCCTAAATTGAGACTTTGGGTGTTATTAGATCTTCCAATCTCAAGTATATTATATATTCCATATGGGTCATAGTAGATTTATTAGTCCAAGCAAGGTCAACATGAAAATTATGATAGTAATGTGAACACATGTAAATTATTAATCACACCTTTTGTTCCATGTGAATTGAATAAGTGGGAACTTATGAATTATATGTCACTTCATTGGTGCATATACATTCTCAAAAATAAAATCATTATATTTATTTATTTTCTTCATGTGAAATTATGGGCATGAAAAATATAAAAGGGAAATGAATTTTATGTATTTCCCAAGTTTGAGAAAGGGAATTTTTGATAAAATAGTTAGAATTTTTCTTATAAAAGGATTTAGAGTTTTCATCAACACTTTTTAACACAATATGTATCACATACACACATTCGTTGGAAACACATGGTCCTATCATATCCACTTAGGGTAGGGTGTGAAAAAACTTGAAAAAAAAAGTTTTACAAAAGAAACATGAAATTTATTTTTCCATTGTATGAGGGTGATTCAGATCCTAATGAAAAATTAAAATCATGTGAGGAGTTTTCGTTTGTAAGTAATTTTATGATTCCTATATATAATTGGGTTCTTTTAATAATTAAAGATAAAAAAATTGGGCACACACATGGTATATTCTCAAAGAAACTTAATGTGATACAATATATTTATAAAATTATATGTATGAAACAAGTAAACATATGAATATAAGATAATATAAATATATATGTGATATGAGACTACTGAAAGGTTATAAAATTAGATTGATTTATTTGAGTTAATAAATCATTCAAATAATTGTTCTAAAATAATTTTAGTGAAATGAAATGGGTGAACAATTCGTTGGGAAAGATGGTTAAAAAATTAAGTGGAGCTAGTTCATTGAATAAAATTCCATATAAAATGAATCAAAACTCATGCACATAAGTGAATGAAGAAATTAATATATAATTATGATATGGTTTGAGTGTGCATGGAATATAGAGTATAGAATGACACAAGCATTCATGAGTCATTTCTTACTCATTTTACATAAGATGTATTTGATTAAGTGTTTAGGAGATATATACAAACATTTATTAATATATATTGTTGTTATGCCCTAACACACACCCCATTTTCAAAATTTGAAAATAGGGACCCATTGTTGAAAAACTAGGAAGGTATGAGCCTAAATATCTATGACTAAAATATCATGCATTTTTCATCTAGATTTATTTTATAAAATCTAACATTCCCCAAGTTGAAATTGTAAAAATTAAAGATTAAACTAATACCTTAAGTTATTTTGAACCTAGTATTTTCATGATTTTTAAATTAATATGATTTATAAACTAACAGATCTAATTTTTGTGTGTCCTAATATGTGTGTGTGTGTGTGTGTGTGTGTGTGTGTGTGTGTGTGTGTGTGTGTGTGTGTGTGTGTGTGTGTGTGTGTGTGTGTGTGTGTGTGTGTGTGTGTGTGTGTGTGTGTGTGTGTGTGTGTGTGTGTGTGTGTGTTTGTGTGTGTGTGTATCATATGATTAACATCTAAAGACCATTAATTTCCTCTAATCAAGCCCATAATTAAGATTTCACATGGTTGTGACAATGTCACTCTTGCATCATTCAGTGCTTTGGATATTTACAACATATTAATTCTTCTAAGCTCCTAAGCCTCTCAAGCTTTATAAAAATGCAATGTGGCATATTCATGTTAAAATAGAGACACAAAAACTTCATCTATTTATAATCAAATTTAGTAATTTTTCATTCCCATGTGCTAATGGTTTTGAGATCCCAAGTCTCTAGTATTTTTAGATCATTCCAAGTGTATCGATCATGGTGATTTAATCTTTATAAGGTTAAGTGGTTCTTTATCTACAACCCAATAATACTAATCTTCTAAGCTTATGGGGTTACAAACAATTGAGACTTTGCACATTTATAGTAATCCACCTATTTCTAATCTTAAGTAGTCCTTTGGTCTACAATATAATGATTTCAAGCTCCTGAGTCTCTTGTCTTCTAATATCATTCCACATGTCTTGATCATGCTAACCAACAACCATGCAAGGTTCTTCACCAAAATGAATACCAATCTAATTATATAAGATTGCATGCTTCCAATGCTCTAAGTATTAGAAATATTTATTTATTATTAATTAAAACTAAAGGTATACAATGTTATTTATACATGATTTATTTTCCATAAATAAGATAACCAACATCTATAAATGGAGGAGACATCATTATCTAGAGGACATATTATTATCTGAGAAGTCTAGAAAATAGATGAATCTAGATAAATAATGTAATATACTATGCTACATTTCCATTCCCCCATTATTAAATTATTTTTACAAATGTACTCCCTAAATAGTTCAAACTTCACATTTCCAAGGGATTTTGGGAGTATATCTGCTATTTGTGCATTTGTAGGGTAGTATTAAAGCTGGATGTGGTGGTTTAAAACTTGATCTTAAATGTAGTGACATTAAACCTCTATTTTTTTTTTAATTTCATGATAAACATGATTCTTTACAAGATTTAACACACCTTGATTGTCTCAATGAATGATGGGTGGCTTCTTTTTAGTATAGCACATATTAGCTACTATGTGACACAACTATATCACCTCACACATAGCTCCACATGTGGCATGATACTCTAACTTAGTGTATGAGAGAGAAACAACAATTTTCTTCTTACTAATCCATGAGATTTGTCTAGATCTAAGATGAAATATGAGCCCTGATGTTGACTTTCTATCATCAATAGATCCAACATAGTTTGAGTTGGTGTATCCCTACAAGAAGAACTAACTATTCTCCTTATATTCTAGACCATACTCAAGTATACCTCAAACATATCTCAAAATATGATTTTATATAACCTAGTGACATTTCTTTAGTTCCTACATAAATTTGGAGAGATAGCTCACAACAAAACATATATCTAGTCTTGTGTAGGTCAAGTAAATGAGACTCATAATGAGCTATCTATAGAGAGTTGCATCCACTTAAGGTGAGTCTTAGAATTGAAAGAGTTGTAAAACTTTCTCCATCAGTGTTGAAAGTGGATTACAATCTAACATTCTATACTTTTTTAGGATTGTCTTGGCATATTTTATCTAGTAGATAAAAATGTGATTTGGTTTTTACCATATCTCTAAGACAAGATAGTAATGCAGTAACCCAAAGTCAATCATGTTGAACAATCTTTTGAGGTCATTATTCATAATATCAACCTAATATTTTAAACTTCTAGTGGTCACAAGATCATCCACATATAGAACAATAATGACAATATTTGTTCCTACCTTCTTTATGTACAAGTTAGAATCTGAGGCGCTATGAGTAAAACCATGTTGTAAAAGATGATCATCTATTTTGGTGTACCATGCCCTAAGATCTTTTTTAGGTCCATAAAGTGGTTTGATGAGATGATGTACCTTTTTAATATGTTTTTCATCAACAAATCCTTTTATTTGGGACATGTATACTTATTTTTTTAGATCACCATTAATAAAAGCACTTTTGACATCCATTTACTAAAGCTTCCATCTATTATATGCTTTCAATGTGTAGACAACTATGATGGTCTTGATATTCACAATGGGTAGAAAGGTCTCTTCATAGTTAATACCCTCTTTCTGAGCATATCCCTTTACTACTAGTCATGTTTTATGTTTTTTAATAGATCCATCTACCTTGTATTTCATTTTGAAAACCTATTTATAGCCTATGTGTTTCTTCCCTATAAGTAGATCAACCAGTTTCCACGTTTGATTATTCATGAGTGAGTCATACTCAACATCCATTGCTTTCTTTCATTGTGGTTGATTTAAAGGTTTGCAAACATTATCTGGTTTGGAACTATCAACTATTGTATGCATGAGTGAAAAATTTAACTCATGTCTTGTATGACTCCTTGTTTTGACTTTATATGTATGGGAGTCTCTGTTGATGCCTAATACCCACTTTGGATGAGAACTCTACTACTATTGTGAAAAACTACTATGTTAATGTGAAGAACTACTTGGTGGATGTTCTAATTCTCCAAGATCAACATACAAATCCCTTTGTATCTCTTCTTCCTAGTGATAGGTCTCCTCATCATCTAAATCAAGAAGTAATTAGTGAGAGGTGGTTGGTATTGATTTACCATTATGAATTATTGAGTCAAAAGATGACTCATCAAAAACCACATCTCTACTTTTATATATTTTCCTTAACTTAGGATCTTTGAGATGATATGCCTTTGAGGTAGTGTTTTTTACTTGAGTTTCTTCCTCTTTTAAGTTGGTACATGTATATATGTTGTGTAACCAGATACTCATAAATGAGAAATAGATGGTTTTTTACCACTCCATACCTCTTCTAGCATTTTATGCTTCAAAAATTTTATTGGTTCCCTATTGAGAAGATACAAAAATATCTAGAATATTTATACCCAATAACATTTCTCTAGCTTTGTTGTTGATAGCATGCAATGAGCCATTTCCATCATGGTGCGATTGCATTACTCAATAATGTCATTCTGCTAGGGTGTGTAGGGAGTAGTCAAATTTTGTTTAATTCCTTACTAGTTTATGAATGACAATAATTTATTTGACATGAATTCCCCCCACTATCTGAGTGGAGGTGAAGTAGAGGTTGTTTGGTCTCCTTTAAAACCTACTGATAGAAGACCTAGAAATGATGAAGGGCCTCACTCTTTCTTTTTTCAAGAATAATACCCACATCTTATAAGAGTAGTCATCTATAAATAGTTGGAAGTATTTATATCCCAAGAATGAAGTAGGTAGTGGACCATTTATATTAGTATGAACAACCTCCAAATGCTTTTTGGCATGAAAGGAGATTTCTTTGAATGGATCCCTAAGTTATTTTCCTATAAGGCATCTAGGGAAAATAGTTAAAGAAATGGACAATTTGGGAAGTCTATGTACCATCCCTTTAGAGCTTAGCTAGTATAAAGATAAAACTAATATATTACCATAATGGTAGTGTTAGAGGGAAGTATATTCTACCATTTAAGTAGATAGAGATATTGTAGAAGATGAAACAACATCTAGAGAAAATAGTTTATCTTTCAAAAAATCTTTAGTAAGAACTTTATTTTTTTATGAAATCAAGAAAGTTTTGATGCCATTTTTGACAATAAACTCCACCTTCACTTGATGATTCAAAATTTAAGTGAATGATAAGAGATTGGATGTTAATATAGGAACATATAATACCTTTATAAGTGTGGATTTTCATGTTTTGAAGGGAATGGTAACTTGACCTATTCCTACTGTGACATACTCCTTATCATCAATGATCCTAACCTAAGCTCTATTGGGTTGGTATATCAATAAATCAAACAAATTCTTATCACCTATCATGTGTTTAATGGCACCTAAGTCAATCAACCATATATTCATTATGGGTTTCAATGTCTAAGAGACTAATACTATGTTCTTCTCTTCATCAGTTGTTACTTCATCAAATTCATCATCTTGTTGGGAAATAAGATGTCCCTTATACTTCCACTAGTGGGGATGTCTTTTTAACTTATGAGTATTGTCATGCCTTGATGTACTTGGCTTATTGTTAGATCCTTTGTTTTGACTATTGTACTAGTAGTTGTTTATGTTATAAGTGTTGGTGCAATAAATGTGATACCACCTATTTTAATTTTATGATTGATGATGAGACAATTGATGGTATTATTGTTTATATAGTGGATATTCTAGAGGTCCCTTGCATGATTTTTGACCTCGTTGTTGCTTTATTTTAAGATCTTTATCTTAAGACTCATCTTGTACTAAATTGACAGCTTCTTCCTATAATAAAAGGTTCACAATTTTTTTAGATGGCACTTTTTATTTAGAGACATTTAGTGTCATGATGAATACTCTAAATTGAGAAAATATTTCTCACAAGGTGACCAAAACCAAAGTTTTGTCATCTACCATTTCATCAAGAGCTAACAACTCTATTCATAGCTCAACCACTTAAAATAAGAATTCTTCAACTATTTTGTCAGACTCTATAATGAGTGTATGAATTTTGATTATAGATAAAGGATCTTCATCTAAGTTTTTTCCTCATATATATTTTTTGATTTATCCCATGCTATCTTTGCTTGGTCAACATCCCTAATATGTGACTACATGTCATTAGTGAGCCTTAGCATTAGCTTGTATTTACTTTATGAGTGCATCAAGATTAGTGGGAAACTATACATTCCATGTCATGATTCCCCATAGTCATTCAAACTAAAGTATTGTATGCATATTTTTTTCCAACTAGCATAATTTGGCCCTTTAAGAAGGTGGGCATTTGAGAGGAGCAATTTTAGAGCAAACATTTTTAAAAACAAATTATTTTATTTTATTTTATTGCTCCAATAAAAAAATTATATGTACCTTGTTTAAAAGATACATTTTTATTTTCAATCACCTTTTTCATATTAATAGACACCATTGATTTCTATACCATGATCTTGATCTCAAGGTACTTGAGTGCTTTTATCCAAACCTACCAGGTAAGCATATTCCATCCATAGAATTGGAAATCTTTGGTACTATAAAACCTACTAGTATAAGATCACATTCTAGGATAACACAATTTTTTATCACTTGATCTTCCTTAGCAATAAGAGTCTATATGAACATAACACCCCCTAGTTTTTTAACTCTCGCCAACTTTGTTACACCTTGTCTAAGTGATTTCCTCATTTAAATGTTGATTGATAAAAGGTGTTGTAAATAGATTCTATAATTTTCATTCTCTCTAAAAATTATCATGCTTGGATGTAGGCAATTATTCTCTACATTAAACAATTTGTTACACCTTTGGTTAGGGTTTCCATGTTCTAACTACTACACAGCTCTCTCTATATTTTCCTTTGTCAATATTCTATTATTCATCACTATGTAAGTTAGTTGTGTTTTCTACATTCATATTTCCATGTTTAGACTGTAGGTCATGATTTTATTTAGATGCCTATTTTATTTGAAAAAAAATTCTTTCCTCCAGTGATTTCTATGGTCTAGAACAACAACATGATTTTTCTATTGTATCAATCTTCCTCCATGTTGACCTTTTTTTCTTTACTGCCAAGTCTCAATGGTTGTTATCCCAATCATCTATTGAGCTAATACATAGGGTTATCCAACCTATACTCTCTCCTACATCTAGGTAGCTTTCTCCTTGGTGATTATTCCTATGATCTACCAATATATAAGCTCTCAAACTCGGTGCATCAAAAACTACCATGATCTACTTTTAATGCTCTAATACCAAAGATTATTAGAAATATTTATTTATTATTAATTAAAATTGAAGTTATATAACACTATTTATACATGATTTATTCTCCATAAATAAGACAACTAACATCCATAAATGGAGGAAGCATCATTATCTAGACGACAAATTATTATTTCGTGAGTCTAGAAAATAGATGAGACTAGAAAAATAATGTAATATAGTATACTACATTGTCAGTAAGATCATGTCATATGGATTGATCATGTTAACTTTCCACTAAGGGCCTCCCCAAAATAATGAATAAATTTAAAGGGCTAGGTTAATGAAGAACTTACAAGTGGAACTATTTGGGAAAGGTATGGCCAAAACATAAAAGAGAATGATAAATAACATGACAAATAAGAAAGTCAATTAATGGCTAATATATGTCTCAAAATTATTGACTAGACACAAAGAATTAATTAAATATCATCACTTGGAAATTAAGGGTACCCACTAAAGTTGATTGGAACATTTAAATTTGAATAGGCATTAAAAGTGAAAGTTAATTATCTACATTGAAGGTACATGAATAAATTCAATACTCAAGCCTATGAGTGATATATACATAGTTTGCATTAAGAAGGAATCACTTTGTTATTACTCTTTTGATTAAATATGCATTATCAAGCTTCCTAACATCAAGTGTTCCCTAATTTATATAGCCACTAAACATGGAACAAACCAATCCAGGAACTCATAGGAGTTATAACGACCAAAGGATAACAATATCATCTTCATTAAAACAAGGTAATCCCTCAATCCCCTCCCCATACTCATTTGTGAGATTGACTAAATATAAAGATATAATATTGGATAAGACTACCCTAAACTTTAAATTCCCACTTTACTCAGTACTTTAGGAAGAGGTTGAATCAATCTAGTCATATTCCACAAAAGATGAACTCTCTCTCTCTAGAGGCCAAATAATATATAGATGATTTGATACCAATTAAAAATAAAGGTCTCTACCAAGCTATGACCAAACCTAAGGTAATGCCATGTATTAACCTCTTGAAGGTTTTATTCATTAGTTAATCTACTATTTTGGACATCATGCATGTAAGGAAAGTCTAGACCACCTCTTATTACATATCAAGAAGGGAATTTGAAGTATCTTAGGATTCCATACCCTGTGACCACCTACAATGAAGTCTCATCCAATGTATGGCTTGAGCATAACACTATAGATAGGAAGTTGAAGAAATGGTTTGTAAAGGGCTAGAGGCTAAACTTAAATAGTGAAATATCCACCAATTGTATCTTTAAATTCAAACCTAGAGTTACCATACCAATTGCACTATTGAATAGGTTGTACGGTTTCCCAAGTATTGCATGTGTTTAGGTTGAATGGGTTCCACTTATGGATATATTACAAACAACTAAAAAACTAGTAGCACTAGGGGAAATCATAAGTGCATGGATAAATGCACATATACTTTATCATGATCAAAGGCCTAAGGATGGAAATTTATACATGATGTATTAATTTTTGGATGAGAAAATGGGCATAGTGTATAATCATTATGGCCAAGAATGGAAACCATCAACTAAATATTTAGGAAATAATGTTGGAGAGAACTTTTACTTTATGTTAATTCACAGGTATAGGAAAAATATAAAAATTATAAATAATGAGGTATATCCACACATGTATGAATAAATGTAGGACACCCCAATGCCTAGACTATCAAAAATCATAACATGGATCCTTAGCAAATGGGATATTATTGGTTATATCTAGATTTAAATATCATCTAAGTGGAGGGTACTAGGACTACTCTTTTACTAGTGCCATATCATGTTCAAGATAATATTACATAATAAGATATATATGCTATGAATTTTTCAATAATATTGATGAAGAATTAGGTCAAAGACATTTAGCCTACTAATTTAAAGCTCACTTCAGTATTAGACAACACTAGGATGTGACTAGGTGATATTTCGTTTTAGCTGGTAAAGCAAGGACACAATACAACTTACAACTTTCACCATTCAAAGAATGGGACCCCAAGAATAGAACAAGGGGTATCTAAAAACTATCTTATAAAAGAAGAAATTGCATGTCTCTTATACTCACTAGGCATATGATCATGATCATATTTTTTAAAACTCCTTAGATGACTCTAAATTTTGGATAAAGAGGATAAATACAAGAAAAAGGAGAGGTAGAATTTGAAACAAGATAAAAATTATTCTCATTAGCCAAAAGAACAAAAATAAATCCCAATTATCTAATTGAATGCATTGAGTATTTCAACACTTTTGTGGATTCTACTAGGTTGATGTTGAAGGAGATGCACTAGAGCACTAAGGAAGCCTTGAAAATGTGGAAGCTAATGTAGATTATATAGGTTATTCATAAAGTGATTGGTAATTTTTAGAGTGAAGATACAAATCTATACAATATATTATTCAATATTAGAGTGTCCAGGGTATCCATGTAGGCCCATAGAGTAGATATTTTCACATTATAGAACAAAATAAAGGATAAAGAAAGAATATAAAATTTACTAGTCCAGTGTTCCAGGATTTGTGATTTGATTAGATCAATTTGATGACCAAAATGGATGCTTCTTGGTTTTTAAATTATGAGATTAAAAAAAGGGATGCCTCCCTAAATTGTCATAAACAAATGAATAAGTTATTAATTCTTTTTGTTAGTTATGAAAGTGAAGTACTATAAATTTTAGGAGATATGTGAGTAACTAGGGTGATCACCAAACTAAGGGAGTTGGTCAATAGAACCAATTTTGAAAACCTTATCCACTCAGATACTAATTGGAAGGTAATGTTTATAAAACAAATGAAGAGGTAATATAGTTGGTTAGTTTTGCCATAGATAGAGTAATATAGGCAAAGGATTTAGTAGCTAAGTTTAAGATCTCGGAGGTAAAACAAGAAATATTAATGACTAAGGAAGTCAAAGTTTTGAAGACTTCATTACTAAATTTTGAATTCATAGATGAAGAATTTGATGTAGATTATGCACTAGATGAAGTTGTAAATGGTAAATAATTATCTTTTATATTTGTAATATGCACACAACTAACTATTAGTACCCCCCAGCTTCACAAAGTTCTTAGTTTACGCTACAGTTGTAATTGTAGCATATTCATAAACTAATCCAATTAACAACATTGCATCAGTACTCTAATTTTAGATAGATTATATATTTTCATGGTTATCATCAAGGTGTAACTTTATTTCCCAATATATTTAGTATGCATGTATAATATACTTTTAGTTTGGAAATATATTCTAAGTATTACCATTATAACATGCATCCTTGCATAATTATGAACTAGAGTTCTATTTTTTTAGACTTGTAATTTTAGGTGAAGCTTTAATAAATGAGACCTTCCCTATCCCAAGATTATAAAAACATGTAACATATTGGTCTCAAAGGGAGGAAAATTTTGGGGTATTTAGATTAATAGGAAATTCAAAGTTCTTCTTGACTTGATCTTTATGTGCAAATATTCATTATTCTCCTTTTATGTGGATTTCTTGAGACATTACATAATTATATTATATTATTTTTTTAATTATGTATTAGGTATTTATTTTAAATAAAGTATTTCATTTTTAGCTATATTTATTTGAATATATTTTGCATGTTAATCATAATCCTCTTACAAATGTGAAAAAACAATCTACATGTTTAAGTATACAATGTTCTGGTTTCCTTTGAATCTTCACTATATTTGATTATTTGTGTGCTAAAATAACTTTCAAAAAATATTAATCTATATTATTTGTCTTATTTGAGTTCAAATATTAGCCTTAGAAGGCTTTATCCCTAAATTTTCCATAGGCTTTATTTTATTCATTAATCTTCCATCTTTTTGAAGTTTATTTTAAAATCCTACCCATATTAGTTAGAATCATCATCCTTCCACCCAATCCAAGTAGATTTATATTCACCCATAGCCAGTTCACTCATGGTAGATAATATGTGTTTCTCACCATTATTCTACCAATATGTTGTTATATAACTAAATACCTCATAAATTATGAATTAGAGTGATCTTATTCATTGATCTTAAAATTCTAGAGGAAAACTTGTAGGAATTTATAGTTTGTGTATAAAACACACATCAAATACTATATACCATTATGTTTAGATAGTATAGGAGGATAATGAAAAGACAAAAATTTTAATGGAATTAGGGACATTCATGTACAATGAGATATCAATATTTTTTTCATCATAGTGGAGGCATTAAGATATTTTATTCAAAATTCACTACAAATGTATCTTGATGGTGATACGATTTATAGGATTATGAAATATCATTATGAGTTTTTTTTAATGTTTGTGTAATCATCTAAAAATGACACTTGATTGTTAAGAGTGTTAATTGAGACCACCCATCCATAACTTAGTCATAGACATATATTAAAGCCTATTTAGACACTTATCTAGAATTCTTGTAAACCACACACATCCCTAAACATCCCCAAAATTGTCCCAGATCCTCACTTTATCATCCTAGCCCTTAATGCCTCAAGTTATGCCAACTAGACCCTAACACCATAATTTGGATAGTAGCTCCAATGGTGCTAGTGTCCTAGTTTGATAAATATTATCCTTTTCCCACTTTTTTCGACCAAAAGATATCTTTTCAAAACAAAAACCACCAAGGGTTGGTGTAGACCCCTTTTAAGACCTACACAAGAACTAGAAAAATTATATACATGAGTTTTATCCCTTTATCCACTATATGGAAATTAGATGCAAATAACATAAACTAGATCAAAACAAGTTGTGTAAAATCAAGGATATCAATACCTATTCTACCCTAATTCTACATTTATCTATCTATAGCCATTCCAAGTTTAGAATACTCATATTTCTAGTATTAATATCCACTCAAAATCACTCAAATAAACATTCATACTAGCTTCACTTTCACCAACACTTAGGTGAGGAGAGCTACATTAGTATTGAACACTCCTCATAGTATTGGTATTTAGGAATATCTCATTATATCAAGGTGTTGAGGATGTACAACCTACCCAACTAACATCAAACTCTACCACTTGTGCCAACAAGATGCACTAAAACATAGAGATTTAGGGTTTGCATATAAAATCAATCAAAATAGGTCATCGAAGAGGAATAATAAGTCATTTAAATATTAAAAAATATTGGAAAATTCAAACATAGGTGCACCCATAAACTCAAAATAGTTATACATAGAGGACACTAGCACTAAATAAGGATACAAGTTCCATTGGTGTCACTATTTAGTTAGGTCAACACTATCCAAGAATGATTTTGACACCTAGATCATGTATGTGACACTCAAATCAGATCATGTCCCACTTTTTAGGATATATATCTTATATCTCAATCAAATTACATATAATTAATTCTTTACATCATTTATTTCTATTTTTAGAAAGGTCAAACTATGTCAAGTCTATTATAAATTAGTGGTTATATTTATTACATATTTATACCCTCATTTACTATACTCAAACTTGTTATGAAAAAATATGTCACCCTTGGAGGAGTTTGTTCATGCCTCTCCAATATTTGGCTAACATTATATTACCTCTCAACATATGGGTTTCCTATAGTAGAGGTAAACCTCTAGGTTAAAAGATTATTTCCCTTGATTTATCTTATAAGATAACACACTACATTATATAAATCACTTGGGGTTGGAAAGGGAATAATTAAACATAAAGTAACCTATGATAATTAGGTGATACAAAAAAGATAATTCCACACAACACACTTTTATTTTCACTAAGAAACAAGACTCCTAAAACTGACCTCAACTTTATGTCCTTCTAGCATAAGTATTTCTCATAGAGGTAGGTTTCTATGTATATTAAAAGGTGGGTGAAGAGAAGGTATAATAATAGACACTAATATTCTCTCTCACACTTTAAATACACCTTAAAAAATAATGTATTTCATAAGACTTGTTAGAAGATATGTTACTCACATAATGCATACAAGGGCAAAATGGAAGCAAGGAGAAATAATCTTCATCACTTGTCATTTAAGTACACCACTTGAAATAATTAGGTAATAATTTAAAATTTTATATAAAATTCATAATATTTATTCAAAGGCAAAACAAAGTGTCAACCAATAGGGATTCACCATACTAGGTGTGTACTAGATATAAATGCCAAAATGGCTTGCAATATAGAGCATATGAGAATAGACAAAAGAAGAGAAGTATAATAGTCATAAAGAAAAGTGTCAATACTTTTAAAATAGTTAGAATAAAATATAATGAAGTGGAAAATAGGTCAATAGGATGTATTGGATAAGTTTCCACCTGAATTTCATCATTCTCCCATAATTTGGCATAGAGACTCTTCATTATCCTTCTTGAAAATACATGTATTGATGATGAGTCCACTTGGCTATCCTAAAACACCTTAAGAGTCTTTTAAAAATATTAAATAAAATAATAAGGCATAATCCTAATTTTTATATTCATTATATACCCCTCAATTGATAATCTCCTCATTTATATTTGTTGCTCACTATTTGTAATCACTCATTAGTCTTATAGGCTTGTCTTCACACTTGTCACTTAGGTGAAATATAGTTGATCATGAAGGTTTATTGAATAGGTTTTATAAAACTCATTCAGTTCATTTTTATCCTTTTTTATATCAAATATACCTCAAAATATTTAGGACACACACTTCTCATCTTCACACTAGGCAATCATGTTCATTCTCACTATCTTGTTTAGGACTACTTGTAGTGATCAATTGAGCAGAGGAGTGTTTAAGATTAGATAAGGTGAGATATGAGTATGGAGAGTTATAAAAAGTAACTACACACTTATTAAAATTATTTTCATTCAATAATTTCATTTTTCACTTGAAGAATAACTCAAATCTTGCAAGAAACTCAGTATTAGGCTTGTTCGTACAAGAGATAATATGAAATACATAAACAGTAAGAATCCTGAGAGGGAGTTAAAAGTATGTCCAAAATGTTTTCCAAGTAATTTTTACCCTTATAGATTAATTCCCATTCATTTTTTCTCCATATGGTTTGTGAAAGGGTTTTAGGAGGTTTTTGGTGGTTCTGATTCTTAGTGATGATTCATAAAATCTAGATGTCTAATTCTCAAACCAACTCCACAAATTTTTAGTTCGTGACCCACTTCAATTTACCCATATATTATTTTGGAACCATTAACATCATATGTACAAATATGAGTGAATAAATATGGGTTTCAAGCTCTTGTAATGCATTTTCAGTACCTCTAAGAGATAAGTGGGTCAAAATGACCAATATTGTGATGATCTTTACAAATAGATGGTTATAATTGAAATTATATTCTCCCTTGAAGGAAATCACATGGTTTGGAAATATAATATGGCCTTATGGATGAAGTTGAAAACCATTAATGTTTAGGCCTAATATTAGGCCCAGTTTGTAGGACTATGTTTCTTGTGTGTTTGACCCTTCTAAGGGCTTTCAGTGACTGTAGATGTTTTTTCATCTCTATTCACCCTCAATAAAAATATATAAAATGTCCAAAAATAATTCAAAGTTCTTCCCTTAATCCTTTTAATTTCTCATGAACCATGTCTACAAAGTTTCTTGACCAAAGAGTGCCCTCTATCTGAGATAAAATAAAGGACATCAATAATATTCATCTGACCTAAAGGAGACTATAGAGAGCTAGTTTAGGTCATAGATAATGTATACACATAGTATTTTCAAACTTTTATCACTTAATAAATTTTTTTATCTTTTAATAACTTGTTGAGTCTCAATCTCTTTGAGTGCATGCCTTAATGGGTGCATCGGGAAAGGGGTGAGAAGACCATTGGTGTTTTGTAAGATTGTTATCCTTTTTGCCACTTATTATCTAGACACATGTCTCCTAAAAACCATTTACATAATATTTTTATCTATTTCATCCTCTTCCAATCATTTTCTACTTTCATTTACCTTTTCCTTAGCCTAAATCCCCTTTCAATAGTTTTAAAACTATGTAAGCAGGGTCGACCCTGTATTGTTATGACATTGGCCCACAGTGATGACATAGTTTATTTTAAACATGGGTTAAAAAATACTAGGTAAACTAATTTGACCCTATTTTCCATCATTTTTTTAAGTTTTTAGGGTTAAATTTGCATATATATACAACTTCATTTTTACATTATTGAGAAAAGACAAGAAGTAAGGCTATTATGCATCTGCTTATCCACCATTCTACTTGAGGAGCAAGCTTAGGGTTCCATAATTTATTTAGAGATACTAATTTTGTCTTATGGAGAATTATTTTAGGTGCATTGATAGGTTATGTACCCTAGAGATGATTTGTCTTTGTCATCCTTACATACCATAACAACCTCTTGCAAAGCACCTTGTCCATGGGAGATATTGAGGCTCAATGGGTTCATATTCAAAGGTAAGTATTCCTAACTTTGTTCATCCTTTATAAGAGTATATAGATATGAATTTTTACTTCTCTTCCATGCATTAGGATTTTGTATACATTTATGTGAGTATATGTCTCCTATGCATGTTAACTTTTATTGTTTTTAACCCCCACTTTGTACAGCAAACTTTGGTGAACACTAGATTAGATTTTATTTACTTGTTATTAGTTTTTTGAGATATCAAAACATAGGAATCCCTTAGGGTTATTACATGATTTTTCTTTACTGGAGGCTTTAGAAACCTCCCTAGCATAGTGTATTATGGTAAGAGATCCCCTAATTAGGTCTAGTAGATCCCCATATTGGTCATATTCCTAATTATCTAATGTGTCCCCAATCAAAAATTTATGGTATGATCTATATTTTCTAAGTTAGGATTGATTTATAGACATGATATGTTTTTGATTGCATACATTCTAGTGGAATTGACATGAATCTAACCCTTGTAGGTTTTATCTCATGTTTTTAAAATTATATCATTTTATAATCATTATTTTAGATTAAAAACTAGGTCAACACTATTGAATTATTATTATATTTAGAGTCCAAATAAAAAACTATGTCAACATTATCAACGTAGTTATTTTTATAGGCTTCAACAGTAGGGTTTTATAGAACTAGGTCGACCTAGTCGACCTTGTTGGTAGAAATCTCAAGCAATGTAAAAAGAAATATTGTAAATTCTAAGAATCATCCAAACCACCAAGGTTCATTTTTATCCTTATTTATCATTTATATCATTTGTTACAGTTCTATTTTTCATATTTTTTAGTCTTTGAAACTACCCCTGTACAGTCAACTAGGTCAACACTATTGACATAGTTTTATATTTTGTGTTCTAAAAAAACTAGGTTGACATTGTTGACATAGTTTATTTTTAAACCCTTGATTTTGTAGTATATAATCCACATTCTTGAATCTATTATATATTATCTACATACACTATTGATTGAATTGACACTATACTATGTTTTAAAGTTGAAATTATCACTTATATGCTAGTAATTAACTCACACTTTCATTTATTTTCACTTGCATGCTTAGAATAGTTCACATAGTCTAATTAGGAAGTTTTAAATTTAGCATTTAGTTACACTCTTTTATATCTCATGTACACACTACCAAATCATAAAATCTTAAAAATAATTTTAACAATTATCTACCCAAGGCCTACCTACTTGGATTTCATCACCAAGGGGGAAGTTGATTTGGTTTTTTGGCCAAGTATAAATACATGTTTAATGGTATATTTTTGATAAGATCCCAACACCCTTATCATTATATTGTGTAAAGTGAGGGTGTATGCCCCAATACCAAGACAATATCATTACCAATATAGGTCCCCTTCAGCCTAAATGTCTTGAAACCATCCCTAGATTGCTTTATAGTTCCTTGATTATAGCTAACTTCTTATCACATATAAAACCATAATATAATAATATAAAAACATTCAAGATGAGAAATTAGTTAGATTTTACTTTACAAGTTGATTGCTTGCTCTTTTCTCAATTATATGTTGTATTGAAAAAACTTACTTTGGCTAGCATTTTTGCAAGGTTTTATGTTATGTGCCTCAATTTGATCAACCTTATTGACCTAATTGATTATGTGTTTCCTTCCATTTATTTCAAAGTACATTACAAAAAATTTTCCCCTATTTCATAACATTTTCATCTCTATCGACACAGTCACTTACAACTTGATTTACCTCTCCTCCTTAGCATACTAAGTCAATTGGGTCAACCTATTATCTTTTAGAACTTCCCCTTTGGCATACTAGGTTGACTAGGTCAACTTAGTATCTTTTTAAATTTCCTTATTATCATACTAAGTTGACTAGGTTGACTTAGTATCTTTTTGAATTTCCTCATTAGCATACTAAGTTGACATAGCTGACTTAGTACATTTTGGGCCAACCTTTTTTAGTAAAAAGTTGACCCAATCAACCCTATTCACTTTATCCCAACCCTGTACCTCTTTTTGGTAAATTATATCCTTGTTTTTCCTCCTAGCTTCTTGATATCCACTCATACTTAGCATTGTGAATCCTCTTATCAAATTCTTTCTTGATAATCTCAACCCATTCTAAATGTACATGGGTTGTTCTCTCCTACCCTACCTATCCACCATATAAGATAACTCTTTATGGTATATATCTTCATAACATGGTTTTAAATCTTCTCAATCTTGATCCACCCCATACTTTATAGTATATCAAGATAATCCTATTAGACAAATACCAAACCATGACAATGATATACCTTATAACACTTTTACACATTATAAACCTACAACTCATAAACTCATCAACCCATCTACATCAAATTTTGGAACCTCACATTATGTTCCACCTCTTACAACCAATGTTCACAATCCCTTATTACACCCATAAAAAGATCACCAATACTTATCACTTCCAAAAGTAACATGGTTTAAACCAAGCAAATTAATAATTTAGATGATTCCCAGTTATTCAAAAACCTTGATGATAATATTATTTACACTCATACCAAGAATGGTGGCTTTACCAAGCTTCCTTCTTCTACCACACTTAAGTTAACTAACACTAATGTTGGGAATCCTCCACCTACAAATAATCCTCCTTCCACCAACACTACCAATCCTCCTCCTAACAACACTAACACCCCACCTTCAAATACTAATGAAAAAATTGACACAACTAAAATTCTTGATCAAATAGTTCAATGAATGAAAATCATGCAAACAACCAATCAATCTAAAATGAACATGAAACAACATTTATTACACATGACTAGTCAACCACCTCAAGTCATCATGTCTCAACTAACTCAATTTTTTTTCCTCCTCCCCTAGAGATGCCAATGGGAATATAATCCCTCAACCTCAAATGAATTAAAAAATGCTTCAACATCTTAAAAATGAACCTTTATCTTAATTTATTGAATCCATAGATACTGAAAACATTTCTCCAACTATCACATATTATGGGACTAAGGACCCTACTATCTTTCTTAAGTATTTTGGTAATATTTATAAGGAATGGGTCCAAACTAAAACCTTTTCTACCACCAAGATCTTAGAAAAAACCTTTGTTTGTGATGCACTTGAATGGTAAAACCAACTTCCTAGACATTATATCTCATAACTAGAGGATTCAATCAATGCTCTAGTGAAGGAATTCCAACATGATGACCTCCTTAAAAATTACCTTGGCCATTTAATCAATTCCAAGTAACTTAATAATGAATATAATAAAACTTTCATCAAATTGTGGAAGTCTCTAGCTCATAAAATGGACAATAACATGAATGATAACACTCTTTTAAAACTATTTATTACTACTCTTAAATCTCCCCTTCAATATAAAGTTTGAATATTTTTACCTAAAAATTTAGACTAAGCCTTAGACCAAGGAAAAAGGCAAGAATTTATTATGACTCAATTTTAAACACTCAAACGACTAATAAATAACCTTTCCAATCATTTTATCATAACATTGATTCATCCAAGCCTCCCTAACCTCAAAATGGAGCATCTAATTCAACCAATTTTAACCCAACCCACCCTCCCTTGAGTCTAGAATAACTTAAGAATAAATTTACACCCTCTAAAACCATGAGATTTTATCCTTCTAAACCTCTTCCAAAATGGTACAATGTTGATAAATTTTGTTGGTGGCATGCTACTATAGGTGATTCTCATGAGTCTTGTCATGATCTTCACTTTATTTCTTCCTTGCTTGGTCAACATTTCAATGTTGATATTATCACAAAATAACATTATCAAGATTATATTTGAACTTCTCAAATTTAATATCAA
The DNA here is from genome assembly GCA_037957365.1 of Torreya grandis. Lineage (NCBI taxonomy): Eukaryota > Viridiplantae > Streptophyta > Pinopsida > Cupressales > Taxaceae > Torreya > Torreya grandis. Next base: position 1,370,408 of record JARHVA010003375.1, on the reverse strand, counting down.
TAATCACAATCACATCAGCATCAACTAACTAATGACCATTAATAATTATCTCATACCTACACCTCATTTGCTAATGTTTTTCAAACCAAAATTGATCCTTATTCCTACACCAATAAGGAAAGGATAGCTAACATGAATAAATTTAAGCATATTGTTACATCCATTGAACCTCAACCCCTTAGGTCACATAAACTAAAGGATTACCTAGTTCAAATGCCTACTCCAAATCATATCATACATGATCCTCCTTTAACTACTTTATCTATTTATATCTCTCATACACACCTTATGCCACATTCAACATTCCTAAAATCTAAAAAAACAACACATTTACCTATCTAAAAATTCACCCACCAACCCAATTCAAATCATTCTAATGGTTCAATGTTACCTCACTCTACTTCACATGTTGGGGCATCTTGTGATGCCTATCCACATGTCCCTTTAGACTTTGATGCATCTTTTGATTCCCATCCCTGCATCTAATTACCCATTGGGGAATCTTATGATACCTAATATTATTATAAAATTTATAATAACAACCAAATTTAACTTTATAAAAACTTTTGAGACTTATAGACATGTATTTCACATGCTCATCTTTGATATAGACATTAGCATAGATCTTACTTGTTATCTTTTATCTCATATTTCTTTGTTTTTGTGCATTTTAATTATTTTAGTTTCACTTTACCAACATCATTTTTTTCCTTTACATTATTTATTTTTATTACACATCACATTTGACATTTTTTTTCATATTTGTCCTTATATATCTCTTTTATTTTTTCTTTTTATGTCATTATTTGCCTTAGTATCTTTATGATTATTTTCCCCCCTTATTTAGCATTCACCTCATTAGTATTAACCTTAAGAGTCAAAGTGTAATACCATGGATATGACTTGGTATTCCTCACAAATTACCACATTAAAATATATTTAAAATCACTTTTTGGGATGACTACTACTTTCATTAGTGCTTATGCTAGATCCATTGTAGGTTAGCATGGCTTATCTAGTGACATGACTATAATAGCATAGTTCCACCTCATTTATCAAACTATTTTACCTCATTATGATCAAATACAAGCATATTCATCATTGTATCACTTATTACATAGACAAATCTCTTATGATCCCCATATTTCCCTTATTTCATTTTATTTGAGGCTCATATCAAACAATTTTGAGAATGCAAACTTACTTGTGGGCAACTCTAGGAGTCTATAGACACCTTGGTATTTAGGTTATTTTATATAGTAACCAAGTGTAATCTTTCTTGTGTTTTTCATATTTAATACCCATGTTTAGTTTTCCAAATCCTTTTGGAGGAGGAACAGAAAAATCCAAAACAAGTAAAAAACCAAATCATAAAATGCAAACAAAAGGCAATGATCCAAATGGCAACATTAAAAATTCTAAAATTTAGATCACACTAAAAGACATGATTCTAATCACATAATCTTATTCTAATTGAATCTCAAACTCCACAATTGGCCTCACAATATAAATAAGGTATATTGGGGTGTATTAAGCTAGTAGATTAGAAGAGGATAATAAAAAAATCTTTTAGTGATACTTACTTTCTCATGTAAGTACCCAATATTTTCAGTAGACTGACGACTCTATAAGGGGTCCTAAAGAACATGGAACACATTATGGGAAGGTGGGTCCATTTTAATTTTCATGAATATAGCCTTCATAGGATGATCTATAGACTTCACTTGTTAGCCCAAACTTCATGTTCATTAGTTAAAATGTCTTAAGTCTTTGGTGTTGATAGTTCTTAGTCTTTCTCACTTGCCTAGTGTGTCTCATTATTAATAAGGATGTTAACATCACCCATGTGGTTCCTCACATTCCTTATTCACATCACATTTTCATTATATTCCCCTTGTTGGATATTAATTTTTAGCTGATCATATTCTTGATCACATCTACCTTATTATGCCACCTGGTTTATAGTTTTCAAGTTGTATTGTAAGACCTTAGATAAGACCAGGCCTTCTTTACAAACATCCTTACACCATTTTCTTATTAGACCATCTCATTTTCATACTAGTCATGTCATTAGGTGGTTGTGTTTGCTTACATTAAATCTTAGAACCATCACTATGTTTGAGTTTTCATCCTTTAGATATTTTGATTTTCATTTATCTATCATGTTCTTATTTGATTTATGTGGACTTCACATATCTGACATATGACATTTGGAATTCTTACATGTTTTTCTTTATATGTGACTTCTTCATGTTTATCTTACATCTTGACTTACATTTCATTTTTAGTCATCCATGTTTCTCATGTTTGATTCAACATACTTATCTTACATGGAGTTACTTTCAACTTGCTTACATATCTTTATTAATGTTTTCTTTCATTGATATTTCATTTTTCATTCATGTTTTACATACTTCCCAATTTGATTTATTATGTTCTACATTCCCTTTTGCCATTTATGTTTTACATGCTTCCTAACATGATTTAGTATGTTCTACATTAATTTTTTCCATTTATGTTTTCCATTATTTCTAACATGATTTATTGTGTTCTACAATCATTTGTCATTCATTTTCCATCATTTTGTCATTTATTTGCCTTTAATATTTTAACCTTGCCTTAACAAACACTAAGTTGACCAAAATTTCCTTATTTTGACCAGGTTGACTTAGAAAACTAAGTTAACCCTTTAATTTTATCCCTATTATTAATAAGTATATAGAATATATTTTTATACTAGGTTTGCACATATGCAATGTGGACTTTGCAAAATTTTAGCCTACTAGGTCAATTGGTCAACCTAGTTGCTTCTGCCTATCGATTCCTTACATTTTCCATCAGATTCCTTGTTTTACTTATATATTTGTTTCTACTAAAATTTTTGAACCATAAAATGTTATGTAAAAATGATGACATGGAGAATAATTTCCACTACTATATTCCTATCTTTCAATACTTTTGATTTTGGCTATTTTTTACACTAATTTCTATAGGTTGGCCAAATTTTCTTTACATTTGGATGCCTTCAATTTTATTTTAGTATAATTATTTATCTATAGTAATAAGGTAAGTAAAGGTATGTGTTTTTCAATTATATCCTTTCATTTATCTTATTTTCTACTTATTTCACTTTACTTAGCATCATTATTATGTGTTATCATGTTTTATTCCCAAAGCACCATCTAATGTTGCACTCATGTGACATGTGATGAAATTTGAGTGTAGAATATATATACACATAATATTTTCAAAATTTCATCACTTACTAACACTTTTTATCTTGTAGGAACCTATCAAGCCTCAATATCTCTGAGTGCATGTCTTAAGGGATGTACCAAGAAAGGGGTGGGCAGACCATTTTTGATTTGTAGGATTGTTGTCCCTTTTACCACTTATTATCTACACACTTTTATCCTAAAAACCATTTCACTAAGATTATTATTATCTATTACACACTCCTCTATTCATTTTATACTTTCACTTACCTTTTCCCTAGCCTAAATCCCATTTTAATAGTTTTAAAACTATGTCGACAAGTCGACCCTATATTATTTTGTCATCAGCCTATAGTGATGATGTAGTTCATTTTTAGCATAGGTTAAATAATACTAGGTCAACTGATTCAACCTTGTTGTCTATAATTTTTTTAAGGGTTTAGTGTTAGATTTTCCTATATATAAGTTCATTTCACCATTATTGAGAGAAAAGAAGAAAAAGAAAGAGTATATTGTGTATTTACTTGTCCACCATTTTACTTGAGGATAAAGCTTAGGGTTTCATAATTTATTTAGAGATATGTATCTTATCATATGGATATGTTTGTTGGATGCATTTATAGGTTATTTATCCTAGATATGATTTATCTATGTCATCTTTACATACCAAAACAACCTCTTGAAAATCACCTTGGCCAAGAGAGAGATTGAGGCTCGACAGGTTTATCTTCAAAGGTAAGTATTCCTAACTTTGTTTCTCCTTTATAAGTGTGTGTGTGTGTGTGTGTGTGTGTGTGTGTGTGTGTGTGTGTGCGCGTGTGCGTGTGTGTGTGTGTGTGTGTGTGTGTCTGTGTGTGTATGCATCTATACTTATCTTCCATGCATTAGGATTATGTATACATTGATGTGAGTATATGTCTTCGATGTATGTTTACATTTATTATTTCTAACCCCCACTTTGTGCCATAGGATTTGGTGAGCACTAGATTAGATTTACTTTACTTGTTATTAGTTTTGTGAGATATAAAAACATATGACTCCCGTAGGGTTATTACATGATTGTGTTTGAATAAAGGCTTTATAACCCTTCCTGGCATAGAGTATTATGGTAAGAGATCCCCTAATCAGGTCTAATGGATCTCCATATTGGTCATGTTTTTGATGATCAAATGTTTCCCCATTCAAAAGTGTATGTTATGATCTATCTTCTCTAAGTTAGGATTGATTTATAGACATGATGATTTTTATATTGCTTATAGATACCATATGTATAAATTTTTAAAGCTTGACTATGCTTATAACACCATTAAACCTTCAAATTCCTCAAGACAAGTTTTTATGACAATGATTATGTGCAATATTTAGTAAACTTAGTTTAAAACTCATAACCAATCTTGTTTCAATATCAATTATATGTATTTCATCTCATATAATCACATGAAGTTGATATTACCACTATGAGAGTGCTCTCAACATGTTCATCCATCTTACATATTTGTATGTTAGCCAAGACCTTTCACTAACATGAGCTAATCTATGACTAATCAGACTATATGTACTCATCTTAGGGAATATATGATTCTTGTATGTGTCTATTTATGCTTGAACATTATATTTCATATCCTAAGTTCCTCTTGAGGTCACTAAGACCATTACGCATTTATATGAGCATATCTCTTGCCTTGAGACCAAGCTCATATCTTACCATAGGTCATTGTTGTCCCAAGTTCATTTTGCCTCAATGCACTATAGCTTTCATTGAGTGTTTTAAGTGTAAATTTGATTGGGTTGAAACCACTCAACCATTACCTTTTCTTGACCTAGAAATCTTCTTCTTATGCTCAAGTGTAACCTCTAATCTCAGGCTACAATAAGGAAGACATGAGGCCTATCTATACCTCATCGACACTTACCAATTGATGATTTTATGTGGAACAGAGTCCCTTCTTCAAAAATATTTAGGTAATTTTTCCCATAAACAACTTTCTCTATCTTTCACATATATACATTAATTGAGAGAGTCTTGACTACATTTTGTGAACCCTTAGTGACATGAAAATATTGTTTAATTCATGAAATTGAATATAAATTATGCCTTAGGCTTTGTATGGTCTCCCATTATCTGTACATGCTTATAGGTAACCATAGATGATTATATACATTAGATTTTTGACTAGTCTTTACTCATTATCTATGAATCCATATTTATCAATCTTAAAGTCCCTCACATTCAAAGATTCCATGGAGAAACTAGATTGCATGGTTTGAGAGGATGGACATAGGTGCATTATCTTAATATGAAGCTACTTGTAGGAAGATGAAAATTTGAAAATGATGAAACAATGTCCTATAGACTAATGGTGGTGTTATTTATAACATAAAGAGGATGGTCTTATCTATCCATTCATATCAAAACATTCCAAATGAATTGAAACTAGCATGTAAAAGAAGGACATCCTATTTTAACTTGCACACATCACTCAATTCACATATATCAATGCAATTACATGGGAAAACTAAAGGTATTGGGGTTATGCAGGTAACTTGGAGGTGCTAAAAATCTTAGTGATTGTTCATGATACATAGATCAAACTTAGAACTATAACCATGAAATGAGATTACACAGAGATTACTTCTATCCACTAAGTGAATTCATTTTGACTTTGATTACTCTATCTATACTAACTAAAAATTTATTGACATTTTTAACCTACTAAAGAGAGTGATGAGAGATAAGAACTAGTTTCCACCATTTTTGGAGTTATCAAATCCACCTAAACATGGAGATGACTTGTGGGAATCTGAAGGGACACTCCTAAAGTATCCACATGTGCCAAAACTATTATGTAGTCCATATAATAATTGATACTCCCATTCTTTTTAGATAAAATATTTATTTATACATTGAACCTACATTATGTTTATTTAAAAACTACTTTATAATAGTCCTTGACATGGAATACATTTGATATCCTCTCGACATGCTTATCTTCTTGTGAAAACTATACAATTTCATTAAAATGGCCCAAAATGACACTAAGGACCAATAAATAAGTGTGACCAATATGAAACATAGTATATGACCTCATTTAAGACCATGAAAGACCAATTTCCAACCTAGGAGACCCTATGGAAGTTTGAAATTGTAGGGGGTTGACTAGTTCTGACATAGGGATAAAATTAGTCAACAATTTGATGATTTCAAGGGGTAACAAGCCTACTATGGTAAGGACAGATTTATTTCAACTATCTTGGGTAATGGAGTCACCCATACACTACTATTAAAACTATAATGCCTCTAAAAGGACACTAAACCATACCAAATATAAAATAAGAAATAAACACAAAAGACAAGAAACTAAGGAACATACTTGTGCTCTCATGAAGACTTAGGGAAAACATAGACAACTCAAACAAACAAACTTATAGATAAACTAACCTAGATATAACTCTTCCTCCTCGATCAAAGTGTAATCTTGAACCATTTATTTCTCCATGAAGTCTAAAATGGCATGAATAAAACTTATTCTTATTGGGCCTATTCCTTGTTTCCTTCAAACTTACCAATCTTCTTAGAATGACCTTTAATGCAACCAAAATAGGTATAAATATATCACCTATGAAGATGAATTCTTAATTTGACTCAACCATCTTCTCATGGTACTCTTAAATTATATCTTAACCCAAGGATGCTTCATATAATCATGGTTATTTTACCTCTATGGTACTTTGAATGAGATCCAACTCCTTATCAACTACAAATTCATTAGCTATCACTTCAAAAATCTTGATACTTTGAGAGCTATCATGTTATACTTAAAAGTGAAAATCATCTTCAATAATATATTAAACTTGGATAGTATGAAGTATAGGCATTTGAAGGGCCTCAAATTCACCACATACCACATAGAATCTTTTCAACATATCATTTTGCTCCATGGAGTCATCAACTTATCCTTTTGTATTTTAAAATTTAAGCTCTTGATCATACACATGAATGTTAACCAACTCATCTAATGTGATGTCTTATTAAATCACCTCCTCTCTTAGAATAAACTCTTTGTGAATAGTTTTAACATGATATTCAAATATTTTTCTTCACTTAAGAAGATTGACTTGTACTTGTATTCACCAAGGGGAGTCCCTATAGTGATCTCTTCATAATAGATTCTCATTTCATCTTCTTGATCAAATATATATTGAGATTTCTCTTCTTCACTAATCTCCCCTAAGATAGGTTCTCATTAAAGAAGGAATTAGGTGGAAGGGTGGTGAAAAATTATCTGAGTTGGAGAGGGAATATGAGGTGAGGTGGAAAGATAATGAATGGGCATAAGTATGGAAGGAGTACACTTGCATTTTAAGGATTTGGAAATGAGATATTATTGGAGAAATTCTTGCATATAGATAAGATTCAACTCTGATATAAGTGTTCCATTTTCCTCAACAGACACCTTACCTTTCTCATAACATTATTGAGGTTCTTCAATAGCTAAAAATTCATCTCCCAACTTCTCCACTAAGGCCTCTTTTTCATGTTGAAACTCTTTTTGGATAGATTTACATGATGGATAATATAAATATTCTTGGGGAGATGGAAATATGGATTGATAAAAAAAAATATTTTCATCCTTGGCTTCAACATCTTGATCTTCATTCTCTTTATCTTTTTTACCCCAAGACTTTCTTACTTGGTTCCAAGTTTGAGTTTGAAATCTAGTAGTCTCTATGGGGGATTAGATTAGATTTTATTGAGGATAGTGAATGGTTTCATAAGGATAAGGATGAAAAAATTCATATGGAATAAAATATGGTTCTTGATGAGGGCTAGGTATAGTTTGAGGAAGGTTGTCTCCAAGAATATTCCTCATAAGAGCTTGGATTTATTCTTCAAGAGTCTTAATCATATCTTATTGATATTGTTATTCATACGATTCATCATAATATTTTTCATAAGATTACTCATAGGGATATTTAAGAATATCATGTTCATATGGAGAAGGAATAGGGTGATCGTAAGGATTTCATGGCTCATAAGATTGATAATAACCTTGATAGGGTTGTTGAGGGATATATCATGGGTCATAAAAAGGTTGATATGGAGGTGTATAGTAGTATTTTTAAACATATATAGACATATCAACTTTATTAGTCATATGAGACACAAGAATTGATTAAAATCTTCTTAAAAAGTACCTGGGTTGCTTACAACTAGGTGATTGAATTCAAAGTCACCATTGGTATTTGATTTAATTCTTCCAAAAGGTGATATTAAGAAGAACACACCAAAAATCATTCCACTTCTTTGGATATTGGTCCCACTAGGCATGCCATAACTATTATGACCAAATATTACACCCTTAGATGAGGTTTTTTAGGCCTCTACAATATTTTTCTAACATGGGATTACCTCTAGGCATGTGGGACCTATAATATAGGTAAACCTATAGGTTAAAGGGCTAGGTCCCTTGATTTATCTTTTAATATCACAAAATAAACTAAACCAATAAATTGGGGGTCAAAAGGGAAGAATAAAACATAAACTAACCTCTGATAATGAGGTGATACACCAAATATAAGTCCACACAACACACTTGCATCTGTACTAAGAAATAAGGATCCTAAAACTAACTCAACTTTATGTTTTTTTAGCATAAGTGTTTATCTTAGAGGTAGATTATTATTCATATTAAAATTTCGGTGAATATAAGGTATGATGATAGACACTACTAGTCTCTCTTAAACTTTAAATACACCTTAATAAACAATACACTTCATGAGACATGTTAGAAGAGATGTTACTCACACAATTCATAAGGGGGTAGAATGGAACCAAGGAGAAATAATATTAATAACTTTTAATCCAAGTACACAAATTTATATACATAGGTGAGAATTTTAGAGATTAAATAAAATTCATAATATTTATTCTAAGGCAAAACAAAGTGTCAAATCAATATGGCTTCTCCATACTAGGTGTGTACTAGATACAATGCCAACATGGCTTGCATATATAAAACATAAGAGATGAGAGAGAAGAAGAGAAGGGTAAGATTCATAACTCCAAGTTTCAAGACTTAAAAACTAGTTTCAATGTAAGATAATGAGGTGGAAAATAGGTCAATAATATTTCATGGACAAGTGTCCACCTAAAGTTCATCATTCTCCCTTAAGTTGGTGTAAAGACTCTTTACTATCTTTCTTGAAACTACCTTAATTGATGATAAGTACACTTGGATAACATAAAATAACTTAATATTATTAGACACATTAACTAAATTTATAAGGTGTAATCTTAATTTAATATTCATTATATACCCCTTAACTGATAAACTCCTCATAGACATTTGTTACTCACTATTTACAGTTACTCATTAGTCTTCTAGGCTTGTCTTCACACTTATCACTTAGGTGACCTATAATTAATCATGAAGGTTCATTAAATATGTGTTATATAACTCATTTAGGTCATTTTTATCCTCTGTTATATCAAATATAACTCAAAATATTTAGGACATGCACTTCTCATCTTCACATTAGCCAGTCATATTCATTCTCATTATCTTGTTTAGGACTACCTATAGTGACCAAAGAAGAAAATTAGTTTTCATGATTAAATAAGGTTAAATATTAGTATTATGAGTTATAAAATGTCCTTAAAAATCCCATATAATTAATTTCATTCTAAAATTCCATTCTGTACATGTAGAACAACTCAAATCCTATAAGAAACTTAGTATTAGACTTGTCCATACAAGAGATAGTATTGAATATCTAAGTGGTGAGAATCCTAGGAGAGTTACAAGTATGTCAAAAACATTTTAAAAGTGATTTTAACCCTTATTTATTTATTCCCATTCATTTTTCCTCCACTAGGTTTTTATAAGGGTTTTAGGACAGTTTTTGGTGGTTCTAGTTCTTAATGATGATTCATAAAATATATTCATCTAACTCTCAAACCAACTCCATAAATTTTTAGTTTAATACCCTCTAAAATTTCCCATAGATAATTTTTTAACCATACACAACATACATACAAATATGAGTGAAGAAATATGGTTCTCGATCTCTAGCATTGCATTTTGAGTACCTCTAAGAGAGAAGTGGGTCAAAATGACCAATTTCATGATGTTCTCTACAAAATAATGGTTATAATTAACCTTATATTCTCCATTTAAGTTAATCACATTGTTTTTAAATATCATATGGACTTGTGGATGAATTTTTAAGCCATTAGGATTTAGGCCTAGTATTAGTCCTAGTCTATAGGGTTATGTTTCTTATGTGTTTGACCCTTTTGAGGGTTTTCAATGACTGTAGGTGTTTTTTCCATATTTTTTCACCCTCAATCCAACTCTAAACAACATAAAAAAAATCATTCAAATCTCTACCCTTCATCCTTTTACTTTCCCATGAATCATGTTTATAGACTTTCTTGCTCAAAGAGTACCCTTTATCTAAGACAAAATAGAGGACATACCCCTTATTCATCTGACCTAAAGGATACATTTGGGAGATATTTTAGGTCATGGATACCATATGTATACTGTTTCAAAGCTTTAATATGATTATAACACCCTTCAAAATTTAAACTCCTCAAGACTAGTGTTTATGATAGTGACTGTGTGTAGTGTTAAGGTAGACTAAGTTTAAGGCTCACAACCAATCTTGGATCAATCTCTATTCTATGTATTTCATCTTAGATAATCAAATGAAGTTTATATTATCATTATGATATTGGTATCAACATGTTCATACATCTTACATCTTTGTATGTTATCCAAGACCTTTCACTTACATGAGCTAATCTATGACTATATTAGACTATACGTAATCATCTTAGGGAATATATGATTCTTTTAGGTGTCTATTTATTCTTGAACGTTGTATTTAATACCATAAGTTCATATTGAGGTAACTAAGACCATTCCACATCTATATGAGTTTTTATCTTTCCTTGATACCATGGTCATCTCTTACCATAGGTCATTGTTGTCCCAAGTTCATTTTGGCTCAATGAAATATAACTTTCACTGAGTGTTTTCAGTCGAAATTTGACTAGGTTGAAACTACTCAACGATCACCTTTTCTTGACATAGAAATATTCTTATTGTGATCAAGTTTAAACTCTAATATTTGGATAAAATAATGAAAACATTAGGCCTATCTATACCTCATCAACACTTACCAACAGATGCTTAAATGAGGAGCAAAGTCCCTTCTTTGGAAAGTTTAAGGTAATTATTCCATAAGCAACTTTCTCAATCTTGTACCTATATATATTTATTGAGGGAGTATTTATTGTATTTTATGTACCCTAAATGACTTGATAATATCATTCAATTCATGAAATTAAATATAAATTATTCCTTATGTTTTGAATGGTCTCCCATTCTCCATACATGCCTATAGGTAATTGTAGATGATTGTATACATTAGAGTTTTGACCAGTCTTTAATCATTATATTGGAATATATATACATTAACATTAAAGTGCCTCACATTAAAATATTCCATGGAGAAAATATCTTCCATGTTTTGAGAGGAGAGACACAGGTGCACTATCTTAATCTGAATCTACTTGATGGAAGATGAAACTCTGAAACTGATGAAACAATGTCCTATAGACCAATGGTGGTGTTATTTATAGCAAAAAGAGGATGGTTTTGTATATACATTAATATCCACATGTTCCAAATGAGTTAAAACCAACATGGAAATGGAAATCATATCTCGACCTTCACACATCACTCAATTCACATAAATCAATGCAAATATCTGGGAAAATTGAAGCCATTATGGTTATACATACAACTTGGAGGTGATAAAAATATTAGTGATTATTCATGAATCATATATTATTAAACTTATAACTATGACCATGATATTAGAGTAAATAGATACTACTTCCATCCACCAAGTACATTCCCTTTAAATTTATTTACCTTATCCATACTAATTGCAAATTGATTGACCTTATTAACCTACCAAAGAGAAGTAATGAAAGAGAGAGAAAAAATTATTTTCACCATTTTTAGAGTTATAAAATCCACATAATCATGGATATGACTTTTGTGAATCTAAATGGACACTCTTGAAGTATCCACATGTGTCACAACTATTATGCAATCCATATAATAAAATAACACTTCCCTTATTTTTAGATAAACTCCTTTGTATGTTCAACCTATATTATATTAGTTTAAAAACTATTTTATAACATTCATTAACATGGCATAAATTTTATATCCTTTTGACACACTTTTATTCTTGCGTAAACCATACAAATTCATTAAAATGAACCAAAAGGACATAAAATGATAGTAAGGACCAATAGACAATTGTGACCTATGAATAAGGAATCTAATAAGGTTGGTTAGATCATATGTTAGATTCATAATTAAAGAAATAAAAATGAAATGAAATTCACTAACATGCATAAAACTATCTTACCTAGATCAAAGGGAGGAGCATAGTGAAGAAAAACAATTGATAAAGCACAACTAAAATGCAAGAAAACATACCTTTCTTACCTTCCTTAAATGATCCAAGAGATTTCTTTATTTGGCTTGTTTGGTTTTTGCTCAAGAGATCTTTGGAAAATGTATATGTGTTGCTCCTTCTCCCATTGGCACCATGTTTTATCTCATACTTTCTTGATTTAGCTTCATGATTTGATGTCTTGGTTTGTGATTCACAATTTTGGAATTATAACACTATTACTTACAATCTTATCATAAAACCAACATTATAACATTATTATGTCCCAATATCTCTAGATAGAGAGCCAAATTCTCATATTTATAGGTTTATAAAAATATATTTAAATGTATTAATTCCTCACTTTCATTCATTAATTAAACTTGGTTGAGTTAAAAGGTGTCCAAACCTCATGATTATCATGGAACATGCATGGGTGAGATATTTTGGATTTTGGACAACTCACAAAAGGTAATTATGAATTCCTAAGATATTCTTTGATTTTTGAGTTTCCTTTTTGATAATTCATTTAATTGATCAAAGATGATTCAATTAGGCATTTGATTAGGTTTTGAATGTTAATTAATTCTTTTTAGGCGTTTGAACATTTCTAAGATTTTGATTTAATTAATTTGTGCATTTGCTCTATTTAATTAATTTTTAGGCCAAATTCATGTTATGAACCCAAATTTGGGATGTTTATAAATTATTAGATTAGATGTTAAAAGTTTGGTATGAATTAGACTATAGTCCAATATGAATCCATTGGTGGCTAATTTTAGATGTCTACAATTTGCCCTTATTTGGGAAGGCATTACAAGTTGTAATCACAGTAAAATATTCTCAATGATTGAAAAGGTCCTATATGATTATGAATTTAACAATAGTGGATTAAATATAGGGTGCCCCCTCAAGGGAGCAGTTGGTAAAGGGTTTGAAAAATGGTCCTTTAAAAGAAGGAAATGAGTGGATCAAAGTAGGTATAATAATTAAGAATGCAAGTGAGATGGTGTATAATGATTTTCACATAGGTATTTATAATCATTGGACCTTGATAGTGGCAAATATGATATGAAAGATGCAAGTGGGATGGTGTGCAATTATTTTTTCAAAGGTGGTTATAATCATTAGACCCTGATTATAGAAAACAAGCTCCTATTGGGAAAAATAAAGTGAATGATTTGCCCAAAGGTGGTTATAATCATGAACCCTTAAATTGGTGTAAATGTAATGATTTACTTGAAGGTAGTTATAATCAATAAAATGTAAGTAGGATGGTGTACAATGGTTTCCCCATAGATGGTTATAAACATTGTACCTTGATAGTGGCAAACAAAACCCTGGTGGGAAAAAGAAAGTGAATGATTTTCCCAAAGGTTGTTATAATCATTAAGCATCAAATTGGTGTAAAAGTAATTATTTTCCCAAAAGTGGCTATAAGCACTAGAAATGCAAGTGGGATAGTATATAATGGTTTTCCCATAGGTAGTTATAAGCATTGTACCTCAATAGTGGCAAGCATGATATGAAATTATGATGGAAAATATGATGATGTCAAATAAAATACAGAGGATAAAGATGAATTAGGCAACCTTCTAGTATGGAGATTATCATCTGAACTAGTAAGGAGGACAATTCTTTTATTATTTAATTACTCTATTTAGGATATGATTTAGATTAGATCAGGAATGTTGATAGTGTTGGTGCCAAGGAGATATCAATGTTGTATTAACATGTATACTTATTAAGCTGATTTTTTTATAGCATGTGATGGTAGGCATCATGATAGAAAACCATGAAGAATTGGCCAAAATATGCATAAAAACTGACACTCAATCTAATACTCAATAGAAAATGATGCACCAATGATAAAAAACATGATGATAATGTTGACATATGAATATGGATGGATTCAATAATAATGCGTAAGGAATCACCCAATAAACAAACATACATTGAATCAAGGCAACAAAATTAAAAGCAAACAAATAGGTATACAAGCAAGCAAATAAACAAAACACCAAGAAAATAAATCAAACAAAGACAAATAAATATACAATGGTACAAAAATAAGATGAAGAACATTAACTCTAGAAAATAGGTAATAACTTAATAAACAAACAAGATGGGGGAATTAAAAAAGAAATGTGGTGGCCAAGTTGTCTCCATATGCACTAGGTAAGTAGACACTGCCTACATAGTTCTATGGATGTGATGATCCAATAAAAATTTAGGCTGAATGTAGTTCTCCCAAGAATTGGGATAGAATAAAATGATGAGAAAGAAAACATAATGGATGTGATAGAATAATATTGTAATGAACTTGCAAAATGGTGAGAGTGTGGGATAAAAGAACAAAAATGATGGAGAAACTAAATGACAAGTGATTTCAAGTGACTTAGTAAGGGTTCCCAAAATTATTAAGGCAAAGAAGTGGTCAATGTTTTTTTAGTTTTTCTAAATGTTTTTACAAATTTTTTTGGAATTTTAGAGTATCTCATCTCAATTGAGAATGATGAGATACTAAATGATCCAAGCTCATAAAATGGTGAAACTGTTCAAACTTAAAATGTTTCTTACAAAATGGTGAGAGCATGTCTAAGGTTATTTGTAAAATGGTGAGAGTGTATAGAAAAGGGTGATTGAGATGACCTCAAAAAGTATCAAGAGCTACCAACATAGTCCCAAAATGGCCCTAAGTCATAATAGTTCCACCTTATAATGGAGGAATCAAACTAGTGTCGCAGCCAATTCAAACAAAATAGGCATAATTAGCATAATACAACATAAGAATGGTAAGTTGGTATGTCAAGGCATAATAAACAAATGTTGGCCCTAGTTTACCCATAGGTAGTTATAAATATGATACAATGGCTCAGATCAGTGACACTAATTTTCCCATAGATGGCTATAAGTAGTAACAAGACTATTGAGACACTAATTTTCCCATAGGCTATATAATCAAGTCCACACAAATAAAACATGATATAGAATAAAATAAGAAATGAAAGATGAAACTACCAAAAATTATTTCATACTGGTCCAAAATATGGCCTATATTTAGAATACTTGAAATAACTACTGAAATTGATTTGATTCTTTATGCTAAAATCTAAACCAATGGATGAACCACGGTTAAATGGGATAGGTAGGATCAAAACATGTTATATTGATAGAAAAAAATGGTAGAATGGATAAGTGATAGGTAAAGTGATTAGATGGTACAATGATAATATGATATAAATAAGAATGTTGATAATATGGTATAACTTTAAATGGTCTTCATAGATAATACACCCAATCACTTAAATGAAATAACACTTAAGGTGGATAATGTTCTTAGACTAATCAAGTTTACCCCCATCTGGTGTGGTGAGTCTGTATACTCCATTACCATAGTTTATAATAATGATGAAATGACCTACCCAATTGGGCTTGAACTTTCCTCTATGATTCTTCTTGACCATGGTTATATTTTGGTTTTATTTAAGTACAAGATAACTAAGCTCAAATTATCTATGTTTCATGCACTAATTTTAGTGGCCACAGAGTTGATTATGATATGATTCAAGGTGGTTTACTACATCCATGCATTTATCATCAAGTAACTTTAGATCTTGTAGGTGAGATACTCTATAGTCTTCATCATCTAAGGCATGCTTAAAAGAGATAGATAATGAAGGTAACTCAACCTCAATGGGAAGAATGGCTTTAGTACTATAAACAAGTGAGTATGGAGTGGATCCTATGGGATTATGATGATTAGTATGGTATGAAAAAAGGTAATTGAATATTTTAAGGTGCCAATCATGGTTGACATCATTGAAAATATTCTTAAGGATGTATAAAATGGATTTGTTTAATGTTTCAGCCTAGATTTTACCTTGAGGTTAATATGCCATGGAAAAATGTTTTTTGATTTTGTACTTAGCACATAGAGATTTGACATCCTTGTTATTGAATGGTCCTCCATTATCATATATAATGTTTGAAGGGATATTATAATGGTAGATGAGATGGTTAAAGATGAATTTGGAAATTTGCTTTCTAGTCACCTAAGTGAGGGGTATAACTTCAACCCACTTAGTGAAATATTTTATGGCAGTAAAGATATGTTTATGGAAATCAAATGAGGTGGGGTTTATCTACCCAATGAGATCAATTCCCCTTATATAAAATGGCCATGGTGTCAACATTGGTTTCATAGTCTTTGAGGGCATGAATTAGACTGGTATGTCATTGACATTTATCTCAACTTTTGACATATGAAGTTGCATCTATGTATATTATTGGCCAATAATACCTATTACGTAAGATATTTTTGGATAAGATAGTCATGATATTGTGGGATATAAATACCCCTTCATGAACTTCCCACAACATTAGTGTATATTTTGTTGAAGGTAAATAATGAAGTAGAGTTTCATCAAAACTTTGATGGTATACGGTTGGTCTGAGTAAGGTATAATGTTAGGAATTGTGAATGAAGGCTTTGGTTCATTTGTGGGATAAGTCTTGTGGCATAATATGGTCATGTAAATAGGCATATAGGTTTGAATACCAAGTATATCTAGGATGAATAATATTTCATATCCTTATGATGGTTGAAGGTTCATGAGCTGACACTAATAGATTTTTAATGAGAAACTAGTATTATTTAGTTGTATCTATTTGTCAAATGAGAGATTTAATGGTATCCATGACATATGATTTTATATTACTAGCCCTTGGTATATGTTTAAAATGTCGATCATCAATTTTTTATTTGAGAGTGTCGACCATGGCCTTGTAGGGAACTAACTTATCATATTTGGTCTAAAAATGATTTATAGCCTAACTAATTATTAACTGAGAATCACCATAAACCTTTATATGTGTTATATTCCATTGTGATACCTATCAAATACCTATGATAAGTGATTCATATTCATCCATGTTTTTGGTACAAGGAAAGTTGATTCTGAATGAATTAGGGATTATATCCCCTTATGGTGTTATAAACAAAGGGCTTGCCCCTAATCCATGTTCTATGAATGATATATCAAAATACATCTTCTAGTACTTCTATTTAAGGAGTGTGTCAATGATGGTCATAATGGATTCATTGGTAAATTGGAATGTTAGTAGTTGTATGTCTACAAGGAGTGCTTCAACAAGTTGATCGACAAAAAATTGTCCATTAATGTCTTTCTCATTCACATATTATATATCAAACTCATTAAGAAGCACAATCCCTTTATCCATATGTCCTTGTAGCACTATTTGCAATAGTATATACTTGAGCAGATCTACTTTTAAAATAACCATGGTCTTATTGTTCAACATCTAATGTCACAATTAATGAGCTATGAAGATCATAGATAAATATACTTTTTAATAGGTGTATAATTTTGTTCATACATGACCAGTGTATGAATTAGATAGTACATGACATTATCCTTTCCATTATCATCATTTTGATTTAAAAGTGCCCTCAGGTTTTGTCTATTATTGATAGATATAGAAGGAATGGTTTTCCTAGCATAAGAGGTAATAAAACTAGTGGATTTGCTAGATAGTCCTTTATCTATTGAAAATAATTCTGACAATCATCATCCCAAAGAAATGTTACACCCTTTTTTAGTAGGTGTGTAAATGGGTGGGACTTATCAACCAATTGAGATATGAAGCATCTAATGGATTGGATCTTGCCCTGTGAACTATGGAACTACTTCAAATTTGTTGGTGGTGGCATCTTTGTTATGGATTGTACTTTTCATAGATCAACTTCTACACCCTTGTGAACCTTAATTAATCTAAGTAATTTGCTTAAATTAACTCCAAAAACACATTTATTAGGGTTGAGCCCAACTTTGTATTCATGTAGTCACTCAAATATCCTCCTCAATGTTGCTGGATGATCAACCCTAGTCTTTTATTTTCCTAGTATGTCATCAACATAGTCTTCAATAATGTCATGCATCATAGCATGAAATGTGATAGTCATGGATTTTTGGTAGGTGGCCCTACATTCTTAAGACCAAATGGAATAACCTGATAACATAATATTCCCCAAGGAGTGGTGAACACTATTTTATGTTGGTATTCTAGTGTGATTTTTTTATTATAGCCTAAGAATATATCCATCGGTGAAAGCATATCATAACCCACTGTGGAGTTAAAAATAATGTCAATGTTTGGCAATGGAAAGTCATCTTTAGGTCAAGCTTTGTTAATGTCTCTAAAATCAATTTAGATTCTTATTCTTTCTTTACTAATGGGTACAACATTGGAAATCCATTTATAATAGTTTATTATCCTAATACATCTCATTTATAAGATCTTTTCCAATTCTTTATTTACTAATATAGTAATGTGTGGATGCATCTTGCATAATTTTTACTTCACAAGTTTGGCATCAAGGTGTACCACAAGGTGGTGAACAACTAAGGTGGGGTCTAAACCTAGCATGTTAGAGTAAGCCCATGAAAATATATCTACAAATTACATTGATAGGGTTGTTAATACTTCAAATTAATCCCCATTGAGGGATTTGCCTAATTTGATCCATTTTGGGTCATCTAGAGTCCTGATGTTTACCTTTGAAGTATCTTCTACTAGAAGGGTTGAACCATCTTCAAGAATAATGGGTAAAGATTTGAACTATTTGGCTATATCAGAGTTCTTAGTTAGGACTAGTTCTTTAAGTTATCTTAAACATGATGAATCAAAATCCATGAAGGGTAGAAATGGCCATGTAACAAATATGGTTGGAAACTCTTGGATGATGTGATCAAAAACCTACTATTTTTTAGTAATAAACTTAGATCCATAGGTAAATTCATCATTGATGATCTCTTGGTATATGATTTGATCAAAAGTCTATTATTCTTCAAGGCTAAACTTGGACCCATAGACAAGTTCATCATTGGTGGTCTCTTGGTCTATATTTAAAAAAGATTAAACACCCCCATCTAATGCTGCCTAAAATAGTTTTTCACCAATAGATTGGAATTTATATTTACTTATCCCTAGTCCAAAAATTCCTTAAAGAGGTTTTCACTTGAGGATGTCAATATTTTATTTATTTTCTTTTAGCTAAGGGTGTTCACCTAATCTCCAAAATAGCTTCAAGATAAAACTTGATTGAGAACCCTTTTTTATTATTTACCAATGGAAAATTATCCCTAAGGCCTAGAAAATCACAAAAGGGCTCATCATTTTCAAATTCATCAACCAAAAAGTTGGATTCTTATTGGCCCTAGTCTATCAATTGAGGATAACATAATGGTAATGGATTATGATGAATGACTAGTTCAAGGGTAAAAATGGCATTACTATTAAACAAATTGGTATGAGATAAGTCATTGAATCAGCTATGATCAGACTCTAGTTCACTATCAACATTGTCGTCACTAGTTTTTGGTGATGAAACTTGAATAAGATACGTGGGATCACCCCTAAGCGGTTTAAATCCAAGTCCATAGGTTTCTTTTTACCTAGTCATAAAAATTAGCTCAAGTGTTCCATATTGATGTGGCCTAAGGCCTCCTCTTTCATAGTCTTGTTTATTCATGATTTGATTAGGAATTAGATATTTGGAGTTCTTGTAATAATATTCTAATTTGTCAGTATATAACCAAGATTCATAACTTTTGAGAGGGTCCTTTTCTTGGTGAGAGGTCAGCATGAAAGTGACAGGTGTTGGACTATGTTAATGGCCTTTTCCATTCATTTTCCATTGCATGAGTGGTGTGTCTTTTGGTCTTCCAAAGGACTTTGGGTTCTATGGAAGATTTGTAATGTGAAAGGTCTAATGGGTCAAGTACTCTCCTAGGTCATTATTCAAGATGGTATAATTATTGGACATTTTAGGAGGTGGCATATGGGAAAGTGAATCAAGGGTATCAAGGTCAATGAGGTTGGCCTCTATTAAATCAATAAATATTGCTTTCCCCTTATCCTTCTTAGAAATTATATTCATGATAAAATGGTAGTTATAGCTTTGAACTTTGCCTCTAGATGTTTTCAATTCTCATATGGTTGTAAATCCCTTGAATTATTAAAATCCATTCTTGAATGGGAGAAATTGATACACTATGTAATGTCGATGGGATGCCATGATTTTTTTGTAGCCAAGGTCTGCCCAAAAGTATATTGTATGAAAAATAAAGATATAAAACTTGTCATAGTGTATTATGGGTCAAAGGCCCAATGATAACCAAAAAACTAATGGTGCCTTATGATTATCATAGGATTTGATGGTGATTGTTTCTACTTAGAGATCTATTGGCATGTACCCAAGAAGTTTGATGATCTTAATAGACACAATATTCAAGCTTGATCCATTGTCTATGAGGACACAGATCACTTTGTGCCACATTATGTAAACTTCAATGTATAATGGATTATTATGTAGTGGGCCAAGGGATGACATATCACTTTGATTGAATGTTACTTATTATCTTAGAGCTAGCTGTCCAACTAAAGCTTGAAATTTGTCAGGGGATCTATCATTGGGAACTTTTCATTGACTAAAGAACTCTATTAAGATGTTTTTATGTATTGTAAATATACACAATAAATCCAAAATGGATATATATGATAGCATCTTTTGCAATTGTTCCAAAATGTCAAATGTCTTTTCTTAGATAGTGGAAAATGGCTTGTTCCAAGGTATAATGGGTTGTTAGATGATGGGTGAAGTGGTAGATGGTTTTGGGCCTGGTATGGTAATCATTAACCATCGATTTATGATTAAACAATCAAGATTATGTACAAGACCATTATTGTTAACAAATGATGGTAGAAGGGGACTAGGTAGGATAAGTATTGGTTACCAGTGCACTTGTGCATAGTCATGGGCTAATGACATGTTATTTGTACAAGTTCTAAACATGGGAATCCCTACTTGTTGGTTCACCTATATGCAGTCCCAAGTCAAGGAAGGATTATCAACATAGGTTGGTTGATTATTAATGATTAGCAATGGTTTTATCTGATTGGGGCTTAGTCTATGATTAATGGAAATGGTTTTAACATGACCTCCTATAATATGGCCTATAACTACATTGTAGTCATGTGCCACTGGATGGTAGGTCTATTAATTTTTTTATACCATTTTGACCTTGGTTTTGTCTATTGTTTTTTATGGTGTTGGTTCTACTATTGGTTATGTTGATCCTACTAGTTCAACCTTGGTTGTTGAGTTGATATTGTTGTTGTTGATGTTGCACTTGCTAGTGTTTTTGATGTTGTTGGTTATTATGTTGAGGAAAAGGATCCTAATAAATGTTAAGGTTTGAATTTGAGGTGGAAGCTCCATGATCCAATGTGATCTCTCCATTTTCCAACATATTTTCAATGACATGTTTCATTTTCACATAACATTGCAAACTATGGCTATTGACATGATGATATTTATAGAATTGTTTTGGTTTATACCAATATAGTATGTTAGTGCCCTTAGGAATTTGCCCTTTTAGAATAGTCCACTTAATCAAGTTAGCTATAACATGCTTATAAAACACTGATTCAATGGGTTCTCTAAGGTTTTGAAAGGCATGATGAGTAGGCAAACTTCTTCTTAGAAGAGGTTTTTACACAGTCATAGGTCTATACATTTGTTGAATTTACTACAATGGTCTATTTTGTTGCACTTATTGCACATTCTATATTTACTAAAGAGGTTGTTAGTTAGGAGTTATTTGGAAAGGTAATGTAGGCTGAGTAGATTGTGTTTATACCATTTATAAATGTCAAGAATATGTTACTCCATTACCTACACCAGTCTTATTTTGATTGAATTGCTTGGGTTTGTCATAGTTATTGGCCTGGGTTTGTTACAATGCTTATAATTGGACTAGACTTTGATTTTGGCCATTATTCTAGTTTTGGTTATGGATCTAATTTGATGAGGCTAGTTTAATGGTCCTTTTGTTAATGAAGTATCTTTCAATCACCAAAACTTTATCAATAATCTCTTTAAATGTATGTGCATACTGCAACTCCAGATTGTAAGATATCTCACTATGTATATTTTTTGTAAACATAATGGCTAATTAGTTTTATAGTAAATTATGGGTGAATAACCATGTAATGGCTCTCCATCACTACAAATAGATTGTGAATTTTTCATCAACTTTTATTTTTCTTATGTTAAATAAACCAATGAAGTCTCATTCTCAAGATGGTAAGAGAAGTGTTGCATGAAATTTTTCAAAAGATCATCAAAATATGAAACTAAATTCTTAGATAACTTCAAAAACCAATTCAATGCCTTCCTTTCCAGGCTTCATGGAAGTAACATCAAAAGGTAGATGTCTCTATAGGCCACTAGTTGGCATGTAATAGAGAATTTTGTCAAATAGGCCTTGGGGTCACCTTTTCCCTTGTATTTATCAAAATTTCATGGTTCATACCCTGGAGGAAATGGCATCTACAAGTACTCCATGTTGAGAGTGTAAGAACATGTGTTGTCCAAATTAAAAAATTTAGTCTGTTTCCCCATTTAAATGAGGGAAATTACATCATTCATTTGTTATAATTCTTGTTCAAGGAAACTAGTGGGAATATTGACTTATTGAGGTAGGGGTAGGGTGGTCAAAATTGGATTACTTTGAATAGGGTATGATGTAAGCATTTTTTAGGGACTTTTGTATTGTCTAGGAAATGGAACAAGAATATGTATGCATGGATTAGGGTGTGATTTTTAAAATTACATGTACTATAGTGAAATATTCTAGTTGGGATTAGGTATGTAGGCCTAATGTTGGAAATACTATGGTTGGGATGGAGGTATATGGATATATTGTGACTACTGAGGTTAAATAGGGACATGATATCAACTATTCATACCTTACTGATGGAGAGGAATTTGTGAACCAAAAGCCTATCTTTGAACTTATGGCACATTATACATGAAAGGCAACTATTTCCTAATAGGTACTTAAGGAACATTAAAACCTCTTGGTTACATGAATCCCTATTGTGAAGTGGATGCATATTAGAGATTTGGCATCTATCATTGACCAATATTTACATGTTTTTAGTTAGACATCATTTGGTTTTGGATCAACATATTAGTTTGTGACTGAAGAGCTATATTCACTTCTACTTGGTGAGGTGGAACATTGGTTACCCCCTATTAAGGTGGTAATATGTTTTGTCTCTACTACATAGGTGTACTATATTATGCTTGTTGTTGTGGAATATTAATCATTACCTATTAGGGTAGAGTAAGATTTATCACATTCTATTGTGTCATGGAACTAGACATTGGATGAATACTTAATCCTTGTTGTTGGGTGCTTGATGAAGTAGTTGGTTGAGGATTAGAGGTATTTGGATGAGGTTGGGAAGTAGAATCTCCTACCCCTTGAGTTTGTAAACCATTAATGGTGCTAATTAAATGCACATTTTTTGTTGACTATTTGTTTATGCATTAACACCACTTTGGTCTAAATTGGATGTTAATTATGTATTATCCACTATGTTTTGATCACTATTATTCATATAATCAAAATACACTTCCTCGATGGTTGGGATATTGAACATGTTTTTTGCTAAAGTGTTTTGCATAACTGGGTTAAAACCCTAATTTTTTTGGCTAGTCAATTCAAGTAAGACTCCCATAAAAGGAAGTGATTGAATAAGATGTGCATTTGACATGGTCATATTATTAAAGTTACACACTAGTTTTTGATATGTATGGTATGTTGTCTGTATTTTAATGAAGTAATCTTCCATGAGGCTTCTTTTCATGACAAATGTACATATATCTTGATATGACATTGTTAAAATGGCATTAAGGTTGCTATAAGAGGCCTATTCATTATAAGACACATTGTAAGACCATCTTACTATACTTGGATAATTGTCATGGGGAAATTTTGTTAGAGACTAAGCCCTTATATCATAAATTGATGGAATTATAATTTAATATGGTTATTATTGAGCTTGTTTTATAACCCTAGGTATGCTAGATAAATATTGGGTCATCTATTCTTGACCTTGCTTTGTGTAATGAGGAATGGTAACCAAATAATTGGCCAAAGGATCTTGGTGGACAATAATCTACCTTCCAAATGACCTCCTCTACAAAAGAGTTTTGAATAAAGTCCTCTTATGTGAGAACATTTCCATATCCTAGATTGTACATAGTTCCACTATGTGTATAGTGAGACATGATCAAATATATGACAAATGTTTCATAATAAGATGGGTTAGAGTTTTACAAACTCTTAAAAACTATATCTAAAAAGGCAAAGAGGTTTAAAATCTATCTAAATTGGTCTAAGGCAGAGATGTATCTCCAAAAAGTCTTTGAAAAGACTTAGTAAAAATATTATAACATCAGATGTCTTAACATTAAATTTCTTACAAAAATAAGGTAAAATAAAATGACCTAAAAATAAGATGCCAAACTCTAGGTCCAAAGATGTTCCAAATAAGTCTAAACTAGGAAGTTAAAAGAGTCATTAGGACTTTTGGTCAAATACAACATCAAAAGGTAGGATCAAAACAAGGATAATGCTATACTTTTGTTCAAACATGACATCAAAAGATAGAATTGAAACAAAGGATGATGATATTAATCTAGAAAACTTGAAACACTTTAGAAAATACTAGGCACTTGATTTTAGATATAAACATGATCAAATTCATATAAAACATGAAATAAAAGACACTTTGAAGATGGATTGATTATATCAAACATAGGCACAAACAATAAAGTTTCCAAATTTGAGTAATGGATTAAAATAAGTTACACAACCCAAAATATATATATATATATATATATATATATATATCATTCCCTATGTGTCGAGGCCTAAATATAACTCAATCAATGTTTGGATCCAAACTTTTAAAAGTTAATCAAAGACTCAACTAAGGTAAACAAGGGTTTTAATGACAAAATCTAGGAAGATTTGAACAATATAACTATATTAAACAAAGATCCAACAAAACACAAATGATTGGTTTCAACAATGTGAAACTTGGATACAAGACAAGACAAATCTATTGAAATAATTTGGGTAGCATAACAACATTATCTCTCCCAAAAAATGTGACAATGGTTTGTTTCAAAGAATTATAATGCACAAGACTTGAAATTATTTGTGAAACATAACAATACCTATCTCAATCAAGTGCCACAGTCAATGTTTTGACACAATTTTTTTCTAAGTTAAACCAAGGTGTCAAATGAATGGCATAACACCTCTTAAAATAATGGAGTAATGTATATAAACAAACTCATTCATGATGTGGTATAAATAAAAAAGTTTTAGATTCAACACACCAATCAATAAAATCATGAATGACCAAAGTACAACCAAATATAATCATCCTAGATAATATCAAGGTGTGGAAAGTATGGTTGACTAAAACTTACAAGTTACAACTATCTAGATTGATCCAAAGTATGATTAACACAAGAGAAACATAACATCAATTGAGTTACTCAACTTATCATGAAATTGTCTATTCATTTGTATGATGATACCATATATAGATTGCTTAATGGTATCCTCTAGTTGACCAGACCTGAATTGGGCCTTTGTTACTAAAAGAGAGGTTAGCCACTCAACCCCCTAGATATCATATTATGCATACCCTAATTTATATACCTTATCATGT
The DNA here is from genome assembly GCA_037957365.1 of Torreya grandis. Lineage (NCBI taxonomy): Eukaryota > Viridiplantae > Streptophyta > Pinopsida > Cupressales > Taxaceae > Torreya > Torreya grandis. The sequence goes on along the minus strand of JARHVA010003375.1, from coordinate 1,344,090 downwards.
AATAGGGTTAAAACACTATTGGGAGATGAATCCTTAGGTCAATTTTTCCCTAGATAACTCATGAGAGGTAATGGCATACCCTTCACAATCTAAACTGCATGAAAAATAAATACTAGTAGAAAGACTTTAGGGTTGCTTTTAGATCACCCAATGCCATATCAATTTTTGGGAGAGCCTAAACAATTTTATTTCTATGCCTTGGAATAGGCACTAAATTCAATGAAAAGGTAATTTTGATCACCCAATTACCCTATAGGGGATATGGGAGAGCATACATGCACCATTATTTTTGTGAAAACAAATAATCCAAAAATAGTTTGTAAGTAATTATGAGTGAAGTTTTATTTTAGGTACCAAATTGAAATGTGACGATGTCCTTTACTTGGTTGCTTGGCTTAAGTGTGAAAACTTGAAATAATTTCACAACACAACTTAAGCAAAATAATCTATTTTATTTTTAATCTCAAAACCCACATGTTCAAGATTTAGCCTACATTAATTTTTAAATATAAAAAATAAGTGTTCAAGACTTAAGAATTTATTTTAATCACTATGAATAAAGTGTTTTCTAATAATTAGCCATTCTAATTCTTTTAAGCACCAACATCCAAATGTTGAATATCTAACATGTTCATTTTAATACCAAAACAAAGTGTGAGTGATTTACTTGGATTCCTTTTAAAATCCCAAAATGAAACGTTCTTTAGCCAAAAATTGTAAATTTGTGTTTAAATCACATCCTAGACCTATAATTGTTAAATAGTATCCTCCTAATTTGAAGCACTTTTGATTGTGAGAAAATGAACTTTGGAAAAAGAGATCTCAATTTTTATTTATGAACATATAGTGATTGTGCTCAGTCAGATATGATTGATGCCAATTCACAGTAATCACGGATGGTTAGTCTCCAAGAAAACTAATGCTAGTCATGAATAACTGATGTTGATAGATTAAGACCATCATCAATCATTTATGAACCCAAAGGCAAAACCACAATAGAGTAAATCATTAGATTAGACAATGATTAGATAAAAATTCAACAAAAAATGCAAGGTAAGGATGAGGTAGAGAGTTTAAAAGCTACTAAGATCAAGAAACAACCATTAAGAGTAATAAAAACATTCAAAGTGCAACCTTGGTAAGCTATATTTTTCCCCATAAATATAATAATGATGGTTACATAAAACTGAGTTTGATTTGGCTAAATTGAAAATGATTACATGAAACTAATGGTAGTTAGTATTGATTGATACTAGTCTTAGAAATGCATCAAAATCAAAGATAAAACTATAATTTTGAAAGAATGTAAGCATTCAAATGTTAGATTTTGACTTGCATCTTTATCCACTTGTTATGTGGGGTGTATATGGTCCCACCAGGCATGCCATCTGTGATCAAGGAATCTAATAAGGGTGGTTATATAATATTTTAACTTCACAATGAAAATAAATCAAAATGAAAACAAACACACTAACATGCATAACACTATCTTTCCTAGATCAAAGGAGGGGTCATGGTGAATAAAAATAATTGACAACGAACAATTAAAATGCAAGAAAACATACTTTTCTTACCTTTCTTGAATGATCTAAGAGATTTATTTATTTGCCTTACTTGTCTTGTGCTTAAGAGATATTTGGAAAATAGATTTGTATGGCTCCTTCTCCCCTTGGCACCATGGTTTGGATCATGTTTTCTTGATGTACTTCATGTCTTGGATTGAGAATTTATAATTATAACACTATTTTCATGCAATATTTCTCTAAAAATAGCATTATAACATTACTATGATCCAAGATATCTAAATAGAGAGGAAAATGATTAAATTTATAGGTTTAGCAAAAGGGTTTGGAATGGGTTCAAACCTCATCTTAGTTCATTAATTAACCTAGTAGAGTTAAAAGCTATCTAAACCTCATGATTAACATGGAATAGGCATGGGTGAGATATTTTGGATTTTGGACAATTCAAATAAGGTATATATGAATTCCTAGGATATTATTTGATTTTTGAATTTTCTTTTTGATGATTCATTTAATTGTTAAAGGATGGTTCAATTAGGCATTTTATTAGGTTTTTCATGTTAATTAATTATTTTTAGGCATTTGAACATTTCCAAGATTTTGATTTAACTGATGCATGCATTTATCCATTTAATTGATTTTTAGGATAAATTGCATGTTATGAACCCAAATTTGGAACATTTAGAAATCTGTAGGCTAGACATTCAAAGGTTAGTAAGAATCAATATAAAGTCTAATATGAAGCCATTGGTGTCCAATTCTAGATATCTACATGACCAAGATGAAACGTAGTATATGACCTTATTTAAGACCACGGTGGACCACTTTCCAACCTAGGAGACCCTATAGAAGTTTGAACTTGTAGGGTGTTGACTAATTTTGACCCAAGTGTAAAATTAGTCAATAATAACCTTTAAAAACCAATGGTTTAAACTACATAACCCTCAAAATTTAAATCATTTAGTTAACCTATGTTATGATCCATACTTATAATAATTATAAATAATACATAATATAATTTAGATCAACACAAAATAATAGATATTGGTGAGCCAAGATGCCCAAATATTTAATATATGTAAAAATAAAATACCCTTAAGGTAGGGTAACACCATACAATACTCCTTTAGGCAATAATAACTCCACAATGTCTCTTCAAGGGGACAAACTCCAATATCTTATTATAATATAAGACTCAATGCTTAATTTATTCCTTTAATATGATAATCATATTATTTATATATACCTATATCTAACTAATAATTTATGGGTAACCTCTTAATCCCAATGTAGGCTGACCATTACCCAATGCACTAGTTTCATAAGTTACACAATTATCCTAATCTATTGGACCCATATAACTAACTAAGGGGGATGTGTTTCACATGTGAACATGTCCATCTACCCATATACCTTAATATATCATATCCATATGTACATCACATTCCTTCCCTCTTTGACATGTTTTATCCCCAGAACATAAGAAAAAACCAAATAATGAGTGTGCTTCAAATTATTGAACACTTGTCTCCAAGCTTGATCATCCAGTCACCTATATGTGATCTTTGTAGGTGATAGTTTTATAACCTTATTTTAAAATTCCATTTTACTAATATAATTCCACTCATGATCATAACTATACCTCCTTGGTGTCCATGAATAATTATTCCTCCTTTGACTCCATGTTCCATAATTTGCTATGCTACTCTAATTCCATACCTGGCCATAGTATTTCTACCTTGGCTTACATGCATATCCATATATATTAAAACTATGATTTCATATATAGCTAAAGTGTCTATTGTTATGACACTCCCTCAAATGGTTCCATGATTGTTTCCTCTCATGATGATGTGGGTGTCTATATACCTCAACTTTTTTTGATACTTTGACCCTATCAACCTTTTCTTCCACCTCTTCCACCTTTTTCTTTGGTGGTTCCTTTATCTCTTAAGTATATGAAGTGTTTTTCTTTGATTGTATTTTTTCTTCATCTAAATATTTCACATGATATTATTAACCTACTTTAATCTCATTTTCATGATCTACCTTGATTATTCTTTGTGCCTTTCCAACTATGATATCTTGTAAAATGACCTTATTTTTCCTATACCAAAACTTCATGCACTTCTTTTGAATGTTAATATTAGTTTTTCCCAATTACTCTAACAATGGATATCCAAAAACCATATCCTCATTATCCATATCCAAGGCATAAAAATCTAAATTCAAAACATATTTTTCTATAATGATCTTCAAATATTCAAACACTAGAATATTCTTACCATCTACTTGAACCTCCTTGAAATTCTTTTCTTAAACATGTAGATGTTTGACCACATTCATGTTGATGAAGTTATACTTGATGGTAGGGTTTATGGACACAACAAACTTTTTATTTTGAATGAATCAATGAAATTGGAAAATTGACTTAAATTTATTTGGAGCCAAATTATTTGAAACCTTTTTATCCAATTTTTCTTCTTCTTCTTCTTTGAGATCATCTACCTCGCTTTTTCCACCATTTGTACTCTCCTCATTATCATTATGCTCAATTTTTTATTCCTCATCATCACTTGCATACTCTTCCTAATTGTAATTATTTTCTTCCATTAATTTTTCTTATTCATCATATCCATTATCTTCTTCATTACCATCGTTATCCTCTTTTTATTTTATATCCCATTGATCTAGGAAGATCTATTCCATTTCTTCCCATGAATAATGCCTTTATGTGAAGCTCAACTATTTAAACAAATGTTGTGAAGGCCCAGATAAAGAAAGAGACAAGCATGTTTGCCACAAATTTTTTTGGGTATTCTTCTCCTTAAAAAGGAACCACCATGTCTAGCATCAATATCATCCTCCCTTGAAAATACTTGAAACTTCGTGATCCACAAAAAAAATATAGGTTTAATGAAGTACCATAAAATGTTAATAACTCATTGAATAATGATCAAATTAATCCCAAATTTTGATTGTATCTTCCCCTTATGATATTGGAACTTAAGTAAACATTTTGTGAAAAATTTACACAAATTTAGTCCTATAGAGTGAATATATGAAAAATAATAAAATCACAATAACTCACTCCAAATTTTTCAAAAAAAATTAACATTTTTTTGTATATTTCTTGTATTATGATACAACACCAGTAAAAAATTTCATAGAGAATTTCCTTATATTTCAGAAGATATGATGAAATAAGTATAAATACTAAAATATGAACAACTCCCTCAAAAATTATCATAAAGGATCAATTTTTTTACTAAGATTTCCTTAAAATATTCTTCATACCATTAAAAATATAATGCAAAAAATTGAAACTGATTGAAAGATATTAATGATTCCAAAAAACTAGGGTTTCACTCCACATAAATTGCCCAAATCAAAGCTATGATACCACTTGTTATGATCCACACTTATAATAATTAGAAATAATATAAAATATAATGTATTTTAACACAAAAATATATATATTGGTGGGCCAAGATGCCCAAATATTCAATATATGTAGAAATAGAATACCCTTAAGGTAGGGCAACATAATATAATACTCTTTTAGGAATTAATAACTCCACAATGTCCCTTTGATGGGAAAACCTACAATATCATCTCACAATAGAAGACTCAATTCTTACTTTATTTCTTTAAAATGATAATCATCTCATTTATATAAACTTATATCTAACTAAAATTGGATGGGTAACCTCCTAATCTCAATGTAGATTGACCATTACCCAATGCACTAATTTCACAAGTTACTCAATTATCCTAATATATTAGACCCATATCACTAACTAAGGAGGATGTGGTCCACATGTTGGCATATCCATTAGCCCATATACATTAATATATCATATCCCTAGGTACATAGCAACCTAAATTACTTTAAGTATTACTCAAACCCTATCCCTAAATACTACTAGGGTTTTTATCATTCTTTTTCTTATTTTCATTGGTTGTGTTAAGATTATTAGATTTCAAACATTTTGTTTCATCATCTCTCTTTCAAGTTTTTTTACTATATTCCATCTAAAAATGTTATCTCTCTTCCTTTAAAAATAAGTTCTAGGCTTAGTAGTAATCCTATTAAACATACCTAGATCCATTATATTTGATGTTATACCATAAAAAAGGACCAATTATAACTCCTATAATTGATCCTTCACACTATGATTATGTGGAATTCAATGATAATGCATCTAAATATGATCAATACAATCAAGATCAAAATGATACAAAAGATGGGAATCATGAAACTCTCCCCCCACTTAATAATGAAAATATTATATCCAATAAGGATGAGATTTTATAGAGTTTTAGAGATGTACTTTAGTAACATCCCCATGATCATGCATATATTATATAAACCATAATCTAAATTAATAATAAATAAAATAATGGTCAATATTATACTCCCCTAGATAAAAATATTATTGCACCTATTTTGGTGAAAACTCAACTTATAAATTAACCTATTATAACTCGACAACATTTAGTAGAATCTAAACCTCTTATGGTTAAAACACACTCTTACTCTTCAAATGTGTAATAAATTATGCATGAAATTCATTATTTATAGGCTAAGGTGTTGCATCTAGAGAAGGGTGCTACTAGGCCATCACATGCCTTGGATTTTCATGTTCTTTTGCATACACATTTAGCACATGACATATAAAAAAATTATTTTCCATCCAAATTCATGGTATATAATATTAATTTGTATGATTTTAAGGATGACCTGGATTACCATATACAAACTTTACACATCACATGTTTAGACTACATGTCCAATGATTGGATCTTTACTAAGTTGTTCCCATGCAGTCTAAAGGACTATGCCTTACATTATTTCTTTGATCTTCCAAAGGGAAGTCAAATTTATTTCTGTGAGTATATTTAAATATAAAATTGGATTAGAATCAAATAATAAGAGTTATAATAAGCCTCCATATAAATTAAATGCCATAATTAATGTAGCTTCAGATCCACCTCCTCACCTAGTTTTATCAGCTCTTCTTGGAGAGTTTTCACCTACTTATAGAATTTACAACAAGTGTTTTATTGTAGCTCTTATAATGAAATGTCATATCTCTCCCTCCTATAAAATAGGTTGATAAGACATGGCCTCTTATAAATAACTATGATTCCAATTCATTTTTTGACTATCATAGGGCATGAGACCATACTGCAAACTAATATATTAGCTTGAAATATAAGATACAAGATTTGATAGAGGCCAACATCATTAATGTGGGAACACCTAAAGAAGTACCAAAATGTAAAAAAATTGAAGCTAAAGCATTGAAAATATTTTTGGATCCATTTATAAACAATATATCTAATGAGGTAGGGTAACTTTAGGTGTTCACTATATGTATCCAACACATCTACCACTGGCATCATATCATAGTACTATAGAGGATACACACCCCATACATAATACCAGTGGTGTGTATCATAATATAGTACCAAATATACCACTCATCACTTTCTCAAAGTAGGAGATTAATAAAAATGATTTAGACTTGTATACACTCTTTGTATGAGCTTATGTTAATCATAATCCTATTCATAGTGTTATGGTTGACAATGGGTCAAGTATTAACATGCGTATTATCACACTTCTATGACATTTGGGTTATTCATATCAAGATATTTATCTAATTGGCATAGTTATCCATGGTTTTAGTGTCCATTTTTAGATCTCCATTAGGGATATTATACTTCTACGACAGGTTGGACCATCACATGTGGCCACTAGATTCTTAGTAGTACCTAGTGTAAGCATATTTTACATGTTATTGGGTAAGTTATGGATACAACATATATGACTCATTCCATCCATCATGAAAGATAACTCAATTATATAAATGTTATTCAAGTGGTCATATTTGAGGGTCTTTGATATTAGTATCCTTTACTTATCCCATAAGAAGTCACATTATAGCTACCATTTATAGTTTTGAGCACATTTCCTAATAGTATACCACAAATTTTAATCAATCCACTAGTGTAGATGAGGTTTATTCTTAAAGTGTTACCATGTATTCATACTCTCTAATGAAGGACCTTATTAGATAAACCCTTGCATTAGATATATGTTATAGATTCTATAGGGCCTCCCTCTACACCTTTCCTTTTGAGGTCAGTGTTATTGAGTTATTAGAGTTCTCACCATAGGGAAGCCATGCCAACTATAACATATTATACCTTATGGTTCCCTATGACCCCTATAGTTCACATGACACCCCAATCAATTTCATAAATTCCCATCACCCCTTGATAGGTAGTGCCAATTATATATCACTCAGTAAAGTAGGTTTTATGACCTTAATTACCTTTGCATACATTACACATGATTACTATTCCTTTATTTGACATAAGACACATTGATAGTGAATCTCACATTAGACTCATCAGTTAGTAAGTTCCTCCCTTATTGTATATAGTTTCATTATTTATTTCTCTTTATATATAGTTTAATTTTCATGTTATTTATTGATATCTTATATCTAGAAAATACAAAAATAACATAATATTCTAAAACACAAAAACATTCAAATATTTACTAAAAAATATAAATTTTAGATTGTATACATTTCCATATTTACACTTTTTATATTCACCTGACCCTACATATGCTATATATATTAGTACCATCAATTTTTATCATACATACATGCTTCACTTGTTCTTATCAAGTGTTTGTAGATACTTATAGGCCTCAGGTCCACTACATAGATCTAGATTTACTAGTATCTACCCACTAAGGGCATATACATAGATACACAATTTATTCATTTTATGCATTCACCCACTCGGAGGAATCCTATACATAGTTTTGATTATCAGATTACATATTTATAAACTCTACATCAAATACTTAGTATTATTATATCTTGATATTTATCATCTTACACCTACTTAGATTTATTTTCAACTACTACTATTTTATACTTAGATTATGTAAATCATTACTCTTATACATATTTGTACAATATGTTTATGCATACTTTCATTTCTAGCTTTCCTAGTTTAGAATTAATTGTGTCTCTATGCTTATTCTATTTGAGGCCATTTAAATATTCCATTCTCTTACAAATTTACACTAACTTATTCTCATTATATGTATACTTTGGACATGTGCCCATCTCCTTGTGTGTGCCTTCTTGATTGTGTATGTGAAAATTAAAACATGTCCTTTAATTTGGATCTAAAATAACTTATTTTCTATTTGTTTATGTGGAAATTTGAACATATCATTGTATGTCTTAATTTATTAGATTTAGTGACATGTGCCCATGTCCCTTGTATTTTGGTCCCTTGGCCTACTTTGTGTGCCTCATGTGTGTTGTATGTATGATTTATTGTATGTGTCATGGACATGACACTTATCTCTTACTTATTACAAAATATAATTTTATATTCCATGAGGGACCTCATGCATCTCCCCTTCCTACTTGGGTGTTTTGATGGACATCATGCCCCATCCCCATAAGTATCTACTTAGTTACTTTTTAATTTTTTTCATGTACATTGTTATATATATCTTGATAGCCTTGTGAAATTTAGATATAACATACATCATACATTAAAAATGTATGCTCAGACTATCTTACATTCTGATGTTATGTATGCACATTATATTGGTGTATTATGTAGATATCATACATGCTTCATCTAACACATATTTTATATAGATTTTTATTTTGAGGATAGTTATTGTACATATTAAACAACTCCCTTAAAAAGAGGGGGAATTCATAGAAGTTTGTCATAGATATTAGTCCATCCAAATGCATTAAGAGTATAGTTTTCAACACATAGCCACATAATATAGAAATTGGTTTCAAGAAAATATAATGGGAAATACTGACATAGAGATTAGTTTTAATTTCATGAAAATTAATACATTTGTGCATTAGCACCCAAATTGGGACATTAGTGAAACCAATTATACTATAAAATATATGACACTACTATCTAGTATCCTTAATTTTAATAAATTCTAAATTATCCAAAAAAGTGTAATAGGTATACTCTAGGTTTACATAGGTTTAGTTATAGATTACCAATTTTGGTTTAGTTTAACATATATTCATACTTTTTGTTCAAAATGGGGCATCATGCATGGCATGATCATTCCCATTTTATTAAAAATTACTTAGATATAGATTATTACCACTCAGTTCAAAATCCATATACTCAAATATCATATTTGGGGGCATATGTGTGGCACATTATTTTCACTGCTCACTTATGCATCAATTGATCATATGAAAAGACAAAATCCATGTCATTATCTACACTATACACACTAGACACCATGTTCAAATTTAAACACTATATTGATGCCTCACTCCATTTGTAGTGGTTAGCATTCCTAAGTGTCTTAGAGCCACCTAATATTCCCTAGTGGTCCAGAGCCATTTTACATTCTAGATTTCTAGAGTGGTTGTAAAGTTGACATATATAATTCTAATTATAATTATATAGCTTCAGTTCCATCAAATATTTTTATTTTCATATGCATATACTACACAAGGGTGGGCAATTATGGAGTCATATTATACTTGAATTCTTGGGCCACCTACATGAGAGAGTTGGACAATCCAAGCTATTCATAGGTCATGTTCCACCAAGCATGGATTGCTAATGATGGATTTAAAACTAGATTGAATTATTGATCCACCCACACATGGGGATTGATCAAGCCATCATCTCAGTCCAATTTATTCATTGATTGATCGCTATCTACACACATAGGCTATCATCAAGTTTATATATTGGTTCATGTACCTAATGAGGTGTATCCATTCATTTCCTCTCTCTGATATATTTACTTAGTTTTGTCTTTGGTTTTGATATCTCCTAAGTAAAGATGAATTTATACATGTTTCATTTATAGCACATAACATAATATGCTTCACATACTTAGATCTAGATTCATGGGCTATGTCTCTTAGATAAGTCTAGGTACACTTCATTTTCCTTTATCTTAATCATTTCGCTTTATTTAATTTATAGAATAAATATGGGGCAAATTTAATCATCTAAAAATAACACTTTAGTGATAAGTGTGTTACTTGAGACCACCCATCCCTATCTTAGTCCTAGACCTATCTTAGGTCCTATTTATACATTTATCCAACCTTCATGTGCACCAAACACATATCTAAACATCCATAAAGTATCCCCAAATCCTCACTTTATCATCCTAGTCCTGAGTACCTTAGGTTCTACCACTTAGACACTAACACCATAATTTAAATAGTAACACCAATGGTGTTAGTGTCCTAGTTTGGGTGGTATTGTCCTTTTCCTACCTTTGGCCACCAACTAATATATTTTTAAAACAACAACCACCTAGGGTTAGCCCAAACCTATTTTAAGACATGTGCAAGTACTATAATAGTATATATACATGAATTTTATCCCTTTATCTACTAAATGGAAATAAGATTCAAATAAAAAAATATAACTTATAAAAATTTATGCACGATCAAGGTTATCAATCCCTATTCTTCCTTAATTTTACATACAACCATGTACAACCATCCCAAGCTCAAAATACTCAAATTCACAATCTCAAGGTCCACTTAAAAACACTCAAATTAACATTAATACTAGCTTCACTTTCAATTGTACCAACACTTAGGTGGGGAGAACTACATCAAGCTTTATCCCTCCTCAGAGTATCAGTATGTAGGAAAATCTAATCATAATAAGGTGTTGAATATTTCTAAGCTACCTCGCTAACATCACACTTGATACTTATGCCAACTAGATTCCTTAACAACATGGAGGCTTAGGGTTTACATACAAAATCAATTAAAATAGGTCATAAATAGGGAATACTAACTCATACACATAGAAACAAGATTGGTAAACTCTAACATAGGTGCACCTAAAAGATTAGAATATTTATGCATAGAGGAAACTAGTGCCAAAAGGACACTAAAAACATTAGTTCTACTATTTAGTTTGTGTGCTACTATCTAAGAAGGATTTTGACACCTACATCCTATCTATGACACTCAATTTAACTCTTTTCCCAGTTTACAACCTCAAAATCTTCCATCTTAGTTAATTTTCATCTAAGTACTTATTTACATCATTTTATTTCTCTTTTTAGAAATATAAAACTAATTCTATTCTATTAAAAATCAATGGCTTTATTTATTGCATATTTCTACCTTAATTTACCATACTCGGACCCTTTAACAACCTAGTGCTTAAAATCCATAACCCTAAAAAGTTAAAATCAATTTGAGAGGTGAAAATAACTAAAATTTTCATAAATCCTAAATAATTTCATGTTTATGGTTACTTTTGGTACACTTTTGGATCATATCATCTACATAAAATTCATGCTAGCAAACTCAACTAATATTTTCATGATTCTTCAATTGAAAATACCATGTAGTCAATAGGAGGTGCATGCACTTTTTTTTATCATTTTTGATACTATCACAATTTATTAATATATATGTATATTATAATAGGCTTTTATATGATTTATTATCCAACTATGGTATGTTTACATGGATAAATAAGTAGTAAGAATCATTTGACATATTGAAAGATAAACTTTAAAATTTTACAATCCTATAGTTTATATATTAGAAGAGTACATTTCATGTACATTTTGACCCTTTAGTTATGGAATCTCTGACCATACTTTCATATATAAGTTAGGAAAACATTCATCACCCCATTTATTTATTAGGTTAGAATTCATCAAAAGCATAAATGAATTATACAACCACTAATATATAGATGTCTAACATGGTATATGCTATTTTTTTTGATAAATTATCTCCTAGTTACACATTTAATATTTTTAACTAAGAAAAAAATAATTGAAATATATTGTAAATAAGCCTTTGTTGCATGGGTACATTTTTAGATAGAATGTATAGTTACGTGAATTCCAATTTTTATTTGTTGTGATACCTCAATACTTAATAAATTACCTTATCATTTTTCACACATACATACATACGGAGATGCCCATTCCATGTAAGATGAAATACATAATGCATAAAATTATAGGATATAATGTGTTCCACATGGAATGGAAAATATTTCAACATTTCTCTCATTGGGAATATCTACCATAGATTATATATTCAAATAGAGTAAATATCATGTAGAAAATGTTTCATCTTATCCACTAATATAGGGCTATTTATATAAAATGGATGAGATAAGATTATATACATGTATTTTACACATGAATTCAAAAAATTAATATGCAAGTTTTAGGACTAAATAGAAGGAAATAATTATAGTGGGGAAGAAACTACATGCAATATCCTTATATTAGGACTCGAGTGGCCAACGTTAAAAAAATAACATAATAGAGTACATTTAGAAATATGATACATTATAAATAACATAAAAAACTAATATAAGATATGAAGTATCAATAATGCATATAATGTCAAAGGAATATTTTAAAAATTAAGAAGTTGATTTTGTAGGGCAAATTATTATAATTATGTGGAACAATGGTGTGCATTATATAACCACTACCACATATTATCTAACATGATGATTTGAGTTTGAACCAACAAATAAATATATAGGAAAATTGTAGCAATGTTTTTATGAAATAATATAATAAAAAAGTATGGGTCCCATTGAATCTAACCAATGACATGGGAAGCCATTTCATTGTAAAAATGGCTTATATATTACTAGAAAAAGTTATGATTATGTGTCATTAGAAAACACTCTACCATCATAAATAAAATGGTATAATGAATTACATAAATAATATAGGATTAATAATCACAAAGAAATGTTATGTATGTCATCATGGTTGGGAAAAAATAGTTAACTATCTTTTGGGTATACAAGAAGACATAAATAACTAAATAGTAAGACACTATTTTAGTTGGCGTATTGGAGGGAGATGATATTACTAGTGGAATTTTTAGTTTATTTATTTTTTATTAGATAAATAAATAATATAGGACATAAATAACATAATGAAAATAGGATAATTTATTTGTGAATAAATGGATATAAATATCCTACTATTGCTAGATAAGAGTATAAAAGGTAAAATTCACAATATGCAAAAATTCTATGGAAGTTGCATATAATATTGATGGGATCATAAATCATACATAGTTTATTAAAAATATTCACAAAAAATTCTCACAATATATATGGATTTTTTTTCAAAGTATAATTCAACAAGATTGGCTTAATCCCTATTTCAAGTGATTATGCATAATAAGATGTGTCATATTACTACTATCTAAGAGAAAATTGTTTCACAAAAATATTTCTTATTTTTTTTGTAGATTATTTCCATTGAAATGTCTTTTTAAAATGTTTATAAAGTGAAAAACATACTATAAATATATTATGGAAATTATATTAAGAGGAATTTTGACAACCTTATGTTATATGTCTAAGTTTCTAAGAGTGATTCAAAATATTCTAAATCCAATTGGGCAAGTTGATTTTAGTTTATATTAAAAATGTTCTACTATATGTCCAAGGTTTTTAAGATGGATAATTTTTCCACATTTTATAGACTATATATAAATATTTTTTATCAATATTTGAAAAATAAGTCAAGATAACTGATAAAAATGAAAATTGTGTGTGAGGACTTTTCCCATAATGAAACTAGATGAATAAAATTTAATGGTTTGAGTGATTGAAAAAATATGAAATTTTAATAATTTATTAAAAAATAATGTGAAGTTATTTATTCATTACTAATGTCAATGTTGACAAATAGAAGACCACATGGATAACAAGATTTATCATATGAAGTTTGGAGATTGAATATAAAAATAAATATGTAATTGTGTATAATGAAATATGTGATGTAAAAAACAAATTAATTAGATATAAAAGTGTATAATTCACAATAGGACTTAGTGTATATTGATTTTTTATAATAAAAAGTATCATGTTAAGTTGACAAAAAATTGAAAATTAATGAAAGGAATATATAAACAATACATTTTGCAAGATTGTGTCATGATATTTTGGGGGAAATAAAATTGTTTTCATAATTTGAAATTTTGAAAAAAAAATCATGACAAGGTAAATATATGATTAAATATAAAATAAAAAAATAAATTTAAATTAGAAAATAGCTATGTAAGGAATGAAAATTAAAACCATTAGATGAGTTATTAGATGATATATAAGAAAGATTCATTATTAAATGACGAATTAAATGGATTAAAGGCTATAAAGTGTGAGTGAAATAAAATAGATAAATAATTTTGTAAATTGAATAATTAAAGACAAATAATATATAAGTGAGATCATGAAGATCTAAAAATTTAAAATAAAAATAAAAATAGGTTTGATTAAAATATAGTTGCAAAGAGTATTAATTCATTTAATGGTGAAACATTATAGATTTTTTTTAAAGTGGGATATCTAGGTTGATATAACTAAGTTTATTCCATACAACTAATATCACATAAGTAGAGTATTTGGAGAGAATTAATAATTATAAGTTTCATGTGTAGATAATTGAGGATGATAAGTTGTAGGTGGAAGCTAAATAATTAGAATATTTGGGATATTCTTTTTGAAAAAATTATAATGTATACATATATAGGGTGTCCAAGAGGAATATTGATCTAGTGAGGGAAGAATATTAGATTTATTAGTGGGAATAGGGTTTCAAATAAATGGTGACTAAAAAATTAGAATTCTAAGGCTTACAGAGAGAAGTATCATATGCTTCATTCATCTAAAAACTAGAGAGTGGCTCAAAAATGGAAACAAAATAGTAATAAGAAGCTCTTAATGGTGATTCATAAGTAAGTTCCCCACCATAGACCATAATGAATAAATTTAACAAAAAATTTACTCTAAAAAAGAAAAATATGTTCACATAGGTGGAATTGATGAAGTATCCAAAGGAAATAAAAAATGGTGAGAATTTAATCACACGCTCTAGATCATGTATAGTATAATATTTTAACCAACATAAGAGTTAATATTATATAGTTTTGGAGAAGTAATTATAAAAACCATACCATGGAAATACAACAAAGGAATGTTTAACTAACATATGGATGTTAGGGATGAATTATTTACCATTTTTAATAAGATAATGAGTAGTAAGGTGGTTATTATTTCACACCTATGAGTGGAATATATATTATAAATGTAAGAGAATTAATATTAGTTTTTCATGAATCAACAAGGTTAAGAGAACTCCAGATTATTGATAAAATGTATGCACATACTTTAGCAAAGTGAATTATATGAGAGAGCTGAACAAATAATTATCATATGAAGAAGAGGATAAAAATTAAGTTCAAAATGGATTTATAATGTAGGAGAATAATTTTCAATATGTAATATTATACTTGTTTGGGTTGGTATATGGTCTTGATAACCTTTAAATTTCTTGTGACATAGTAAAAGACCTTGTGTAGGTCTTAGAAGTTACATTAGGTAGGTTTGAATTCTTTCTCTCTAAAAGTTCAAATTTGAATTTTCAAAAGTCTTTTATGTAATTACATGGATAATTATACTCATTTATGAGTAATTATAAATTTTCATATGTATTTTAGGGGTTTAAAATTTAGATAGGAGTCTTATAGTTCTCCCTAGTGTCATAATCATCTTAAAATGTCAAAATAAGGAAAATGCAACAAAATATTATTCATAATAAGCATTTTCTATCTTAAGATTGAGCAATTGAGGGACAATATCAACCAATTCAAACACTCCAATATTTGGAGAGGATTTAAAAACTTTATCAACATATAATATAGAAAAGTGGAAAAGTTAAAATCCTTTGATTAATGTAAAAATACCAATTTCTCCTCACTATGAAGACTAATGACAGTTTACAGTTTAAAAATAGGCGTATGTGTCTTGTAAAAATAAAACATTAAAGGACTGGTGCTAGTTGAATCAAGTGTATTTATGTTTTATGTGTATGAATTAATAATATCCCATCAAGTTTGAATTGGTTTTGAACTTTGTTTGAATATTTTCTTAACAAAACCCTCAAAGTCCTATTTTATGTGTATTTACAATCACTTCAAGCATGTGAAAAATGATGGATGAGTCCACCTTAAAGTTTGGAATAGTTTAAGTAGTTTCTTGAGAGTATATTACAAGTTTTAGTGAGATAACAACCCTCATATACTCTAAGAATGATTTATAAGAAGTTATCAACTTCTGTGTTTTTTGTAAAACCTTAGAACAAGATTATTGAAGATAAAAGGACCATAACTTTAGTTTCAACTAGTGAAACCTTATAAAACTTTGTGTGAAGATACTATAAGATAATTTTAGATAATAAATGAGTTTTTAATTTGAAATAAGCCTTGTAGTTCAAAGAAAAATTGACTTTACTCTATATTTCCTATAGGTGTCAATCAAGAAGTCTAAAAAAGAATAAGAATTGGTTATTTTTTTTGTTACTGATTAAAAAAATTTGTATGAGATTTTTTAAAGATATTATAATAACTTTATAAAACTTGAGAGAGGAATTTTAAAACATTTTTTGATTTCATAGGACCAAGACCAATTGGAAGATAGATTAGGCCTAGAAATGGATTTAACATCTAAAAAGAGAAAAGTTAAATGATTTTTCTCTGTTGATTGATTCCAAACTTTGTGAGAATGATTGATAAGATTTTGAAAGAAATATAAAAAAATTGATAAGGTGAATCATGTCCATTTACATTTGAAATAAGTCAAGGTTTATTTAAGCAGAAAAAAATAAACTTAAACATTCTTAAAAAGAACAAGGTTTGTTGTTGATCTTTTTCTTTGAGAAACCAATAAATAAATATTTGTTTCTCATAGTTACAATTGGTATTTAAAATCCAAAGAGGATATTCTAGAAACTATAAGGAGAAATCCAAAGTTATAGTACATTTATTAAGACCTAATAAGTGTACATACAACCTTGTGGTAGTTTGAGACTGAGTTGAGTTTCTTTGTCATTAAGTGGTCTAATTGGTGTTTAAATTCAATAAAAATAACCTCTAAAAGATTTATATCATTAAATAAAGTCATTCATATTTTTTTTGAGTTTTTTGAGTCAAGAGAATTGTATTTTGTTAGAAGTTATCTTGGTCCAAATCCAGTATAAGATTTATAGTGAAAGTTACAGACTTTAAGATAAATCTAATTGAAGATTGGATTAAGAAGATAATCCATATTGTTATCAATATATATTTCTATAATTAAGGTAAATTTAATCATTGATCACAACCAAGTTGAACCATATGGCATAATGGACCATTGAAACCAATGATTTCATATATATAACCTATATATCACAATGAATGTAAATAGGAATAAAATTTTCCATGTATATAGATAATAAAGAGAATAGAATAGTGGAAGAGGAACCTTTGTATGGAGGTGACTTCAGTTTAGGACTCATTCTCTTATTGATTTTCCATAAGGAGGTGGGACTACTCTAAATATATTTTTTTGAATCTACCGATGTTTACATCAAGGAATGTGATGTATAAGTGATGTAATTTTGAATAACGTATGAAAATAAAATATAAGGACTTGATGAGTAGGTGATATGTTTTTTTTTTTTTTTGTATAATATAAAGATACATGGAGATTATTATGAAATATGGTAGTGTAGATGATATTTTGTGATTATATAACACCTACATCTTGTACACTTAGCCAAATTAGACCTTGGTTATTCCTCTAAGCTCTCTACCTTTCTTGATTTCACAAGTCTTTCATATGATTTATGTTTGTGACCCTTTAGCCTATATCTCTTATTTTGACTAGTGTTATGTTGATGACCTAGGTCTTTTATCTTGACTAGAATGCTTAAAATGTAATTATCTTCTATTTATGAAAGTTTTGAACCTCTACCTTTTCTTTTTCTCCTTAGACACTAATGTTTGGGATAGATAATAGTATTGAAATTACTATCCTATCATGACATAATTTTTTTAGTTCCCTAAAGGCATCCATTTTGTAAATGAAATGTATCCTAATAGTCAGCCTATGTGATTTAATATGAGTTAGTACTCTAAAGGGATTGATATAAACACATGATAAACCCTCATGCATTCTTCACTTACTACAAAATACCTAAATACACCTAGAAAAAGACCAAAGAACATTCAAATAACATTAAATTTAACAAAGCTTCTCTATTTATTCCTATTTCTAAGTTACAAGCTAGGTCACTATTTTTATTTATTTACACATATTATAGGATTCACACACAAGCCAACATATAGGGGATAACTACATGAGTTTGAGGCCCTCTTCAAATTATTGTCTATCTAGGTAATGTCCTTTGATAGTGAGGTCATGGGTTCAGCTCAACATCATGTGCCCACTAACCCATTTTTACCAAAGGTCACATTGACCATGGAAAGCTAGGGTTTTGCAATTACACAAAAAGTGACTATCCGTGATACAGATCTAAATGCACTATGTAAAATGTGAAGCTAAACCTATAAGCATTCAAGTGGTTGTATAATATTTCAATATATATTCCATATAGGACACTAACATCAAAATTATACTACAACATTGACACAACCATCCTAGGCTGACATTATTATATAAAAAATTAAAGGTGTAAAATCTAGAATCAGACAATTGTTTCAAAGTATCCTTCCCACTTGATTTCAAGTTGTTATAGATCCAAATATATATTAGCATCAAAATAAGATAATTATATCACTTATTCATCATTTTTATATCTATCATAGTTGTAGTTTCCATCTTTAAGCTATCTTGACATAATAAATTTAGTGTATGCTTATATCTAAGTCTAACACCTAATTGGTTTGATATACATCTAATTATCACCATTGTTCCATTTCATTTATATATAACCATTTAAATATCTTTATAACATTAAAATTAAATTAAATTTTAGGGTTAAACATTTGGTAAACCTGATATTTGAATATCAAACCTTAGGTCACTCAGGTTTTTTTATTTTTCTATTGTTGATCCGTAAATTGCTATATATTTTACAAGAATGTTTTTCATGGATAGTTTTGTTAATTATTTCATGGTATA
Source organism: Torreya grandis (assembly GCA_037957365.1). NCBI lineage: Eukaryota > Viridiplantae > Streptophyta > Pinopsida > Cupressales > Taxaceae > Torreya > Torreya grandis. Next base: position 1,324,528 of record JARHVA010003375.1, on the reverse strand, counting down.
ATACCTTATAGTGGTTAATAATTGTTACATCTCATTCCTAATTAACTCATTCTAATTTATAAGAGACTCAAACCCTACTTTCCTACATACTCCTTATTTTAATGTTTACAATTATCTTTTACTTGTCACTATAAAGTTCCAAAGGGGGTGTATGAAGCAATAATCCTCCATAGGAAATGTTTTTTTTTTCAATCCAAACACATTACTACCAAAACCTCACTATTGGACTTATTACACAATTTCACCTTACTCCCTTGTAATGTTGAGCCACCATATGCGACCTCTATTTTAAGATCCATAAAATGGAGTAATCATAATATATCCTTTGAAAAGGAGGATTTACCACCCTACCACCTCATAAATAGTTGTTTTCAACTTTATATCTAGGTATATGTTTGCAACAAAATGGTAAAATTAATTCTTATGAAAAATGGCTCTGAAGTCAATATTTAGAACATATCATTTCTCTCTATAGTGGGAATTAGACCATAAAATTTGGAACAATCTAATATAAGTATCAAGTGATTTGATATTATGTCACAAAAATTATTGGGGTATATAAAATTGAATATTATAGTAGGTCCTCATACATTATTTACTTTGTGTCAAGTTATGCCAAATGATTTAAACTATAACATTATTTTGGGATGACCTTGGATACACTATATTTATGTGGTTCCCTCCACATTGCATGCATGTTTAAAATTTAGTCATCAAATCTTCATTTACACATTCTTAATAGATACTAATCCTTTCAAACATTATGCAATGGTTTGGCCACCCATGTATACTACACCAAAAACCTATAAATCTGATTTTAGTTCTCAATATTTAATCAAATACGGGTACAAGGAATAATGGTTAGGTAAAAATGAGCAAAGAATAATGAAATATTTTTCTCCTGTAAATAATACAAAATAAAAAGGATTGTATTTTTTGAATAAATATATTAAACACAATCATATCCCTCAAAATAATGTTTTTTCCAAAAGTCCAAAAAAATGTATGAATATATCCATAACCCATCTCCAAGTGGTAAACCATAATTTAATTAATGACACTACCTCTAAAAACATTATAATAACATATGAGTTATCTAACGAGGAATCATTACTAGAGTAATTGGGGTAATATGATGATATCCCATCGATCTATCAAAAGAATATGAAACAATCAAATATAAATTTAGAATGGATAAGGATGCTAGACTAGTTTTACTTGCTATTAATATGTAGGAAGATGAAGGAAAAACCTATTGACAGGTCCTTCATGATTTCCCTAAACTCTTTGCTTGGGCTTATTTAGATATGTTTGGGATCAATCCATTAGTGGTAATGCATAATATATTATTCTACCTAGATACAAATTTGATAAAATAAAAAAATATAAAAAATGCATCTTAAAGTGGCATTACTGGTAAAAGATGAAATTCAAAAATATTTAGATGTTGGATTTATAATATCCATTGCACATTCTAAATGGGCATCCAACATTATCCCTATTAAAAAACTAAATGGTGACATTCAATGTTGAATTGATTAATATAATTTAAATAAGGCTTGCCCTAAAGATGACTTCCCTTTACTTGATATTAACTAGACTGTGGATTCCACAATGGAATATGAGATATTTGAATTTATAGATGGTTTCACAAGATATAATCAAATCAAAATTAACCTTACAGACTAAGAAAATACCATATTTGCCAGTCCTTAGGGGACATTTTATTACACAATCATGACTTTTGTATTAAAAAATATAGGATCCACATATCAAAGGGCCATGACACATATATTCCATGATCTCATACTAGAAACTATTGAGGATTATGTTTATGATTCAATTATAGATAAAAAACCATTGAGATCATGCTACTAATTTATAAAAAGTATTTGATTGCCTATGCAAGTTTAATGTTTGATTAAATCCAAGAAAAATGTATTTTAAAGGTGTTTTAAGTAAAACTCCTTGGATACATTATTTATCAATGAGGCATTAAGGTTGATCCAAAAGGGGTAAAATATCACATCCATTCTTATTTAACATAGATAATTATATACTCTTGAAGCTAATGAATTATCCAATTAACTCCCCCTTTTTCCTCATAACTTGAGCTCACCACATAAGTCATTATGATCTAATATATCCACAATAATAAGTGTAAGTAAGATCTATCTTCTCTAAGATAGGATTGATTTATGGATCTGATACATTTTTTATTACATACACTAGGAATTTTTTCCTATTAGACATTCAACTTGGGTGGCCAATCTAGTTCTAGTAAAAAAAAGAGTGGTGAGATTAGACTTTACATAGACTTAAAAAACCTAAATAAAGATTCAAAGAAGAAAAATAACCCTCTATCCTCATTATATGAGATACTACAAATGGTAAGTGGCTCTGCGATGATGTCTTTCTTAGATGAGTTTTTAGGTTGAAACTAAGTACTTGTCGAATCAAGAGATAGTATGAAAATGACATTTACTATGAAGTGGGGAACATATGCATATAGGAGAATGCCATTTGGGATGATAAATGCTAGAGAAAATTTTAAAAGGGTGATGGATAATGCATTTTAAGGACTGATAAGGAAGTGTATCATTATATATATGGATGAATTCACTAGTTTCTCTAAAAATAGAGTCAATCATATTAACCATCTTTAATATATCTTTGAGAGGAGAAAGAAGTTAGGGGTATAAATTAACCCCAAGAAAATATTATTTTGTGTTATTGAAGGCAAGTTACTAGACCACATCATTACTAAAGATGGGATCACTATTGACCCATATAAGATTCAAGGGATATCAAAGATAATGTTTCTAAATAGAAAAAAGGAGCTTAAATCATTCTTTGGAAAGATAAATTTCATATCAGGATTCCCAGAGATTGTTAGACCCATTAACGCAATGATAAAATAGAATTACAAAATGGAATAGATGCCTAAGGCTAAGAATTCCTTCCAAGACATAAAGATGACTATTTCTCAAGCCCCAATATTGGTAATCCTTGATTTCAATAGGGGATTTTACTTATATTCATTCACCTAAGAACATACTATTATTATATTAATCACATATAAAAATGAATAAATCAAGCATATGATTGAATTAATGAGTAATAAATTGAAAGATGCATAGTTAAGTATTCCCTGATTGATAATCAAATTTTCACTACCATCAAGGTAGTTAAAAAATTTAGGCACTACATCCTATGGAATAAGACTATCACTATTTTACCCATTCCCACTATCAATCTTATGCTTGGATAGAATAAAATCGGGGAGAATAGAGGTAAATGTTTGGCTAAGTTAAAGTAGCTTGCTATTGAAATCAAACCAGCTAGAATTCTTAGAAGATAAGGCATAGTTTAACTAATGACTAAACCAAACAAACACATCACTATTGAATAGGTCTACCAAACATAGGTCTTCCAAGAAGATTGGTATTTAGGTGTCATTTAGTTTTTACTCACTAGAACATATCCCTAGGAACATAAAAGAGAGCTTTATAGCTCAATGTTGCTCACTATATGATTATAAAGGGAGTCCTCTATATAAATAATTATGAAGGCATTTATCTAAGGTGTGTTTCATGTAAATAAACTCAATAAATATTAGATGATTTACATCAAAAGATAGGTAGTGACCATCCATCTGGTAATATTATAGTGCATAAAATACTCAAAATGAGCTACTATTGGCCAATGATTATTAAGGATGATAATTTCCATGTAAGGACATGCCATGAATGTTAGGTATTAGCTAAGAGATAAGTACATAAAACCATGAAACTATACCCTATAATTTAAGGTAGGTTGTTCATCTAATGGGGCTTAGACTTTATTGGAGTACTAAACCCAAATTCCTTAGATAAACGCAAATTTATGCTCACTACTACTTATTAATGCACTAGATGGATAGAGGTAGTCACCACCAAGAATTATAGAGCCTAAGATGTGATAAGTATTCTTGAAGAACATATCAAAACCATGTTTATCACTCCCATCTCTTTTTCTTGTGATAATTTGTCATCATTTCAATCGATTGAGTTCATTGAGTGGGCCCATGATAATATATTATGATTAGATCATCCTCAAATCATTACCCACAAGGGAATGAATTAGTTGAGTCAACCAATAATAAACTTATAGATGCCATCAATAACTCAATTGTAAATAAACTAAGAGAGTGGTACCTCCTACTAAAGTATACACTATGGCTAGATATGATGAGGTATAATTAGGTACTCAAAGATTCTCCATACTTACTGGTATATGGAAAATATCCTATATTTCCAATCATGTTAAAATTACCAATATATAAGTTTATGTAGGAATACATGGATCCTAATGATGAAAATAGATTCTATATTGTTAGATATCATTGAAATGGAAGACTCCATAAATAAGGCATTGTAAAGCTTCAATAAGCATCAAGACATGGTCAAGAGATAGTTTAATAAAATAGAAAAACTCAAAGCTTTTAGAATCTCAGACTGTGTGTTGTTATAAGATAAATAACATTAGAAGAAAGGAATGAATGATAAGTTTAACCCACTATGGATAGGATTGTATCAAATATCAAAAAATTTGGGTAATAATGTTTTTCATTTAAAATATCTTCAAGGTAATTATTTGGCATATCTAGTGATTGGACATTTTTTGAAGTGTTACTTTATGGCTACTTCATCTAGGGAGGTATTTGAGTAATAATAATTCATTTTGGTGGGGTAGGAGTAGATTAAATTTTATTTATTAGTTAGTTTCTTGCTTTCATTTATTTGCTTTTATTGGTTTAGTTTCATATTTCTAGAGTAGATTTTTGCTTCCAATATTTTCCTAATTTCTATAATAGTTTCCCTTTGACTTAATGACAATCAAATTCTAGCCAATCCTAGTATAATAAAACATAATTTGAGGTGTTTTGAATCTAACCCAAATCAAGGGGATAATGCATACTATATTTTAGGACTTATAATCAAGTTAAGCAATGAGAGAGTTAGCCATGAATATGTCTTGAAAATAATGATTTCATCAGGTATGAGAAAGTTACTCCCATAAATATATGAAAATTGAGAAAAATTTAATTATTCCTTTGGGTCAAGTGCACATAAAACATTAATTATTGTTCAAGATAATAATCATGGACATAGGCAAGAGTTGATAGGGACATTTTTATTAAACCCAAATTTTAACTAAGACCATCTCATTGTGGTAACCTTTTCCATTTTTATAGAAAAGAAAATATACAAAAGAATAAAAATAAAAGGCATAATATAGAAATATAAAATAAAATAAAAAGGATTTAAATCTGACATGATGAGATAAGATTAATTCATCATGCATCATGAAAAATATGAAGAAAAAAGGAATAGGTGATCTAAGGTATCTTTGTCAAGGATATGAATGTCTAGATGGAAATAGAGTAATGTCCAAGCTCCATACATATACACCTAATGCCTATTCAAAGTGAGACCTATAGCTGACCCTGATGTCTTCACCTAAAAACCTAAAATAAGAGGTAAATAACAACATATTTCTCACACAAATTCAAGGTGTAAGTAGAACTAGTATGTTTCATGATTATTAAGAGTCTCTTTTAATTTATAGTTTATTCATTTATTTTAGGATAAATTTATGGTTGATATTGGGATTGCAAAACCATGGATCCTAGATTCTTGAAAACTCTAGAGTATTCATCCATGTGAGTCATCATTTGTTATATTCAACACATCCCACTTTGTATTTTTCTTCAAAAAATAGGGTACCCCTTTGTTTTTTTAAAATAATGAATATATTGAAGGGGCAATTATGATTTATAAGTTTTAAAATACATGTGATTCTTATACAAAATTGGTTTTTTTAATTATTAATCATGTTGTGATATACTTTTGGATTCACTTGATTAGACTAACCCATTGATGAAAAAGATAGAAAGAGTGGATTTACATGATGGGTATGAAGATTGTTTAAATTCATAGTATACTTTGCAAAAATTACACTTCAAAAATATTCTCATCGAAAAAATTTGTGTCAAAAACATTCCTATTAGCAAGATTATCTATAGAAGGTTTCTCTTTGGTGACTTTTTTTGGGAACTTTCATTTTGGGTTGTTTTATATCAACAACTTTTATTTTGGAGGGATTTCATTAGAAGGATTCCTATCGAAAAGATTGGTCTGCTAAATCTTTACTTTAGATGTTTCATTTAGGAACATTCTTTTCAAGAAGTTTTACTTTAGAAACTTTCACCTCAAAAACTTTATATTGGCAGCAATTACTTCATCATGATTTCACATTAGAATCTTTCTTCACAATCTTCATCTTCGGGAGCTTATTCATCAATAAATTTATATTAAATACTTAACTACATAAACTTAATCTTTGGGATCTTTCATTTTAGAAGGATTATATTAGAAAGATTCTCATGAAGAACTTTTGTTTCAGAAACATTCTCTTTGGGAAGATTCTTATTAGAGACTTTTATGTCAAACATTTACATGTCAGAGATTTTATATCAAAATCTTTCATTTCAGAGACTTTTCATCAAACAATTCCTTTTGGTAGCTTTATTTTAGAAACTTTGGGATAAAATATTTCTAAAAGGCATTCTACACTTTGGAGTCTTTTGGATTGGAAGAAAAGTTTGAATTTGGTTTTATAATGACACATAGAAAATGATAAAAGGTTAAACCATAACACTCTACATGACAAGGCATCCTACATGGTATACACACTAGGATAGGATGTTCTAATTCAAATTGAATGAAGATGATGAGATCATAGACATTAATGAATAATGGTGCACAAACTAGAAATTAATGTAGGAGATATATTTACATCAAGCCCCCAACCAAGTTCACATCATTCAATTTTGAGCTCAAGGAGACTTCAGATTCATGCAATCCCAAAATCCTTAATTTATATCATACTAATTTACAACTTGAAAAATTTAGCTAAGTGAAGAAATGCCATTATCAAAATCTTGTAACATACTAATACTCAATATATTTACATGGCATCATCATCTAGGACCTATAGGAGATCCTTGACACCATCTAATTTCTCAATCAAGGACTCTAAAAAATACTTGTATACTATGTTTGAGGCTACTACATTTGATGTGCATCATTCAAATTATTTGGTGTTGTGGGAAGAAATAGAAAACATGAATTCATTTTCATTTGAGGAAGACATATCAACTGAAGATAAGCAATTGATAAAGGACTTTCTCTCATTAAAGAACCAATCCCTACACTATGCCACTAAAAAACTAGAGGTAGTTTCATGCATCAATTTTCTATGGGGTCTATTCTTTGAAGGAAGAATCATGGATGGAGGATATTTGCATTTTGTAGACAATGACACTATTACCACATGTATATCAAGATAAGCATATTTAACTTATGATTTACATACTATTTTCACATGGAGATAAGTCCCACCATAAAAAATGAGCTCTTTCAAAATGGATGTTACCTAGGGAGAGTTTCACCTTGAAATAACATGTCAAGAGCCATATCCCCATTACTATTTTTAGGATGGGAATCCACATAGGGATGACACTACTAAATAGGATCTTCTTCATGCTAGTATCTACTACATGTACCTAGAATGGGTTCCCCTTCTAGATATTTTGACTAACTTAGAGTGCATTTATGCCTTGGGGTAAATCAATAGTGCACACCTTCAAAAGAAAATACCACATAATGATAAGTGGCCATTGGGAGGTAACTTCTACATGATGTCCTACTTACTAGATACATCCATGAGCACTGCATATAGACACAATAGAGTCCTATGGAATCCCAACAAAAAATTTATCAAAAAGAGGATATATGACTATCATAACTTCATTCATATATATTCATATGAAATAAACATAATAAAAATTGATGAGGGCCTTTACCCTCAGGTATGGATGGATATCCATGATGAGCTATTGATAAGGATTTCCCAAGCATAATCAAGACACAAGCCAATAACATAGAATACTACTGATTATATCTAGATTACATAGTGATCATGGTGTTAGGGTATAAAGTAGATCCTCTCTAGCTACTAAATTTCATTTTGGATAAGATATTTGAATAATAAATCACCTACCAAATTTAGAACAACATAGATAAAAAGATGATAAAAAATAAGAAGGCCACCTTCTATGGATCCCATGTCACCATTAAGATAATTTAGTACACCATTTTTAGATAGTTTATAGAGGTTGGAAATGCTAAGAAAGCTTAAACATTAACCACCCTATGGCATAGATACTAGGTCCCTCATGGAAAGGTCTGAAAGAAAATTCATACCCTCAGCCTTGACTACAAGCATGATTCAATCAATCATGACATTGTCTTCTTAAATGCCAAAGATGAAAAGGAGATAAAATAAAGGGGCATAACTATAGGAATAAGTGAGGAATTATTAAGAGTGATCCAAATATAACCATCCCTAACACTAGGTAAAGTAATGTTTAGATAGTTTTCTAGAGTGCGAGATAATCACAACTAAAAGGAAAGGGGCTAGATCCCCAATAAGATTAAATCTAACCTCAGGACCAATAACAATTATTATTTAAAGAATCACTCATTGAAGAAAAGGAATAATAAGAAGAGGAACAACAAGTTAAGGAGTAACAACTTCCTATCTCAACATAATAACAAGCACAAGTGCTCCCAGTTTAACATTCAATAGTTGAATTGATCAAAGTCAAGCAAGATTTAGTTGAGGAGCTAATTAGAGCAGGAGGTAGCACATAAGTAGAAGTTGTAATTCTATGCTTGGATTCCTTTGATAAAGAGGAAACAATGGATATTTTAGCCCCAATGGAAAGAACTATTCCCTCTTCTCTTCCATCAAAGTCCATAATACCAAATATAAGGAGATCAATAAAGACATATCAATGGAAGCCCAAAGACAGACCATAGACCCATCAAACCTAGGAGAGAGATGAGATAGAACTACATCAATAAAAGTTTATAATATTAAAATAACTCAAAGCTAAAGTACCCATCACAGGTGAGTCATCTGGTAAGGGTCCCTTTCTCATAGCTCCTTTGAGTTTTTCCCCTTTGATGTCCTTACCAATAGTTTTTATGACCCATAGCCCTATGGTCTCCACATTCTTTCCCTAGTAGATAGTCTTTATAGGTTTACTATTTATTCACCCATCCATGAATCTTCCCACCACCACTTCTCCTATTCCAATTTCCAGTGTTATAGCTTCTATCACTATGGTTTCCATCCCTTTCATTTACTTTTCATTAACATCCACTCCATCAACATTGGTTCTGTCCATTCCTTCCATTGCTCAGTCTATCACTCTAGTTACATCCCCTTATACCTAGTTAGGTTTATCCTTGCCTTATTCTACCCCAACCATAGTAAAAATAATGATATTAACTAAAATATCATGTAGGATGCAATAAATCTTTGTGATTCATCAAATGACATAGTATGAGAACATAGATTGGTCAAATATTATTTAGCCTATAATGCCCAATCCATCCACCCAAACTAAAAAAGAACTTGAAGAACATGCTCAAGTGGAAACATAACCCTCTGATCACTCAAATTTCACTCTTCAATATTGGGCTAAGGAAGTAGGAGCCTCAACCTCTAAGAGACCCAATATGAACATAACAGAGTTGCCAATGGTGAGCTCCCTATTTGAGAAATCTACTACATTAGTAGAGAGGGTGAGGAATAAGAAGATATAATATATATCAAAAATAATATTAATCATGGAGGAGAGGGAGGAATTATAATCCCTAAGAAAAAGGAAAAATAAGAAAAAGGGTCAGTCCCTTTATATTGAAGACTTAAATTCATATATGGAGACCCACACAGAATCCATTCTTATCATACATCAAGGAACTAAAATGGATAGATAAGATCTCAAAGGATATTTGGAGACACTTAGAGAGAAACAAAAAATGATGTGATTTACTCAAATAATTAATCAGGATGTACATGATGCTTCCCTTAGATTATATGAAATTCTTGATTCCATTCATTCTTTGAGAGTCATCTTGGCTCTAGATGTTAATAACATAACCAAATTATTCATGAGCCATAAGAAAGATGACAATAAGTTGAATTTCCTTGTGTTATATACATATAATAAGTCATTTATACATATCAACTTGTTGACCCAATTACAAGCATCAAATGCTCTAAACATAACATTGATAAGGACATAGGAGGCCCAATATTGGGTATTATCTTTGGAGGCTTTGGTCAATAAGTTAGCCAAGCAAGAGAAAGAGGCCAAGTATATTTTATCAGGATTAAAGTTGGATACTATTCAAGATAATATAGGTATGATAGTGACCAAAGATGAATTTGACCAGATGATCAAACAAGCCTATGATAGTTTTAAGCAAATTCTTAAAGGTTTGAGCCTAGAAGACATAGAGGCTAAGTTAAACATGGTAAGGAAAAAAGGCCACAAAGGTGGAAGTATTAAGGGTTAGCTTTAGAGGAATCAAGGTAGATCATAATAAAATAATGGGTGAGAAAATTATGGTAATGAGGCCATCTCTTCTAGATATGAGTTTAATCAGAGCACAACATGATAAAGCCTATAAGCATTACTGGGACATAGATGTGAAGAAGAAAGTTATTCAAAAAATGTCACCTATTAGTTCTACTATACCAAGTCCACCAACTCCACAAACAATGACAAATACCACATCAATTCCACTTTAATATACTATTCTCATGGTCATTATAGTTTAATTAGTTGGTACATCTTCAAGTACAACTCTAGCTGCTATAACATCAACATCAACCACAACTACCACTACAGTTTCCATAGTAGTTTTGAGATAGGTAAAACAATATCCAATTTAGATATTGGCTAATGTTATACATTTTGTGTGTAACTAACATAAATAAATAATTAAGACTTAATGTGTGTGTGTGTGTGTGTGTGTGTGTGTGTGTGTGTGTGGGTCTATGTATATGTATATATATGTACACACACACACACACACACACACACACACACACACACACACACACACACACACACACACACACACACACACACACACACACACACACACACACACACACACACACACACACACACACACACACACACACACACACACACACACACACACACACACACACACACATTAAGTCCTAACTATTCAGTAATGCCAGTTACACACAATATATGTATGTATGTATGTATATTATAATTAACTAATTTTTTAGAAGCATACATACATTGCATAGATAGGCTATATGTAATACATTGATATGTAACTCAGACTTATCTTATAGTCTATCAATATGTAAACAAGGTGTTCTAATCTTAGAGGATGAGGTGACCCCTTCCCCAAGATATATTTATATGAATTATAACCCTCTTTCAAAGGGGTCTAAATTTTTGAATGAAATACAATAAGAAATCAAGGATATTGATTTTCATACAACTATATTTGCTCTACATTTTTCCATTTATATGTTCATGAATTTGAAGTTTCTTTAGTTTGAAAATTGATTCAATAATTCTAATGTGTTCCAATTATATGGATGAATTTGACTATTGTATGTTTATGAATGTCAATTCTATATGTGTTATACCTATTAAATATTTATATGTTTTATTTATTTCTATAGCTAATATAGGTTGAATAATTATTTTTAAGTGTGTAAAAGTGTCTTATTTGATATAGTATTCTAGGTGTGATCAATAGCTACCTTATATTACTTATTGGTTTGAGTTGTAATCTATTGTATAAAGTTATGCTATAACAGTCTTAAAAGGAACAACTTTAGTTAAGACCAATAATCACCCTAAATATGAATACCTAGACTCCCAACCAAGTTTGTTTACAAGTGAGAAGAAATTGAAAACAAAAAACATTGGTCCTTGAGATAGTTTTCCATTAAATAAATAGACTAAGAAGATCCTATTCAGAAAACATAGAATCCCTTTTTTCTACCTTATCCTTCCCTCTTTTTTTAAGTTTATTTGAGATCTACCAACCATAAATAAGCTTTTCACCCATCTGAATCACCTAATGATTTATGCTTTTTTATTATAAATCACACATCTACCTATAAAATTGGTTGAACAACCCATAGGCTTAACTTTATATTATATCACTTAGTTGTTCCAATCACATACCTACAACTCATTCCTTAGAGTGGAATCTAGTTCCACAAAGATCCAAAAATGCCAGAGGTTACCTCATTTAAAAATCTCTAAGGTGTATATAAAACCCACATTAACAAAACCTAGATATAACAAGAAATTAGTAAGTTATATTTTTAAATTAGTATCCATGCCATTCATCTTTTTAAATTAGAGTGGGTAGCCTCCCACTCTATTCATAGATTTCTCCTAATGGAATGAGCATGTAAAAAAGATGACTAAGCTTGTTTTTTATTTGTGTAATGGTTTAAAATCACTTTAGGATGATAATAAAAAGTGAAAATAAGATTACTAGATTCTCATTTAGAGAATAAGATTACTAGATTCTCATTTAGAGAGGGTGGCCACCTAATTTAAGACTTACATGAATATTAGGATTTACTTTAGTGTACAAATGATGAGAAAAATTATTAATACACTAGAAAATTTTGATTCGTATTTTACATTGAACATGTCAATGAAATAATTTTGGCACTTAGTTTGAGCCATTTTGAATTCAAAACTTACATATAATAATAAATTATATATTTACATTGATTTACTAGTATCCATGCCATAGATATATTTAAATTAGAGTGGGTATCCACCAATTTTTTTTAGAGTTTTTTTCCTAACGGACTGAGCTTACATGATTCTCTTTTAGAGTGGATGACCACCCATTAAAATGATTTATCAGGATGAAATAATTTATAAGATTCAATGAATTTAATTTTGTTTCCAACTCTTACAAAATTTTCATGAATAATTTATAATTTTAGAAGGTTAGTGGATTTAAAGCTTTAACATGTCTTAGTGGAGATAAGACAAGTGACACCTAGACTTTGTAAATATTAAAAATTGTAAAGATCAGGTGGAAGCATGCCTCCACTATAAATGTGATTCTTTGTAACTGAATCCATTTTTCATATTTAAACCTTAAAGACTTAATTAAATTTTATATTCTACTTCAATGGATCATGATCGTAAGAAGCGTTTAGAGATGATTATATTAAGTATTTTATTTTTCAATTAGAATAGACAACTCACTCTAATTATGTTTTTTAAGGATGAAGTCATTTTGAATATTAATAATACTTATTAATGGGTGGTACATCTCATCAAATTTTATTAAATTTAAATAAGACAAAACTATACTAAGATTTATATAATTCAAAATAAATTGATTCTAAGAAAATGATTTGAAAAAAATGTAAAAATAGTTTTTGTTGTTTGAAATATCATTTTGAATTTTGTGTATTGGGTCCATTTAAATGAAAATGATATATATATATATATACCATTTTTTTTTTGTTTGTAGATCCCCTTTTTGAGTGATAGTCATAGAAAATAATTTTCAAACATTGTTATATTTGAAAAGATAGATAGAAGGAAGTGAGGCCATTGCTACAATAAATTTATATAATTTTATAGGTATTCATATAAAAATTTAGATATTTACTATTATAAATTAAGAGATAGAAATAAGTTAAATATTTTTGAATCTTATGAATTTGTTTTCAGTATACATGGTTGAAATAAAATGTATGCTTCATTTTTTGACAAAATAGTAAAAATTATAGGAAACAAAAAAGAACAAGTTTTTTTATAGCCGTAATCATTTATAAAATGATAAATTTGAGTTATATTTGAAACGAAAATAGTTATAAATACTAAAGACATAGTGTAAATGAAGCTTATAAATTAATAGATTGTACTAACCTGATTGTGAAAATTATAGAAGAATCAAATTAAAACTTAAATGAGTCTCTTCTCAAATGAGTAGTTTATTAGGGTGGACTTGGTGATATAAAACCATTACAAATTCTACATACATTGTATATAAAATGTATATATGGTTATTTGACATATCATTTCTTAATTTTGAATGTCATGCATATACTCCTTTCATTTTTAACTGTATTATAGTAATGACAGTGAATCACCATGTTCCTCTTCAAGCCCCTACTCATATATTACCTAAAATTGGCTCATCCTTGTAAAATTTTGAAAATGGTTAGAAAGTTGTGCCTAAATAAAAACCTGTCCCTAAATATTTATTTAAACAAAAATTATATTATATTGTGCCTTAAAGAAATCATAAGCAATTCAACCGTCATGATTTTTAAAAATTTAATGTGTCATATTAAATTTCCATTTCCACCCAAACCAAAATGTGGAAATTTTTAACTTCTTTCTTAGATGGTGATATTATTTATGGGATCACATTGAAAATTATGTGAGAAAAAAATATTAAGGTGGAATATTCAAATTTCAAATATTATGCTAGATTTGGATTTACCCCAAAAACAAAACATGTTATAATTTTTGAAGTTTGAAATGAATAAGATTTTAAAAAATTATATTTATGTTAACAAATGTTCAAAAATAGTATTGTAATTAAATTGATATTTAGTTTTCCTAATCTAATATTAATTACACATTACTATTACTTTAAAAAACTAATATTTAATATTATTTTTGTGAAACATTTTGTGGACTCATTTTAAATAAATTTATCTTTTTTCCTTACAACAATATTTATGAAATTTACAATTGATACTATAATGGTATATTATTATTACTAGTATTACAAGTTTACATTAATATAAATTTTATATTGAATATTTTGTGTGTCTATACACACACACACACACACACACACACACACACACACACACACACACACACACACACATACATATATATACATATACATATATATATATACATATATATATATATATATATATATATACATATATATATATATATGTATGTATATACATATATATGTGTCTGTGTAAATATATTTATGTATGTGTATGTGTGTGTGTGTGTGTGTGTGTGTGTGTGTGTGTGTATGTGTGTATATATATATATGTATATGTATATGTATATGTATATGTATATGTATATGTATATGTATATGTATATGTATATGTATATGTATATGTATATATATATATATATATATATATGTATATATGTATATATATGTATATGTATATGTATATGTATATGTATATGTATATGTATATGTATATGCATATGCATATGCATGCATGTGTGTGTGTGTGTGTGTGTGTGTGTGTGTGTTAGTTATAATATAATAGTAAAATATAATATTATTTGAATAATTTACATTGTAATTATAATTTTAACTTTGACATTGTCAACTATAAACTATAATTTATTAAGAAATAAAAATGTGGTATAAATTTTTAAATTTCAATATGTCCCAAGAGCTATCAAATAATTTAAAAAATAATATTATAAAATGTGTGTGTGTGTGTGTGTGTGTGTGTGTGTGTGTGTGTGTATTATAATATAATAGTAAAATATAATATTATTTGAATAATTTACATTGTAATTATAATTTTAACTTTGACATTGTCAACTATAAACTACAATTTATTAAGAAATAAAAATGTGGTATAAATTTTTAAATTTCAATATGTCCCAAGAGCTATCAAATAAATTTAAAAAGTAATATTAGAAATGTATTAATATAAGATTCTTTAAGTTAATTGACCCAGGGGCTTGGTGTATTGGTGAGGTACAAGTAGTTTGTACTCATCAACCTAAAGTCCATTCCCATTGAGATCATTAAGAAACTTTAAAAAAGTGGCCATGTAGACACCTTGAGGTAGGAGTCACACTTTTCCATGTGGACCAAACAAAACACAATGGGTCACTTCACATGTGAATCACTTGATAGACATTATGGACCCAAGACCACCACATGTCCCTCTTCAAGAAGGTGGTCCTCCATTACTATGATTTTTATCTATGGTATAATAAAATTAAATGCCCAACATTTTGGGAGAAGGAAAAAATGTCATCCTCTCCTTGTGTTAGGGTGTTTTTAGGTTTTGTTATAGCTTATTAGAAAAATTAATGGTTAAGTGGTGTTATTTATGTGCCCTTAATACATTAAATTGCATTGGTTAAATATTAATATATTTTATTATTTATCATGAGTTTATCCTCATACAAATAAATAATAATAAAAAAATTAAATGATTTTTGGAGAGGTTGGACCCATTAATGTGGTGGTTGGAAAAGGTCACATTATAATGATCAAATTACCTTGGCTAACTAATAAAGAGTTTATATTGTAAGATGCAATGAAAAAAAGGAGAGTTGAGAAAAATTAGGAAATATGAAGAACACATTTCCAAGTTATGTGAAGATTGATTGAGAAGAAGTGAGAGGAAGAAAGATTGTATTGGGTAATTTTTAGTTTCTCATAAAATAAATAATCTTTGTCAGTTTTTTACCTCTTGGAGGTTTTCCCACATATATTTTGTGTTGATTTCATGTATGTCTTTGTTCTTGATCACATATCTAGATCCAATGCTCGTATGCATTATTTTTATTAATTTATCATGGTATCAGAGCTTGTGATATTTTGATCAAGTGTAAAAGTTGTAGATTAGGCTTGTTGAGCTGTGTTCAACCTCATTTTTGGTCACAAATATGCCTATTTATTCTATGACACATTCATGAGAATGTTGTTGGGCTTCTCACTTTGTCATTTTCGTGATCTATGCACTTCAAGCATTATTTAACAAATCTGACCAACCAAATCCATTTTTTGATAATTTTCAACCATGTGAAGGACTTGTACGGCCTATGGTATGATCATCTACCTAAGGATCCAGTAAGAAAATTTGATTTCAATATTATTTACTATTATTTGACATCTAAATTAGTAAAAAAATTAGTCTCTTAACCTTTCTAAGCTTCGTTAGAGCTTCTAAGGTATTTTTTTGAAGATTTTTAATTTTTATCTCTCCTTTCAACTCTTTTTTTTAGCATGTGAAAGATAAAAATAAATATATTTTTAGTTTGTGGGTAGAAAATCTCAATTTTGAACCCTCCATTAGCTTAGTTTCACCATTTATTTGCATTTTAACCTTTACTTCACTTGATCTAGACCTTGTAGGTGATTTTAAAATTGCTCTCTCCTCTCAAGCATCTTTGTACAACCTATGAGGTATAAAATTCTTTAAAAAATAATTATTGCATTTTTTTAATCTATCTATGGTCTAGAAGGAAGAAATCAGGCAGATTAGGTATTCAAATACTGCTTTAGAACCTGAGGAGGAGTGCAAAATCTTTTTTTAATTTTTATTCTCACTATAAGTGGCTATTTATGGCTCCCTAAAATAAAAATTCTTTCAAAAACAATTTTTTGATCAATTTGTAGTCTCCTCTGATGGTTATTGGATGATTTATCAAATTTTTAGTGTTCTAAAACTCTCAAGAGAGTTCCCTAGGGATATATATATATATATATATTTGTATTCATCCATGGGTGTCATTTTATGGATCTATGTAGTAGTAGTAGTAATAGAAATAATCATTTTGGACTCTTAACTAAATTTGGTTTGGTTAAATGCATCAAATGGCTTATGCAAGATGTTTAAGGAGTTTCTAGAACCTAGTTTGATCTCCTTAAGATCTCCTACTACTAAAAACTTTTACAAGTGTGTCATTATTTTTTTATGCCAATGGTTAGTATAGTTGTTAATGTTTTATTTATTAAATCAAAGATTTTTTATATATTTTTTCCATGTAAGCACATGGTGGGCCCCTTGTGTGTTGACTTGTATTTTCCAAAAAAGTTAAAAACATTTTTTTATTTATATATTTAGGAGATACTTATTTTATATTTATTTAATATTTTTATTTAAAAAATTATAATTAATTAAATACGTTTTAAATATTATAGCTTGCATGTGAGGTCTTGTATTAGACAAAGAGAAGTTGACTAGTGTCTTTTAGAAAAAACTTGTAGATCCAAGGTCCTTAAATCAAATATCAATCCCAATTTATTTTTATATTGAAATTAATTTATTTATTTTAAAATAATTATTTCAAAAGTCTAGGTACTAGCCATGCAAAATCTTACTATGAAGTTTACGACACTTTTGACACCCTTGGCTTCTCATATTTTTTTGACAAAGATGTTAATGTGACTAGTTAATACTTAGGTTTTTTCACATTTTGAACACATTTTAATGGTCAATTATTTGATTTGAGGCCTCCTTATATGACTTTTAATGTATAATTTGTCTTACGACATTTGCAATTTTTGCCTTTGTTGTGGTTCTTTGTATTTTTTAAATTATTTTGCATTCAAATAAGTGGATAATGTTGTTTATTCACTAGAATATTTGTTTTTATTAAAAAATAAGGTATAGAACATGTTAAAAAATTTGATTTTTAAATCTTTTTTTAATCAATTTAGTATAGAACACAAACTTGAATTGTCAAATTTAAAAACAAGAAGAAATCTTCATGACTCAAATTATAATATGAGTTATTCCTAATAAGATATATAATGTTTGGCTAACTTAGTATCTGATTATTAGTGAATTTATAGTATGTGAATCACATAACATATTTCTTAAATTTAACATGTTTAACTGTAAGTCTAAATCCACTCATATTGAATTTGATGTCAAGTTTGATCAAAAACTTAAGATAAAGCTAACCCATCTTTATAGATATATTATTAGTAGTTTGATTATCTTACCATTACTAGGATAGATATTTCATATGATGTGGGTGTTACTTATAAATTCATGTAAGATCCATATTTAGATCATTAGAAATTAGCAAAATAGATACTGTAGTATATAAAAGGAACTCTAAATTTGGGTTTATATTATTCTTCCTTTGATTATGATAATTTATTTAGTTATTGTGATACTAACCATAATATGATGAGTTTACTTCTAGATATGTTTTTATGTTTGGTATAAGTCATATCAGTTTGATCACTTAATGTGGAAGTTTCTAAAGAAGCCTTTTGGCTATGAAGGATGATAGAAAAACGTCATCTGGAAGTTCCTCATTATACCACCCTTCTGGGTGATAGTTAAAGTTGTATAGATTTGGTGAAAAATATAATTCATCACCAACTAAATAAATCCTATTGAATTTTATTCAATGTAGGGCCTATTGAAGTTGTCATTGAAGCAAACTATGCATGATAATGTCACTTCTTAATAGTCATGTAGATCGTGTGTTTACTTCTATCTCTATATACTTCTTATCATTTTAAAGCATTATAATATATCACTTTAAGTGATTTTGGTAAAATTAATATGGAAGTCTATATTGTACCCAGTACATAGTAGCATGGAGGTCCTTATATTATAAAATACTCTAATATTCTTGGTTGATTATTCATTAGAAATTGTGGGATGTAGTCCCACGATCATGCTAACCTGAATTCACTCTAAGTGGTTTAGGGTCACATAGTGTAATTCCTATAAAATTACCTATGGAGACATAGTGTAAAACCTTTATGTGTCTATGGGTGTATAGTGTAATTAATTTAAAGGTGACTATGTGACTATGGTTACATAGTGTAATACCTTTGGGTATCTATAGTTGTATATTGTAATTATTTTAAAGGTGACTATGTGATTATGGTTTGGGTATATATAATTAAATAGTGTAATACCTTTAGATGACTATACTTACATAGTATAATTCCCTTAAAGGTCACTACTTCATGATGAAGGATGTTTAATTCAATATTACCCTATAAAACTCATCATGTGAATGGTTCATGGAGTGTAAGTTCATTATGTTGTTACCTCCCAAAACTCATCATGTGGATGGTTCATGGAGTATAAATTATTTGTTTTAAAGGTTATTATGGAATGTATCCATGCTTAACATTAATGGGGTGTGTTATAATAATTAATGGTTAAGTGGTGTTATTTATGTACTCTTAATACATTAAATTATATTGGTTAAATAATAATATATTTTATTATTTATCATGAGTTTATCCTTGTGTAAATAAACAATCAAATATATTAAATGACTTTTGGAGAGGTTGGACCCATTAATGTGGTGGTTGGAAAAGGTCATATTATAATGGTCAAATTACCTTTCCTAATAATAAAGATTTTATATTATAAGATGCAATGAAAAAAAGGAGAGTTGAGATAAATGAGTATATTTGGAGAACACATTTCCAAGTTATGTGAAGATTGATTGAGAATAAGTGAGAGGAAGATATATTATATTATGTACCTGTTAGTTCTTCATAATATGAAAAATATTTATGGGTTTTTTTACCTATTAGAGGTTTTCCTACATATATCTTATGTTTGTTTCATGTATGACTTTACTCTTGATCTCATATCTAGATCCATTGGTCGTATGTGTTATTTTTATTAATTTATTAGCTATAGATAAGAAGGATGAGACCATTATTAGTAAGGTTAGGAATAATTGACATTAGATGTTTTTTATCTACTTAGATGGGGAGGATATATCTATGTTGATTGACCTTTTGGTGGTAGCACTACACTCTCCCATTAGTCAATTGTACTCATCTCCTTAGGGGGTAGGACTTCCTAGATTTTTTAATTCCATTATTTTTTCATTATTGGGGTGTGATATACAAGTTTAATTTTAGGAGAGGAGGTGACAGGTGGTAGAGAAAAAGGGATGGAATATTTTGGATAGGTTAGTGAGGCACAATATCCATTGGCGGACCAAGTTCTAGCCTCACATTAGGTTTTGATGGATTTATCTAAGGTGGGTTTTTTAGTGGCACAAATAGTCAAATATTTCATTAAGGTTATGACCATTCAAGACATATTAGAATTAGTGGATCCCAAGCCTTTGATAGTAGCTAAAACTAGTCGTTATATCTACTTAGGTGATGAGGCCTTGTATGAAGTTCTCTAGAATGAAGAGTGATTTTCTTCAAGGGGCTTAATCTATAGAATCAATCAATTTTGACTAGGATTATCTTCCCTCTATACATAGGTTTTAAAATATTTTAGCTCATTATTAGTTGATATCCTAGAGATATTTCATTTCACTAAGGGTTTATTCATTATAGTCTTTAATAACTTGGAGGATTAGAATAAGGTGTTCTCTAGTACCACTTGGAGCTAGGACCAAAATTTAATTTTAATGAAACCTTAGTTTCCAAAATTAAATCAAAATTTGGAAAACATTGATACAATACCTATATAATAAATCTACCTCATCATCATTATAGTTTTAGGCTATCTCATTTCTCTCAACCATAGGCAATGCTTTGGGTAAGTGGATGGTGACTAGTGCTTCTTCTTTTAACCTCCAACTTAATATTTTTTCTCACATTCATGTATGTTTGGATGATTCCCAAGCTCTCTTAACCTTGATGAAACTAAAATTCAAGTAGTGTTTTTGGATTCAAACCCTCAATTATGAAGGACTACCATTCAAATGCCTAAAATGTTTAGAGAATGGGAATTTAGCTATAAAATTTAGAATATCTAAGAAAAAAATGGATTCTTCTTTGTGGAAATATTCCCTCCCTATCCATATCTTAGTGGACCCTCATGGTAAGACAATTTTATCCAATTCTAAGATTCAAATTAATAATCATGGAAGGAATATCACACCATGTAAAATTAATGAGAAGGATTTGAAGGAGGACATGGAAGATTATTATAAATCAAATTTGGATGCTAGTCTGATAGCCATTGATAATAATCCAACATGTCCTAGAGCATAAAAGGTACAGGATAAGGAAAATTGAATTATTGTAAGAAATAAAGAGGGTGGTTTATCCCCATGCCTTCCTTTAGAACCCTCTATTCCTAGGAAGGAAACTATAAGGGAAAGAAATAATTATATTTTATAGACTTGTGAGCATTTAATTATGACATTGGTTGGTTATTTTGGTTGATTTATAGCTCTTAGATCTTTATATCCCTTTGTATTAGTTTGTTCATCTTAATAAAATAGGTGAAGACCACTTAACCCTATTAATTGAGCAAAAACAATATTCTTAAAGTTACTTTATTTTTTAATATTAATCACTACTATTATTTTATATTAATTGAAATTTATTATACTAAATTATAATAATATTTTAATATGAATTTATTATTAATAATTATATAGTATAAGATTCTATATTGAACAATGGAGTAGAGTGGGAAAGGGAGTAGGTGAGGAAATTCAAAATTGGGTGTAGGGGTAGAGGGAGAAAAGGATGATGATGATAGAGAAGAAGTGGATAAACATGAGGATTGGTTTTACCATGAAAACTATTGATAAGGTTGGCACTATTGTGGTATGTTGAGGTTTGAGACTTAGTCTATCTTCTCACAAAAATAGAAGCATCTTTTTTAAGTAGTTAGAACAACTTTTATCTCTATGGCTAGGTCTATGTTTAACTTTAAAAGACCTTAGAAGATATTTTTTTTATCACTAAAAAGAGAATCATGATATCTAATAAAAGTTTAAATCTTCATTATGAGACAACCTCATTGAATGGATTCTTCTAGGATCTATCTTAATCTCAAGATGTAGACTCTACTCTAATTGATCAAAGGACATAGCTTCCCCTCTTGTGGTAGAACTACTGCCTTATGGGTATTGAGTTTGGATGGATGTTTGTGGAGGGCAATCTGAGCCTTTCCCTAATTGGGGTTATTTAGGTAATGACTTAAAGGCTACAGGTGTTGATGTGGTGGTTAATCTAGATATATTGGATTCCACTAGTAACAGAGGAATCCACACTATTAGTAACCAAATAGGTGAGGATAATAGAATTCCCTCACTTATTTTATCATAATGTGATGGTAAATACATTCTTTTGAAGGGGTTTTTAGGTTTGGGATCCTATATAAGTCTTATTAAAATCCAAGTTTAGAAAATTTTAGGATTCAATAGTAATGGGGAAGATAGAGGATTCCTCACAAGTTTTTATGGAGTTTGATATGATATTGATGATCCTTATTTGTGGGCCATGTCTTCATTGAGTGTGCATACTTACTCACATATTACACTCAGGGTCTGTAAAAAGATGGACAAAAGATTTTCTAAAGACTAGACTTGTGGGGGACTGTATTCAATCTCGATTAGTTTTGATTATGGTGGATAGAGGAAACTAAATCAAAACATTATTATTAGAGTGGATGATAGAGGATTATACCCTTGTCTCTCCTAAGATATAGGGTTGGCCCTTGAATTTAAGTATATATTTCATATTTGGCTAGAAACCCCTATTTTTTTCAAACTACATCTAGACTATTGAGGATGATTTGGATAGTTCTTTGTTGTGATTTAGTAGTTAATGGTCTCAATGGGAGGATAATCATACTATTTGTGATTTAGATGCACAAAGGATGTGCATAAGTCCTAGGGGCATAAGGCTATCCAAAGACCATCTACTCATGGTGGGCTCTTATTTTATTTTGAAATGGAAGTTCTATTGAAGGGTGTCTAATCTTTAAGGTTCTTTAAATAGTAATTATTTATACTAAGGTTGTAGGAACCTTAAAACACTCTTAGTGGTATGGTTTTGGGATCCTTAAAACCCTCTTATTTTTTGACTTTTTAATGTTGTGGCATCCTCAAAACCCTCTATCTATGTTTGTTATGGTTGAGGGAACCCTAAAACCCTCATGTCACATATTGTAAAGGTTATGGGATCTTCCAAACCATCTTGGTTTTGGGTCCATCATTCAAAACTCTCTCTTTGGTTTTTTGTCTATTAATCAAAACCTTCACTTGTTTGGTTCATATCCCTAGCTTCAAAACCATGTACCTAATCAGATTAAAATATATATATATATTTAACTATAATAATATTATTTTTAATAATTCATCTTTTTTAAATTTTAAAGTATATGAATTAAACTATTAACCAAGATTTTTGTGTTTTATATTATTTAAAATAAATTCACATTGAATATAATAATTAAATGAATAATATTATAATATTTTACATAACCTAAAAAATAACCAATTGTATGTCATCATGTGAGTAATTATCACTAACAAGATGCGAACCAATTAAATCTTGCCACATGTTTGAATGTTTGTTATATTTATTTTATTTTTAACAATAATTATTAATATTATTTTAAATAAATTAAACCCAATACATTACAATAAGATTTTAAAATATAATATTTTTTATTAAGGGTAAAGTTGGGTTTTTTTAACTAGGGACCCAACCCTATATAAGTAACATGCAACTAGGCCCCTAAGGCCAAATTAAATAATGATGTTTGTTTAAGTAAAGTAAAATACAACATCAAACCATGGAAAATAACCCAAGCATAACCCAAGCATTAAAAAAAAAAAACTAAGAGTTACATCCTCCTAAGGCCTCCTCCCAACTTCTAATACATATTTTGAGGTCTAAATCCATTTGTTGAAAATTTTAGGTAGAAAAACTAATATCCTTATCACATTAAATGCACTTTTTAGCTTATGAGGATAAATTCCTAGCTCCTTTATACATGATACTCAAAAGAGCTGTAAGACTCCCAAAGCTAGTGATGATGTCCTTCACCAAAAAATTGCTTATCTCCACAAGAGATTTTACATTCTCCATTAGTCTAACATTCTCCCTTTCTAGGCTAGAAACCCTATCCCTCAACCTATTCAACTAGGATTCCATCTCTTTCTACTCATCCTCTAAATTATGTTGGTGAACCAAGGCTAAAATAGACTTGGTATGTTCCTTCTGATCTATGAATTCACATATAAACCACATAAGCATATCTTTTTAAA
The DNA here is from genome assembly GCA_037957365.1 of Torreya grandis. Taxonomy (NCBI): domain Eukaryota; kingdom Viridiplantae; phylum Streptophyta; class Pinopsida; order Cupressales; family Taxaceae; genus Torreya; species Torreya grandis. The sequence continues at coordinate 1,299,816 of JARHVA010003375.1, read as the reverse complement.
GATGAAATGGTGAGAAACTTAGCCACTCTATCAAATTTAACATTTAATCCTTTATCCTGGGTGGAGGACATATGAGAAAGGTTTTGAATCTCCTCCAAGTTACCCTTAAAAATAACATCACCAACCAGATTCTTCCCTTTCTTAGACTACAAAGCTTCAATATTCAACAAAGTTAACCCCTCCAAAGCATATTCTTTCTAAACTATAACTAGATATTATTTAGAGGTACCCTTTTTAGGAAGAAATTCCCCTTGTCATATTTTCCATTATAAAATCTCTTCAATTTATGCTTGTAATTATCTAGCCTGGAGCTTGTAAAAAAACCCTATGTTATGAATAACTTGTTTACTAGGAAAAAGGCTCTTTGGACTACTCAACTTATAAGGAGATATACTACCTAAAAACTTAGGTTTGGATGAAGGAAAATAGAGGGGACTATTATTCATCCCACTAAAATATTAATAGATCATAAAAATTACATCATATAAAGGTTTACTCTTATTTCAATGTTTTACATCTAGAATGGATATTTTAAGAAAATGTAATATGTGAAAGGGAACATTATACTTGAAGTAATTTAGGAAAATAAAGTGACACCAATGGAGACTATTTTTCTTACCTTTCAATGTGATATAGAGAATGACCTACTTTGCAACTTCACCAAATAGAGAAGGTAATGCCTCCCAATCAAATCCACTTTGCAAAGGATGAATCACTTCCCATTCTAGTAGTTTTTTTCATTTTATTACTTCTAATTTTTAACTATTTTAAAATTTTATTGTCATTCATATCCAATCCAATCACCTATCAGTTCCTACATGATTTTCATAAAGACACCATTGAATACCACCTCTTTGCAATTCCAATCCTTGATAATTTTTTTGTAAATGTGTTTACCATATCCTTCCACCCTTTTCATTAACTTTTACATTCATCCAATTTTCAAGATCTCCCCCAATTCAGCTTCATCCTTTAGACTTGCATCAAGGATGGGCTCAATTCAATTTGATTTTCTACTCACTATTTTAGATCTCTTTGTAATTCTCTTTATCACTGAACCAATTTTAGTTCTATCATGGTTAGAGGAAATACACACAAAATCAGCCTTATCAATTAATAATTAACAAAATAAATTAGTGAATGTCTATCAAAATCACCACATGCATGGGAATAATCTTTCCTAGCTTTCAACATAATTACTCCATATCCATTCAAAAATTATATGGAGAGTCCAATACATGGGACCAAGGAGTGAGTAGCAAAGGTTAGGATGAAATTTAAAGTAAAATTAAATATATTAACATACCCCATACGTTTGAACTCATTACTATATCTAAAACTATCCAAAATATATAATAAAATAATAACATGAAAGTATTGTTAAACATTGCATAATGTAGCTTCCTTCTTTATTCTTTTGATAATCAAACTAGGGATATTTTCCAAAGAAGTCCATCTTATTAGATATGTTGACATCACTCCATTAGAAAACTAGTCTTCATATTGATTCCATTCTCTAAACACATGTTGGATGTCAACCTCATGGATGGAATCAATAAGAAGGTAGGCTTCCTCTATGATATGATTTATACTACGATTTTGTATATTATTTTTCAAAAAATAATTTATTATGTTCATAGAATCACATTCTATCACAATTCAATTTATCATGAGTCATTTTTCCATCCTTATACCCCAAAGAGTATCTAAGGCTTCTACCCAATGGTTAATTTGAGTACCCATACCTTAGCATAGGCTATAATAAAATTCCCTTTATCATCCCTTAAAATATCCTCACCTAATAAAACACCTATTTTCCATTTTAATTCCCCATAGAAATTTAATTTTACCCATCCTAAATATGGTGATTTCCTATTAGCTTTTTTCCTAGATTCAATTCTTGCATCCAAAGTATTACCAGCTTGTACCTCAATTTACTAAAGGGAAGCAATTCTAGTTTCTTTTTCATTCATGTTTATGGAATTTATAGAGGGAACAATTTATAATATTCTCCAAAATATTAGATTGAATTTTTTTAGCCACCATAATTCTAGGTAGTTATTTATCCATGGATTTCATATTATTTCATTCCTTACAAATACTCTAAAGGATGTGCAACGATGCTAATTTCTAGATGTTTTTAATCTTGTCATTCTTATAAGGAGGATTCCAAGCCAACCAAACTTATATTATAAATTGAGATTGTATTTTTTATGCAATAATTATTATTAATGGTATATTATAATATTTTTATATACAATCACATCTCTCCTTGTGTTCAAACTTCTCACCACATGGACAGTTGTCACTAATAAGATGTAAACTAGTCACATTTATCCATGTGTCTAAACATCTAATAAAATTATTTTATAATGACATGCCATGTTTATAAAAACAATAATAATTAATAGTTATATTAAAAATTATTCATACTATCAATTAGCTCATAGAGTGTGTAGATGCCTACTATAAAGGATAAACTACTATATAGAGTGACAATCATTATAAGTAATTATATTATTATTATTTGAAAATATTTATGTGTTATGCTTAAACACATTTACATAATATGAGTGATAAACATGTAACCCATACTTTATTAAATAATTCCATCCTAAGAAACCTCAATTAGAGTGGGTGAGTGCCCACTCTAAATTTTGATAAAATATTATTAATTTATATTAGAGGAAATTTTTTATTATTTTAAAATATAAATTCAATGTTTTGTTTGCACTATATTATTACTTGGAATAGTGTTGATCCATAATTTACATAGAGTACTAACCAAAATCATGTAACTTGTCTTTTTTTCACCTAGTCTATCTTGAGATACCTTAGTTAGAGTGGGTGGTCACCCACTAGACTAAAGGTTTAGAAACTAATATTAATCCTAAATTATTGGTTGTTTGAAACTATTATTATTTGAAAAGATAAACATGTTATTTTCATTTAAACCATTACACATAGTATACTAATAAGAATCATGTAACTCATCTTTCTTCCACTAAGTTAATCCATCATCCTGAGAATTAAATGTAAGTTAAAGAAAATAATAATTCTAATTTAATAAGAAATTATGTTGAACCTTTTCATCATTGTGAGTCTATAATATGAGAAAATACAAACATGATTATAATTATTTTCAATATATTAATTGAAATGATATTGAACCATTACACAAACAAATAACAAGCTAACACTCATCAATTTAATTGAATTAAGTACATCCTAAAAACTATAAACACATTCAGCTTCCCATCCTACCATATAAGATTTCTCAACCTAATGAGGGATCTCATATTTTGGATAATATTTATACCCACGTTAAAAATGGAAAAAATATTGATAAGGTTATCATAGAAGAAGGTTATGATAATGAAAACTACTAAAAAATGAAAATGAGTAAATAGACTATGATAAAGTGTAATCAATTGTATTATCTCATTAGCATATTCAAAAAAACCCTAAATATCCTGATGAGATCCTAAAAATTATACCAAAAACAAAAAGTTCAAAAACTATAGTTGAAACATCCCTCCCCTTGAACACATTATAACATAACATATCTATTATGGGCATGGGTTATGTTTTTAAACCTTTATTTCCTTAAACAAATATTGCTACATATATAATGGAGTTATCAATTTGTTTCAATACAATTATTGATTTCAGTGCCTATTAATACTAAAAACATGTTTACATCTAATTTGGTGACTAATTAAATTACTAATCTAAATCCCATGATGTCTACAACTCAAACACTCCTTCAATTTATATTGACCTTTGAAGGCAAGGTTACAAAAAAATTTAAAAATGCTTTAAACTCTTCTCATGCTATTGATTTAAAAGACACATTGCATAACCCTCTTTCAATTTATATATCTTTGGACCCTTTCCCAACTAGTTTTATTTCACCTAAGTTTCCATTTTATGATTGAAAGCATGATCTTGATAGCATTGTTGATCCTTTTATGTGGCATGCCTTGACTATGCCTCTAATTATAAAATTTTGACCAAATTATTTCCAATAAGACTTAAAGAGTATGATTTGAGGTGGTTATATGATTTACCTCTCCAATCCATGAAAGCATTAAAATATCTTATAGACTAATTTTTAGCATGCTTTTCGATTAATATATATAAATATATTTCCTATGCTCAAATTTCCAAAGTTAAACAAGGAACCAATGAAACTATTAATGAATATGTCTTGAGATATAAGACAATTCTAGTTAAAATGACCAATCCTATTGCAAATAAGGAGTTACAAGACATATTCAAGCAAAGTTTAACTACTTTATTATTTTTAAGAAGTTCATATCTTTTGATGACTTACTCCATGTTGTACAAGACCATAAAATGAAACTTATTGCATTGAATAAGCTGAAGTATGTAACAAACACACTAGGTGAATCTACATCCAGTACCAAATTTATAATCAAACCTAGTTATACAGTAAAACCTCTTGAGCCTAAAAAGGAAATAATCACATGGTTAACATAGTTTCACAACATCTTAATCATCTTGTTTTATCGAATGCACAAAGGAGACAATTATCCCATTTACCTAAGTCCCCATATTCATTACTCTTATAGTCAATAGAGTGTCAACTTTTATCTCTCCTTCATCCTATCAAGGTTGATATGAGTCAAACTCTACCTAAGGGATACGCTATGAATTCTTATTTTTATTATCATGAATGATAAATGTATTATACAAGTAGATGATTGACCTTGAAGCACAAGATCCAATATATTATTACTAACCAAAAATCTTAAATTTGAGGATCTTCCAAATGAATCAAGCTCAAAACCTAGTGATCACCATAAATGTAAAATATTTAAAAATCCTTTGAAATACCATTCTCCTCCATCACATTATAATGCATATCCTCCTCCATCACATTATGGGGACCCACTAGATGGGATTATTGGTACTTACACATGACATATGCATTATATGGTTTAAATAACTTCTATTACTTTCCATGATAGTGAAATTAAGGATGATGACTTTGATCTTAATTCTTTAATCATTTGAGCATACCTTGATAAACACCAAATACATAGTGTTATGATTGATAATGGTGAAATAAATAATGTTTTCACCATGAAATTACTTACACACTTGGGTTATACTCATAATGACTTGCATCCTTCTACTAGGTCAGTTATAGAATTTGATGTGATGTCCCAGATGGTTCTTGGAAAAATTAAACTACCTTTATAGGCTGGTACCACATATGTGCTTACTATAGTTTTAATAATACCTTCTGCATACATCTTTTATATATTATTTGGAATAACTTTAACCCATACACTTTGAGAAATACCTTCTATAGTGCATGGATGTGTTAAATACATTCATGCTAATCAAGTAGTAATAGCTTCCTAAATTCCATTTGAACATCCTCTTGAATAAGAGAAATAATACACAAATAGTTAATTATCAAGTCTAATAAGGCTTGTTCATCATAAAAAGGTAAACAATAAGAAATATTCTTTACTATGTAGCCAATACTTGAGATGAAATTACATCAAATACATCCAGTGGATTCCATAGAGTGCCCATCTACTACAATCCATATTTAAATAATCAAAGCACCTACACATGTTATTATTATGAATATTCCAAATAAACCATAAATCACTCATTTATGGGTTCTATGAACCCCTATTCCTATTACTCTTACTACTACTTCACAACCATAGTGCCCTATTTTACATAGATAGGCATAACCGATACTACTATGATAGATATTGAATATATAAATTATCTTTGACAGTATCACAATATTATTATAGTAGGTTCATAATGGGGAGATATATATGACCATTTATTAGATGGAATCACAGGATGATCTTTCATTTTCAAATACAAAAAAAATTAAAAATCCTTCAAAAATCCAAAAACACTTTCAATACCTATATGGTCTACTATATCCTTGTCATCTGTGTGTTAATTCCATGTTTATAGATGGAATCTATGTTAGAGTGGGATAAAATTGAGTATATAATGGATACAATTGAATGCAAAATGTGATTATCTATGTGTAATAGCAAAATCAAACATGAGCTAGGAAGCAATTGCTTAACAATCAAAATATTGTAATATTAACATTAACTTCATTAGCCATAAAAGATTTATGGAAGTAAACTATATAGGTGAAAGATAAATTTTTCCTCACTTCCTCACGAATGTGGGATTATCTTTCATAATGACCTAAAAGACACTTAAATAATCTAAACTAAAAATCTGTAGGGAAAAACCATTAAATGGAATAGAAACCTACACTAACACCCCACCCATTAAGTGTAGATTAGATGGATAGTATAATTGGGTCCTAGCTCAAAGGCCTAATTAAGTACCCAAGTATAATAAAATTTCCCCAAGAGGAGGATGTCAAATTTACCAAAACCTTAAAAAGAGCCCATAAATGAATATACTTACTCTTAGTGAAAGGTTTGGTGAATATGTCAAAAAATTATTCCATTTTATGGATGTAGTGAAGATAAATGAATTATTTATGGATGATCTTATAAATTATAAGCATGTTAATTCCAATATGCTTGGTCTACTGATGGAGGATCAAATTCATTCAAAACTAGATAGTTCCTTGGTTGTCATAGAAGATGACTATTGGTGACTAAAACTAGATGCTAAACTTAGTGAGAATCCCCTGAAGCTAAATATCCTTGGTGGAAACATTAGTAGCTCATATATATTATACATATATAGAAGATAAATAAATAACATTTTGATTCTTACTTGAATAATTAATCAGACTTGAGTTAAGGGGAAAACTTTAGCCTAAAGTAGACTTGTGATTCTAAATATCACTAGCCCAATCTAAATTATATAACCAATCAATTCAATGTCAATACCTGCTCCATAATGAATCCTAAAACTATGAGTACCTTGAATTTAGTGGAGGATCTACTTATCTTATTTCTAGTGTAATTCATGTAGTTCTTACATGAATCTATAAACCATGCTCATTGTATATGAAATGTTAGGTCTAGTGTTCATAAGCTATAAAAGACTTCCAACACATTCTCTATATGAGGTAGCATCAACCAATGGTTATGGATAATCAGAATCAAGCTTCACACTAGATAGAAAAGGAGTCAGATCTAGATTATAATCATCCATATTATACCATGTAATAAAATCATGATCATACTTAGATTGTATAATAGTGATCCCAGAGTCAAACTGAGAAATTTCAATCCTAAGGAAGTAATGCAACAAGCCCAAGTCAATCATTGAGATCCTATCAAACAAAGCAATTTTCACTATTACAATAGTGGATGTACAAGTCGATGTGATCAATAGGTCATCCATGTAGAGAACTAGAATCAACAGTAAACCATCATGTCATAGGATGTAGACATTTGGATTATAATGGCATCTATTGAACCCAACCAAAAAATTAAAGGAGTCCACCTTGGCATACCAAGATCGAGGAGCTTGTTTGAAGCCATAAATAGATTTTTAAAGTTTGAAAACTAAGGGAAATTATTAAATAAATCCTTGTGTTTGTTCCACATATATTTCCTCTTTGAGGTCATCTTGAATAAATCTATTCTTGACATCCACCTAATGAACATCCCAATGATGTGCTATGGCAATGGTAAGAGTGAGTCAGATTAAGTTTATTTTGTAAAGTGGGGTGAATGTATTAGTATAGTCAATGTTAGGTACCTAAGAAAAACCCTTTTCTACCAAAGGTGATTTGAAATTGTCTACAGACCAATCTAATTAAAAAATTATTTGGTAGATCCACCTACATTGAACAAGTTTTTTTACTTTAGGAAGTGGGAAAAGAACCCAAGCATTGTTCCTCTATAAGGAACTATACTCCTCTTCCATGGAAGTATCCCAATTAAGATTATATTAACCCTTGTAAACTTATTATGGATCATAATCATATGAAATGAAATCATGTGGAACCTTATATAATTTTGAACAATTTTACTTGTTATTTGATGGATCTCCAACCCACTGGCCAACACTTTGTACTATTAATCTATCATAGAGAGGACCAGTTCTTAAAGAGTTAAGATGAGATTCATTATCCTATAAATTTAATATAGGTGAAGGAGGAGGTGAATCCTCATCACTACTATCATATTATGAACTAGAAGAGGAATCAGGATCATCAAGAGGTTAATCAAGTGGATATAAAATGTCAGAATTGTTATCAAATCCAAGTTCATCTAAGGAAGAGTGAGAGGTTTCAAGTGTCAAGTTTGTATGACCCTCTATAAAATTAACACTCATATAAATTAAAAAATCATGATTGATGGGATGGAGAACAATGTATCCCTTAGAACCCTCAAGATATCCAATGAAGATGAAAGGCTGAATCTAAGGTTCCATTTCCTAGCATTTCTTCTTCAAAATTTGAGTTGTAACATGCAAACCAGACACTCAAAAGTGATTTACTATGGTTTTATTAATATTCCAAGATTAAAAATGAGTGAATCCATTAAATTATTTGTGAGGAACTCAATTTTATATATAAAAATAAAATTTGATGACCTCGGCCCAATACTAAGGTGTAAGAAATTTGGAGTGTATCATACAGTCATCCATTTCCTTCAAGGACATGTTCTTTCACTTTGAAACATAATTATATTGAGGAATATGTGGAGATATTAATTCTATTTCAATCCTATATGATGTAAAAAATTCTCAAAATGGTTACTATTAACCATTTTTTTCCCACATACCAATCTTTGAAAAGCTAAGCAGAGTTTATGTGGAATGAGTGGACTAAAGGTTTACTCAGGTCTAAGATTGTAAAATGGATAGGATATAAGTAATTTTTCATATGTTCCAAGAATTTATAAGCATGGACCAATTTTCAAAAATCTTAATAATCCATCAAAACCTTGAAGGATTGATAGGATGAGTTGTGCAAGTTTTTGAGCTAGACTATCACTAAGACATCACATAGGAGTAAACAGACCAGTCCACTTGTGAATTTTTTATCTTCACTTAGGAATCCCCTACTATCTAAAGGAATATAACACTAGGAATTTCTAAATACCAAGATCACCCTATAAAATTTTCATGCTTGTGCGAGTTTTTTGGCTCAAGGTATAAGCTTCTAAAGTTAGACCTGCAACATAAGACATTCACATTAATGTCAAATTAAATCTTGAGTAAAGCCAACTCATTTGAGATTAAATTAATGGTCACATGAAATTCAATGATGGTCACATAAACATCATTTGACAAGAGCACAGATGTCAAATTTAAGATAGTGAAATAATCATTGGTTTTCAAATAGTGGGTCATAATAGATCTAACGGTTTACATTTCATCATACATCTTGATCCAATGATGCAAGATGAGTCAAATAATCAAAGATATCAAGAGGTTGATGCATGGTGTAAGTGCATGAGTCTATACACTAATAGTGAATCCTAAGAACTAACACACATTTGACATGTGTCACAAGCTTGGATAGAGTTGACAAGTCAAGTGCAAGATCAATGGCTCTTACTCAATCATACAAATCAAGATAAATGGTATGAGCAAAGTTCAATATGTCAATAAGCTCTATTAGATATCAATAGATAATTATAACAAAGGTGAGTCCAATATTTTTTATGGAAATTAGGAAGCCATTTTTTATGGAAGAAAATGGGTCTTATAGGATCATCCTATCACCATTGAAGCTCTATCCAATGCCATTCAAGGGACTCACATATATAACCAAGGTGATAAATAATATAAATGAATACCATTGAGTCTAAATATGGACCTTTGGTTCATAAATTTGTATTGAGAAGTGTTATTTCTATAACTATATTCACCATTTTTAAGAAGGATCCATGTATATGGTGAACTCTTGGTTCCTATCGAGATATATTGGCTCTTTTTAGGCTTATATGGATCTAGAAAAGAGGTTATATAGTATATAGGTCTATATTAATATGGTAACTATAATAAAACTAATAATATTATATTGGTTCTCCATCTATAAATGAACCTATGATCTAGATATGAAAATAGAGAAAATATGTGATAAATATAAAAGGGCTCATCTATCTACATGGCTCCACCATCAAAAAAGTAGGTACTAACTACCATTTATGGCATGGTACTATCAATTTCAAGATTCAAATATTTTATCCTCATGAACATGTTACATGTACTTAGGGTCCCAAGGTGGTGAGCTAGTAGTTGGAGAAGTACTTAAGAGAATTTATAGCATTCAAACAAACTTGGTCATGATGCATAACAAACCCTTGTCTTCTAGTGGGATTTATCATCCAATGAAAGGATCTTGATGATTATTAGGATAAAATGAGATCCATTTGTTGATAAAATAATGCATATAGAAAGTAATCAATGAGCTACCACCTCACTTTTTAATCTTGATGACTTTTCTCCACTCTCCAATGCATCATTCGCATCTCTTTCTCTCTTTCTGCTATATATAGAGGATTTTGAGCCAAAAAATGTATCCTCTTTATATCCTCATGGTATCACTCTACTCCCTCTCTTGAGCATGACTAAACTCTACCAAGATGGAGCTTGTAGCCTCTTGAAATGAATACAAGACTATTTTTTAGATTTCATTATATTTGGTATAGTGAGTAGTTGTTAGATTTTCATATGTGGTATAAATATCTCCCTTGTCAAGTCATGATCTCACCTAGTTACTAGTTCATCTTGTTATGTAGGTCATGTTCAATTTTCTACATCTCTTGATTGAATCTTGTATGTGGATAATGTGATTAGTTAGTGTCTTACATTAGGCCTCTTGATCATTTCCCTTAGCTTATGATCATTTGGTGAACCTCTTCATGAAACATTGATGTATGACACATATTTGGAATCCTAGATCTGGTCTTGTGCTTCTTTCACTAGTGTTTAAGAGTCAATTAGAGTGGATAAACCATAATTTAGGTGCATCACCATCTTTAGCTTAGGTTTCCCTTTTTAAGTTATCCCTCTCTCCCTTTTCCCTAGTCATTAGTATGTTTTAGTAGTGGGAATGGGATAAAATGATGCATAAGAGGAGTTATCCTAATTAAAAATCCTATAGGTCTGACCCTATTATATGATACCCATAGCCTAGGGTTAGTCCCATGTTGAGCTAAATTTGGATGTAGGATGTGAACACTTCTACATCCAGCTAAGGTACAATCTAGATCTCAAATAGTTATATCATGCCTGGTGGGACTAAGGTCTAAATTAGTGCAAGGATTTTTGGTATTGTTTTTCTACATATTAGCCTTTGGAGACATTCTAAAAACATCAATGGTGACTCTGAGAATCTATCAGCTAGTTTGAGTAGTCTAAGTGCCTAATCATCATATCTAGTATGTAAAATCAATCATTTTTTAATCAAAATGATTTTCTCTACCTCAACATCATTCATATCAAGATAGAAATGTTTATGGCTTCACCCAAAGTGGTTCTCAAGATTCAGTGAAACAACCTTTTTCTTGATCAAAGTGTACCTATTTTTCACCAAACCTATCCATTTCAAGTTGGAGGAAAATGCTCTCAAACTATCAAAAGTACCTGATAAACCTTAATACACAAGGGGGAGATGGTCAAGATATCTATGATCCCATCATTCAAGACATAAGAGGTGGATTTCAACTAATGAAAGAGAAATGGGTACATATTGAGAGATAAAATTGGAAAAAACTCTCAAGTGTGATGTTGGATGTAAGTGGTTACATTCAAAGCATTAATGATAAAGTAAGAAACCTTGAATAATAGCAGACCCCATTCCATCAACCTTATGTAGTTTCATATACACCGCCTTAGTCCTCATCTAATACACCCATCCTTCCCCAAATAACTACTCTAAGTTCCCCCTCTTATACTCCAAGTTATTCATGTATTCCTCAGACTTTTCCTTCTTAGAATTCAATCCAAGTAAGCCTTCAAATAAAAAAGGAGACTATTTTGAAATAGCCTATTATTGATATCTAAGATCCCACTTATATTCCTCAAGACTCCTCTTATACCTCATACCATCCCTCTTGTGTTCCTTATCTTTATGAGGCCACTGACCACCTTAAAGAGAGGATTTTTAAAGAGAATATAAATAAAGAAATCAAATAATTAGGGAAAAAATGAGGAAAGAAGAAGATAATCAAAATCAAGAAAATGTAGTTGTTTCACACACATTTCCATCATGGAAATTAGTCAAGGAAGACATGAAGGAAAATAAGGAGACATTAGTTATGAAGGTCTAATAACCAATTCAATAAAAAGAGGATTTACACTATACTTTTCCTGCACGGAATTCAATTCAAAAAATATTTTAACAAGATGAGGTGCTAGTTGAGGTATCCCATCATGAAATTTTGGAGGAATAGGTTGTACCAAAAGTAAATAAAGAAACCATATCTCAACTCAATGAGCTTGGTATACAAGAGTTATGAGACTCTCTCTTCTTCCCTCAAGAGCCACCAAAGAGATTTCAAATTCCATAGCTGGAAGGATACTCTCATAAGCTATAAGAAAGGAGAAATTCTTCACCCTACCACTATCCCCCTTTTGGATAAAGAGCCTATTATACAAAGGATAGAGGAGGATATTACAGTCATAGATGAACTTAAAGAGGACAATGCCAATCTCTATGATGAGATATCATAATAGGTAGTCTACTTGATTTAGAAGGGGAAGAGTTACATTTAGACTAGCCTTCTTGACATGGCTTTGACAATAATAATCTATATCTTGATAAAGATAATCCTCAAGTTGAAAATGGATTAGACCTTGAATAGACTACTAAAAGTTGATTCTACATAAATCAATAAGAGGATTAAAATTATGAACCAGAGGGTGGTTCACTTCGGGGTGAGTTATTGAATAAATATGGCCTTGATGTATTAGAGCTAATGGAAGGGAAATCAAACCTTGAGCAAGACAAAGACATCTTTTTAAACCTTATATGTTCAAATAAACCTTCATTTGTAGTTGAGAAACAAGATGAAACATTGAGTGAGGTTGATAAAGAAGACATATTGAATTCTTAGGAAATACACCTTGATTAATCACTACTTTGTGTGATGGAGGAGAACCTTGAGGGTGAACAAAGCTTATCATATGAACATGTGATTCAAGGAGAAAATCCTAACCAACTAAAGATCAGTTACATACACTAGTAATAGATAATGATTTGGAAGACTTGTTTGAGATATTGGGATCATGTTATGTGCCTCTTCAGGGAGATTATGATATGATGGTACCTAAGGAGCATAATTATGGATATAAAAAGTACAATAATGAGGAAAAATATGATTGATCAATGTTTGTATTGACAAGATAATGTCCTATTAGATACCTAGTTCAGTTGGATGATGACAAAGAGGAGACATCATATTTTGTGCTTAACCCAAAGCATAAATTTGAGCATCAAGAAGAGCAAGATCAACTTGCCTATTCAATCCAAGATACTTGTGTGTATAATCAATTAAACTTGGTGAGTAATTTTATTTTTATTCTTTCTCTTGGAGAGGTGTATTATCAATATTTTCATTATCCATTCATTTTACATATTTGGTTGGCTGCCCTCAAGCCTATAAAGTATATTAGATTAGTGAAGAAGGAAAATTATTTATTACAACCAATCCATGATTTTGTATAGGTTCCATTCTAACTGGTTAGTTTAGGGTAGGTATATTTTTATGAATTCCTCTAAGTGCCTTGTGCACATTTCCTTTCTTTTCTATTGTTTCCTTTTCCAAAGTTTCTTGGGTAATTTATTATTTGTTTATTTTTCCTTATTGCTTCAAGAGAGGTTCCAAAGGGGTAGCCTTGTATCATATTCATGATCAACTTAGTTGTAGAGAGGAGACTCCATGCCCAATGGATTAGACTAGGCACATGGTCTAGGTTATTTTGCATAGATAGGAATGTAACCCCTATGTGTCACCAAAGATTTTGGCCATTATTTTTGCCCACATACCAAGCTTTGACAAAGTTTAAGTGGAATGAGTGGACCAAAGGTTTACTCAGGTCTAAGATTAAAAAATAGAGAGTATCCAAGTAGGTTTTCATATGTTATAAACATTTAAAATCAAGGAACAAGTTTCAAAAACCTTAAGAATCCATCAAAACCTTGAAGGATTGATCAAAGGATAAAATGTACAATTTTTTAAACTAGACCATCACTAGGATGTCACATAAGAGAAAATAAACTAGTCTACTTATTTAATTTTTATCTTCACTCAGGAAGCCCACACGAGCCAAAGGATTATAGTGTTAGAAATTTATGCATGCCAAGATCATCCTCTAAAATTTCCATGCTTACATGAGATTTATAGCTCAAGTTATAAGCTTCTAAAGTTAGACCTGTAACACAAGACATTTACACTAACATCAAATTAAAGCTCAAGAAAAACCAACTCTTTTGAGCTTAAATTTGATGGTCATGTGAACATTATTTGATGGGAGTGTAGATGTCAAATTTAATATTGTGAAATATCCATTGGTTTTCAAATAATGGGTGATAATAAATATAACAGTCTACATTGCATCATACATATTGATCTAATGGTGCAAGATGAGTCAAACAATCAAAGAAATTGAGAGGTTAACATAAGGCATAAGTGCATAAGGCTATAAACTAATAGTGAATCCTAAGAACTAATATGCATTTGACACATAGCACAAGCTTGAAAAAAGTTGATAAGTCAAGGACATGATAAATGGCTCTCACTTGATCATATAGATTAAGATTGACGGTACAAGAAAAGTCTCAATATGTTAATAAGTTGAGTTAGATATCAATAACTAATTAGAAAAAAGGTGAGCCCAAGATTTTTGATAGAAGCCATTTTTGATTGAAGCAAATGGGTCTTGTAGGATCATCTTATCACCATTAAATCTCAATAAAATGCCATTAAAGGGACACACTGATGTATCCAAGGTGATAAAAAATATAAATGACTACCATTAAGGTTAAATAAAGACCTCTAGTTCATAAATTTGTATTAGACAGTGTTATTTCTACAATTATGTTCACCATTTTTAATAAAGATCCATGTACATGGTGAAATCTTGGTTCCTATAGAGATATATTGGGTCTTTTGGGGACTATTTGTATCTATAAAAGAGGCTATGTGATCTATAGGTCTGTATTAATATGCAAGCTATAGGAAAACCAATAATCTTGTATTGGTTTTCTATCTATAGATGAAACTATGATCCAGATATAAAAATGGTGAAGATATGTGATAAATGTAAATGGGCTCATCTTTCAACATGTATCCATCATAGATAAATTAGGTAATAACCACCATTCATGGCATGGCACTATCAATTTCAAGATTCAAAGATTTGATCCTTATGAACACATTAAGTGGACTTAGGGTCCCAAGGTGGCATGTTGGTAGTTAGAGAAGTAATTACGAGCATTGATTTAATTCAAACAAACTTGATCACTATGTATAATAATCCCTTATCTTATAGTGGTATCTCTTATCCATTGAAAGGAGATTGAGGATTATTGGGACAAAAGGAGATCCAAGCTTTAATCAAAGTATGCATACAAATAGAAATCAATGAGTTTCCACCTCACTTGCTGATATTGATGACTTTTATTTACTCTCTAGTGCATCATTACCATCTATTTCTCTCTCTCTTTCTACTATATATGGAGGATTTTGAGCCAAAAAATGTATCCTCTCTAAATCCTCTTATTATCACTCTAGTCCTTCTCTTTTACATGACTAAACTCTACCAAGATGGAACTTATAACCTCTTGAGATAAACACAAGACTATTTTTTATATTTCATTATTTTGGTATAGTGTGTACATGTAAAATTTTCATATGTGGCATAAATCTCTCCCTTGTCAAGTCATGATCTCACCTAGTTACTAGTTCATCTTGTTATGTAGGTCATGTTTAATGTTCTACATCTCTTGATTGAATCTCATATATGGATATTATGGCTGGTTAGTGTTTTGTATTAGACCTCTTCATCATTTCCATTAGCTTGTGATCATTTGGTGAACCTCTTCATGAAACACTGATATATGAAAAATATTAGAATTCTAAATCTGGTCTTGTGCTTGTTTCATTAGTGTTTAAGAGTCAAATAAAGTGGATCAACCATATATTATGTGTATCACCATCTTTATCTTAGTTTTCCCTTTCATGTTTTCTCTCTCTCTTTTTTCCCTAGTCTTTATTAGGTTTTATTAGTGATAATGGGCTAAAATTATGCATCAGAGGAGCTAGCCTCATTAAAAATCCTAGAGGTCTTACCCCATTATAAGATACCCATATCCTAGGGTCAATCTCATGTTGAGATAGATTTGGAAGTAGGACCTAAACACTTCTACCTCCATCTAGGGTGTAATCTAGACCTCTAATAATTACTTACATACTCACCACCATTATTGATATGAAAAATATTGATGTCTTTACCTAACTATTTATCTACAAGTGCCTTGAAGTCTTAAAAATGGTCAAAGATCTCTAATTTTTGTATAAGAAAATACACCCAAGTGTGTCATGAAATGTCTTTAATGAAATGAAGCATGTACTTTATCTTATTGAATGAAGGTTTTAGAAATGAACTAATTATGTTTCTATGGAAAATATCTAATATATTCTTATCTCACTATGATTTTCCCTTGTCATAATTCTCTTCTAGATGCTTACCAATAATGCAACCTATTGTCACTTCTAGTTTCACCCTTCGAGGAGGTGTTTCAAGTATCCTCACTCAATAAAAAAATGGAAAAACTCTTAGGTTATTGGTGAAATAAATGGTGGAGTAAATATACATATAAAGGGTTGGCTCCCTCGATGCCAGACCTAGGACTAACACTACACCTACTAAACTACAAGGAAAAGGGGGAGATAAATACATAACATAAAAGGAAAAGAGATTATGTACAAAATGTTGACCACTATGTTGATGCGTATAAATGTACCAAAGGTGATCTTCAATGTTGATGAACACTTATCATTTTAGGATTTGAAAAAACTAAGGCATGAGTTATAGTTTATGATAATGTAGTGATGTCTATGGTGGAATAAAAGTAGAGTATGGGAACTGTTCACAATATTTGTTTAATTTAGTGGTTGGGAGCCACCAGGGTCTGAATCTTTAGATATTTATGAATTTGATGATTTACAAAATAATGTAAATGAATATTAATAATGATATATAAACTAAAGTGATTCTTGATTAAAAAAAAATAAGAAAAGGGAAGGGTAATATAGAAAGGAAATGGGATTACAAATTCTCATCTCAAATATTATGATAGAACGGTAATTACTTTGAGCACACATGCACCAATTTATGTTATAAAATAACATGAACTCAGATTACATCACAAATCAAGAAAAATTCAAAGGAAATATATAAATCATAAGTAAGAACCAAGTCTACTTTAAACATTTACTACTATGGTTTGAATATCCTAAGCACATCCAAATGTAAAGCAAAATAAAATGAAGTATACTTGAGATATTTACTGTTAATCTAGCATTAGAAAAAATCAACAACCCTATGACAGAGAATGTGACTAAAAGTATGGATAATTTCCAACTTAAGATGATAACATGCAATTGAGAGACAACATTGACATTTAACAAACTATATAAACAATCTTTTTAGAATTCTTTAGTTATATTAAATGCTCCTAGTATACAATTGCTCAAAATCCCTCTCTCTTAAAAAATGGTAATCCTTGCCTATTTATAAGAAATATAAGAATCTCACTAGTTAACTTTCTCAAAATATCCACATGTAGGATAAGGAAAGTTGTCCTTAATATAAATATTACATTGTATATGACCTACTACATCAAAATTGACAAAAGGAAACCATATATGCTAACAAGATAGCATATATTTGTTATAAAGAGATATTATTTTAAAAATTACATTGGTATTGGGCCTCTCAATTATCCATATCTGAGGAAGTCTTTAACTTTGGTGTATTAATCTTTGATTAGCTCAAAATCCATTGTAGGCTTCATTAGACAATCCTCCTCTTGATTTGCCAATATGTCAAATTCCTTGTCACTCTTTAGCCATGAGTTCATTGATACATTGGGCTTCTATGATTTTCATCCATAAAGTAAGGATGTTATTAAGGATCTTCTAATTATCCTTGGTAGAATGGCCTTGATTGTCTTTAATGCCTTGGATGTGGACACCTACTCTCTGCTTGAATTCTCCATCACTGATAAGGTCCATAGTAGTGGTTTGAGAAGAATTGTCCAACAAGATCCCCAAAAGTTTCTCCATTTTGGTTACCAATTCCTTATATTCTTTGATGAATTTGTTGACATTGCTACACTAGGTGATCAAATCTTCTTGCTTATCCATCAAAATTGCCATGAGGATATGTAAATGTCTAAGCTTGATGATCTTAATGTCTAGGGCCTACTTTGTCTTATACACCTTGATGAGTTATATCATCTGAGAGTGAGAATCCTACCATTGGGTGATTAAGTATTGTGCTACCTTATCTTGATGGTTTAAAGTAATTAATCTAAGCTTGATGTTATTTAAATCCTCAAATGTATCTATCAAAGATTTATTCAACAATTACAATATCTCCTCAAAAATTGTGTGTAGGACTTGAGCCTCCAAATATTGCTTATCCATATCCAAGTTGAGGATCCTTTACTCATTCCTTGGATTCAAACCATAGTCATTGTTTATTTTGACAACACAAAACTAGCTACATCCTCCTAATAGATAGGATTCTCTCCTACTACCTATCCTTGAATAGGTGTTAAGCCCACAAAATTTTCCACCTTTTGAAAGGTGAACTCCTCGATGCCAATGGTGGCCTTCCTTGTTACTACATATCAAATCTTGATGTGTCTAGCTTGAATTAGACCTTTGTGTCAAACTCCTTAAATTGTGGTTTCTCAAGAAATTCTACATTTGAAATCCTAGAGGCCCATAGGGTGTCAATCCTCTAGCTTTCTTTATTATGAAAGATTTGGATCCTTCTCTCTACTTATCTATTTACAATGTCCTAGATCTATGGCTTGACATTTTCATGAAAATATATGTCAACTCAGGTTAAGGCCCATGATGGAGAGAGAGATGGTATTTTTTTTAATTTCCCATAAATAAACTAGTTAGGAAAGGCTAGTCCATAAATAGGGTTCTCATCATTAATAAGTTTAACTTCACTGGTAGGGTGAGTAAAGGTTAACCTAGGCTTATTTTTAGGTGCCAAGAGAACCAAGGCCAATTTTTCTTGTCTCTTTCCTCCATCCAATGGGATCAAATCCTTTCTTGTTGCATTAGAGGGATCCTCCTCCCTATCAGAACCATAGGATGTTACAATGTCAATATGGGCACTCTCCACTATTTCTCTTGCCTCTAGGACAATCATGCTAATTATTTCCACTATGGAAGGATGCCTCTATGGGGATGTGTGGGATGGAGGACCTTCACTAGGTCTCTGATCTATCTTTATCTCCTTAACCACAACTTTACCTTATCCTTTTATATCCTTAGGTTGCCTAACCTAGGGTGGCTTTATCAATTCTACTCGTTGAGGCTCAGAAGATTATCCTCCAATAGGTGGATCCTGATGAGTAGTCTTAGATGGACGTGGAAATAAGTGATAATTCAAGGGATGAAATTTCCATATCTCTCCTAAGGGCTTATTATCTTTGACTAGCCTATGCTCCAACTAGATATTGTAGCCCTTGATCCTAGACATGACCTCTTCAAGGTTCTTTGCCCTTATATAAATGACATCTCCTACACCTATTTTATGTTTGTATTTAATATTTGGGACCTTTTTATCTTAGATATGGTTCATCAATCTATTATTGGGGTCCCACATCTTAAGGTCATCTAGTTAGAATTCAAAAGAATTTATATGGATCATCATAATTTCTAGTTGCTTCTAATCCTTGATCACAATCTTGCCAATGTCCAATGGAAAAGGGTAAACCTAGGCCTTCTTATTTTTATTGCATATCCCATCCACACCTTGGATGATTAAATAGGCATTCTCTTGTTTCAAAATATTTCTAGGGACATGAATAGGAAATTAGTAGGGTTGAATCATGATTCCTTCTACTCATATTATAATGCAATTTGAATAGAACCATACATCTCCCATGGCTTCTACTTGATTTTTGATTTGAGGGTGGAGTCTTGGCATAGGTAAAATAGTGATTTCCTCATAGATAGAAATAAAAAAACCATCATAGATAAATTTCATGTGGTTCCTATATTTGAATATATGTAACTGAGAGTAATGGTGAGAGATAATGGTCCTACCATCAAGGGACCAATTTTAGATGCCAGGGAAATATACAGAGGCGAAAAGTGAATCCAAGAGATAATAAATAATATGAAATTATTTTAAGGTCCTTATCTTGATGAATATTAATTTTTTGGCCAATAAAAATCTTATTAGGTCTCTAATGGGAGAGGTTAAGTTTCACTCCAACATGTAGTGGATGTAAGATACACAAAATTTTCTTTCATAAGTAGTGGAAGGGGCACCAAAGGATATATTTAGTAATTTCATAGCTATTATAAGAACCTCCTTGAATTTTAGAATACGAATCCCACCATTAGGGGACCTAAAAACATGGGAGCCTTGGATTAACAAAGGTGTGAGGATTGAATCTAGGTCTTGGGTGTTTGTTCACTCTCTCAAGGATGGGAGATCAATATGAGGAAAGGGGAGCTTGTAATAAGTTTTGAATACCATAGGGGAAATGAATGAAACCTTCTTAGTGCTTCCATCTTAAATGATCCATTACCCATGTATTTTATAATCAATGAAAATGGGAGCAAGGAGGTTGATATAATGCATTACCTCTAGTTTGGCTACAACATGGTGGAGGCCTACCAACTGAATTGAGACTAGGTCATTGTATCTCTAGTGTACAGTAGCATTCCTCTTTTCCTCATAGGAAATTGGTTATAATTATTTTATAAGTAATAATAATTTAGATCAGTTCTTGATTCCAAGAATGTTTAGGGCTTTCAAGTCCAGCTTTATGTCTTTGAAGATCCTCCCCTCACTGTCTGAAGTTAGATAAAGTTCTACTTCCATCTTCATCTATTGCCTACCCATCACCATTTATGACACTGAATTATACTTGTAAGGTTTCCAAAGTTTTCAATAAGGCACTTGCTTCAGGGTTTAGTTGTGTTATTTTGATTGCTTTGTGACCAATTAAGCCAATCAGGTCTTTTTTATAGAAGGCTTAGGATTTTTTGAGCTTTAATGGTGGAAATATCTAGTTTCTTAATCTTATACATGTCTTATATTTTATGTGACATTATTATCATTTCCTCTATGCTTTCAAACTTAGGATATCTTTGATTTTAACTCTCCATGCTTATATGGACCTTATGTGTTTTGGCTCTATGCCTTTTATGATAATTTTCATAAATGCTAGTTGGAAACTAGCCATTAGATTTCAAAAGATTTATTTATTTTTCTTTTATAATCTAAATCCAAGTTCCTATGTTTTTTTTGGTCCCTTGATCTTTAAGTCCATGGCTACGCCACTTGGCAAATTGACAAATCTTACCCATGTTACTTATTTTTTCCAGTTGTTATCCTAGCTATGTGTTAGCAACATGTCAAGCTCATGGGGCCTTCAAAAAGTCTTCAAGATTGATGCACCATTGGATCAAATCTAGATAGTGAGTGATCATCATTGATTTATATAAGTCCCAAGTCATTTAATTGGGTGCCTTTATTAAGTGGGTCCTATCTAATTTTTGTCCTTTAAATGGCAAGCTACCATGCATCCTCCTCATAGGGCTCTATGTACCTCTTTCAGTTACCCTAGCCATGGGTAGGCCATGTGTTGATCTCATGAAGCCTTTGAAAATTCTTTAGGTTTGACACATTTTTAGATCAAATCTATCAAGTAAGCAATCATCATTGGATCCTACAAGATGCACACCTTTTAATTAGTCTTATGACTATATAAACTTAGACTTAAAATGATGTTCCTAAGGTCCTTTTATGTTAAGAAACATAAATTGACTTAGGTTAAGGCCTTTTATGCCAAGTCTTTCTATGTAAAAATTTCTAGGAATTCCTTTAAAAGGGTCTTTAGAAATTCCCCCTTTCCTTAGGCTTTGAAAAGTTATCTAGGTTAAATTTGGTGGGATTAGTAACATCAACTACGTCTTTGCATATGTAAAATGATAGGAATGAGCTTGTCAAATTTAAGACAATAGAATTTCTTTAGTATAATGACTGTGTGACATGCATCAGGATCTCAAGAATTCCTAAGCTTTGGGGTTGATGCACACCATCAGATCAAATCCCCTAAGGTAGTGAGGAGCACTAGATCATAATCTAAATTCTTGATATAGATTGATCTCCATTTTTGTGTTAACTTTAGTTCATGTTGTTAGATCTACAAAAGTGTGTGAGCTTTAAGTTAAGGCCTGATATGAATAAAGGTTTAGACTAAGGTTTTGACCTTTAAAATTTTGTTTGTGCTTGAGAACACAAAGATATTTAAACCATAATTAAAAACCTAGTTAATCTAAAATGGATCTTAGGTTTTAAAGTGGAAAATAAGAGGTCCAAATCTTAATTTTATATTAATTTTTGGTCATGCTAAGAAACATAATCGAAGCTTAATATAGAGTTAGACTTAGGGTTTCTATAATCGAAAGGAAATATAATATTTTGCTAAGCTTTTCTTGTAGACATTTGAATTCAAACCCATAGGGTTTATTGCTTAGGAACCTTAGATTTATCCATATAACTTGCAAATAATCACCTCAAATATAATCATTAGCAACATTAGTCCAAAAAACACAATCACAACTAGATACATCAAGGCTCATGTTTTTTTAAAAATTGAATTGCCTTTAAATTTCAAGAGAGAATAACCCTTTCACATTAAATCTATAACACATATGTATTGAAAAATTCACAAGAATCCCCTTTCAACAAAAGTAAAAAAATGGGGGTATGTTGGTCTCAACAAATGGAAACTCATAAGGGGAACATAGAAATATGTTGGAACCTAGGGCTCTAGTTTAGACCTATACCGATGTTTTTTAATCCCATTTTGCCATATACCATCTCCTTAGTTAATTATCGATTGAAATAAACCTCTTATGTCTAAAATTTGACCCTAGATATTAAAACAAAAACATGTAGTGTGTTATTTGATTCCACTTACTATTTGTCATGAGACTTCAAGAAACAACATCTAGGTTCATATCCTTTTAGCCATTGAATTTGACTTTGAAAATATTTAAATATTCTCTTAACAATAATTGATATTAATTTAGGGGAGGATTGGGCATTTCTCTACTACTAGCTAGGCATATATATCCCTAATAGAGATACCTTTGGCTCCACTCATTACCTTGCTCCACTACCAACCAGGCATCCATAGCCCTGGTGGAGATTTCTTGAATCACCTCTAACTTTACATCTTTTGATTTAGCATTAAGTATTTATTTTTTTATTTTTAAAAAAGGTTGGGAGCTAAGATAGCCAAGTTTAAGGATTTGGTCAAATGTCTTGGCCTTAGGATACTCTCTTTTAGTTGAAACTTTAATCCCAGATAAAGATGTGTTTTAAGTGTAAGAATGAATGTGAATTAACAAACTGAATTCACAATATACACATATGATTCTTCTTAAACCAACTTTTAATTTAAAATAAGGTTTGAATTTTTGTGGGAAAAGTAGCTCTTATACCTATTTGTGTCAGTTCCCTTGGTTGCATCATGATGCCTTATTTCCACCTCATGTTCACTTTTGTAAGATTCATACTCACACTTTTTGAGTAATTATAAACAAAGATAATATATGAGAATTTAATAAAACCAAATAACACCACTAGGCAAAAAATATGAAACATAAAAGATAAATAATAAGAAACAGACAAGCGCAAACAAACATATATATATAATCCTAGCAAGAAAAAACAAAGCATGAAAGGAAACTATCCTGCCTACTCAAACCTTAATAATCTTACAAATTTATTCCATGAAGACCCTAGGTGGGGAAGTATAAAAGTAATGCTTGAGGTATTTCCCATTACTAGGCAAAGTAAACTCTGCTCCTTGAAGATCCTTCAACTTGAAAGTGTTGTTGCCTAAGATTTTTGCACTTTTGGTACAATCCAATCCACAAGTGGTTAAACTTGTCATGTTTGCCTTTAATCTATGATGCCTTATCCCAGAGGAGGAATAGGTCTCCCTACCTAAACACCTTCACTTTGGACCTTTTATCAAACCATCTTTTCATAGTTGATTAGTGCCTATTGAAGTCTGCAAATGCCTTTTCCCTAGTATCTTCCATTTGAATGATTTTCAATAGCCTAAAATTAGCAATTTCCTAGTTGTCCTCCATGTAATCTTGCATGAATGTATATGTAGGAAACTTCAAGGTCATGGGAAAGATAGGCTCCTGAATATATACTAACAAAAATGGTGAAGCCTTGAGGGCTTGTTTGATCTTGATTCTATCTACCCATAATAAAAACTTAAGGATTTTATGCCATCATTTGGGTTTATCTTTAGTAGACTTTTTGATGGATTTCATCAAGTTTTTATTTGTGGATTTAGAAACACAATTTACCTGAGGATATTGATTAAAGGAAAACTTAAGTGTAATGCCTTGGTCATAAGCCCATTCCATCATGTCAATGGATATGAAGGTAGATCCATTATCACAAACTAAGGAAACTAGGGTTCTAAATCTAGTATAGTAGTCTATAGTAGCTAGGATATATTTTTGACCTTTAAAAGAATTAGGGTTGATTAATCCTATGAATTCTAATTCCCATTATACAAAAGGCTTGTCCACCATCACATGTTGTAAAGTCATGACTACCTTTGGCTCTTTTGTGTTGAATATCTAGCATTAATGACATTCCCTCACATGTTTATGTGCATATTTGAAAAGAGTGGATGAATAATACCCAGCCTTAAGAATCTTGTGGGTTGTGGCTCTCCCTAAAGGATGTCCATTTCCCAACTTTTCATGAAAATTAGACATGATTTTTGAGGCCTCTTCTTTTGACACACATCTTAAGTATATCCCTTAAACGTTTTTCCTATAAAGGACTGCATATTTGATTAGGTAATGGGATGCTTTGAGACTTAAATCTCTCTTCTATTCTTTGGTGAGTCCTAGGGAACAACTACCTTTGGTAATAAAATGCATTAAATAGTCATACCATTCATTGGGTTGGAAGTTTTATTGATCCACTTGCATGACATGGAGCTTGGGGTCAATATTGAAAATAATTTAAACTAAGCCTTGACATTTCACTAATTTGGTAATTTTCATCTTTATATCATACTCTTGTAGGATTTCCATCTACTTACCTCTTCTTTCCCTGAGATCATTCTAACTCAACATAAGATTTGTGGTTAGGTCAGGGAAAATGGCATGCACCTTGTTTCTAAGGAGGTAATGTCTAAACTTTTTTACTACCTTTACCAAGGCATAGACTTGCTTATCAATGATGGAATAATTGACCTCTACATTTTTTAAGTTTGTGCTCATGAAGGATATAGGGTTGTCATTCCCATCAACCTTTTTAGTTAAGACAATAGCCATGGTGTGGCCAAAATCAAATGAATACAAGAAAAAGTCCTTTGAAAAGTCAGGACTTATCAAGGTTAGGGCTTGATTGATTACTCTTTTAATGTCAACAAATGCTTTCTTGGATTCTTCATTCTAGGAAATTTTAGAATCTTTCTTAATCATGTCATTCAAAGGTTTGACAATCTCAACAAAGCCTAAAATAAACTTCCTCATAAAGTTAATCTTTCCAAAGAATGACTTTAATTCTTTTCGGTTGTTGGGCAACTCAATTTTAGAAATGGCCTCTACTCTATCAGGATCTATGGAGATCCCATCTTTGGTAATGACATGCCCCAAAAATTTTCCTTTAGTGACACATAATATGCTTTTATTTGGGTTAAGAGATACACCATACTTCCTAAATCTATCAAATACTTGTCTCAAATGCATAAAATGTTCTTTTTTATTCTTAGAGAATACTATGAGATCATCCATATATATGATGATGTATTTTCCCACTAGATCTTGAAAATCATGGTCCATGGTTCTTTGAAAGTTTACCCTTAAATTAATTAATCCAAAATTCATTCTCTTTTAAGCATATGTTCCTCATTTAGTAGTAAAAGTTGTTTTCATCCTATCTTCTAGAGAAACTATCACCTGGTTATATCCAAAAAATCCCTCCAAAAAGGACATCATGGTAGATCCTAAAAAAACTTGGATAGCTTGGTTCAGAGAAGGTAAGGGGTAATTGTCCTTTTTAGATGCTCTATTTAGATATCTAAAATCTATGCATAATCTTATTTCCCCATTCTTTTTTTGACTAAGACTAGGTTTGAAATCCAAGTGGAATGCCTAATAGGAAATACAATCCTTGCATCCAATAGTTTTTTGATCTCCTTAAATATCATGGGTTATAAAATAGGGTTACCTAGTCTTTGCTTCTATCTAAAGGGTTCATAACCCTCCTGGAGAGGTATAGTATGAGTAATAATCCTTGGGTCAAATATTTTCATATCTTCATAGGACCAAGCAATTATATCTTTGTATTTTGTAAGCAACTCTCTAGTTTTTCTATTTTCCATTTTAGTGCAAGCCTTCGATATATTCACCATTTGGGGTTGATCATGTGGGCCAAGGTTCATTGCATGATAGCATTTACCACTTACCTTGGGTTTATTAGGTGCTTCATAAATCTTGTCAAAATCAAATAGACTTTCCAATGAGATCATCCCTTTAGGTATCTTATTGTCACTTAGTTGGATGATTTTACCATTAAGTTCCTTCTCAGGAAAAGTTTCATCAACTTCATCAATAATGTGTGCTTTAAAGGCTCAAAAATTAGTCAAGAAATCCATAATTTGTTGATCATCATTCAAAACTTGGAAGTGATTTATGTTATCAAGGACTGAGGGACACTGTATAAGCTCAATACTGAGGTTATAAGAATCATGATTAGGCATGAGGTTAGTTACAACAGAGGCAAACTCATTATTAACTTTGTTTTCTACCCTAGGGATAGATAAGATATTAAATGCATCAAAAGATTCCACCAAGTACTAAACTCTAAATTTATACCTCTTAAGGTTAAGATAGCTTACACTATTACTTGCTCCTTAATTAACTAAAAGTTTAGAATATCCATAAAAAAGGATTTCCTTGACCTTGTGCTTGATGGAAAGCTATAATCCTAGGATGAGAGCCTCATACTTAGCCAAATTATTGGTGCAACAAAATTTTAACCTATAATATGCATGGTATTATTTTTTCGTAGGGTCTATCAATACAATAACAACCCCTAATCCTAATTTGCATTTGGAACCATCAACATATAACTTCCATAGGCTAGGTATTAGAGGGGAGCTCTATGAAATAGGTTTTTTTTGTAGTTTCTAAACTGGAAACTCCTAAATTAGAATCTAGGAAGTTTACACTTTAATTGATAGCATTGTATTCTGTTATCATGTGTTTCATTTTGGGTTCCCTTTCTACTCTTATCTAATTTGACACACCTTTACAAGGTAGCCACAAGTGTGAGCAATCAGTAGACATGTAACAATTTAAGGCCTTAGTCCATTCTCTACTCAATATAAATCCATAAGAAGTAGGAATATATACCACTTATATGTTAATGAATTACTAAACCTTGGGTTCACTGGCTAGCTACATATGCACATTTAATAGTTCTTCAATGACCTTGACTCTAGATTTATCCAATTGAGTAACCAACCTATCAGACTTGATTGGTGTTAACCCAAGTTGTTCACATATCCCAATAGGCATGATGTTGGTTGAAGCTCTATAATCTAAAAGACAATTATGGACATTCTTCCCAAATATCCTAACTATAAGTAAAAAAGGTGGAAACTCTACTTTAATTACTTGCATAATTAAATTAACACTATGACTTTTAGGGGGCTTCTCAAGTTTCTTGGACAATGATTCCATGAGTAAATCTCTTTGTTATATAATTTGAGTTAGCTCATGTAGGGTAATATTGTCTTTGATATTTTTCATATCTTCCATAATATTATAACCAGTTTTGCTTGAAGGATCAACAGTAGGTTTGGAAGAGCTTCCTTTGGGAGGTTCAGGATTATTCTTTTATACAGTGTCTATAGGGGTCCCATAGTTGTTAGGTGGAGTAGAAGTGGTCAATAGATATTTTTTATCCATATTTATTAGAGGATATGTCTACAATAACTATTGGAAAGCTTGAATCTCTTCAGGAATGTTCTCAAGCTCACTATCCTCTTGGAAAGGGAATTGAAAAGTTTCTACCATATGCACTTGGTTAGATGGTTGAGATTCAAAAATACATACAACATCTTTGTTTGGAACCATTTCAAATGTGTTAAGTTCCTCTTGGAAAGCTTCAAAGGCTTTGAAAAATTCAA
The DNA here is from genome assembly GCA_037957365.1 of Torreya grandis. Taxonomy (NCBI): domain Eukaryota; kingdom Viridiplantae; phylum Streptophyta; class Pinopsida; order Cupressales; family Taxaceae; genus Torreya; species Torreya grandis. The sequence continues at coordinate 1,271,396 of JARHVA010003375.1, read as the reverse complement.
TGCAGTCAATCTCACCATGCTTGGAGGTAGCATGCACCCTACAGTAGTTTGGTAAGGTAATATTAGTAAGGTTGATATCCATAGTAATTTTAATAGAGGAAGGCTTTATCTTTATTATTGTAGAAACTATCATTATAAAATCTATTTTCATGCCTATTAAACTTTTGGAAAGTGAATTTACTTTGAAGGTTATCATTAGCATTACCAACTTTCTTTTGTAATTGAAAAAAGTCTGTGTTAAGCTTTTGGACCATTTTTAATATAGATTCATTATCATTCTTTAGATTCTTAAAATTTTTACCTTGGTTATTGTTAATTCCATTGATAAGAACTAAATCTTTCTAGCCATTGATATGATATCCATTGGTAACTTGATGGCTCAAAAAACTTGGGTTCTGATTAGGGGCAACATGGCTAGTAGGTAATACATTCAAAGTAGGGAACTAGTTTAATGTTGAAGTATTTTGGTTATTATTTGGGAAAAGGCTTAATGCAATCATTTGAGGATTAACATTTGGGACAAAATAAGCCATATATCCATGGGACTACATTTGGTCATAAATAACCACTGCTTCAGAATAAGCTTGAGCCAATGTGATGATAACTAGGATAGCTCTTTTAAGAAATACAAAAGTCATGGGGTCAATAACATATTTATAAACCTCCATAGACAAAGCTTCATTAGGTTTATATGGATCCATGGTCTGACTAAACATCTTGTAGAACCTAGCATTAAAGGACCTAATAGGTTCACTTGTATCTCTCTTAATAGTTATGAATTGATGATAGATGACATAGGGGATTATGATCTTTTCAAATTGATCAATAAAGATAGTCTCAAAGTTATTCCATGAGATAATAAAATTGTTAAGAAAATTAAGGAACCATTCATATGTGGCATATTTGAATGTAAATGGGAACAACCTACATGCTACATCTTTGTGAATAACAATTAACAATCTTAATGTAGCTTTGAAATATTTAACATGCTCCTTCAAAGTTGTAATACTAGTTGGACTAAATATTGACACATATTTTATAGGATTATGTGGTAAGTCATGAACCACACCTAGTATATTGATGGTGAAACTTCCAAGCCATTCCATATTTGGATGAAGATAAAAAATAATAATCCCTTACAAGGGTGAATATCGTAGAGACTTAGAATGCCTATGCCTTCCTTTGTCTTTCTTGGTTCTTTTATGGATTTCTAGCTTGATCAAGGGTTCTCTAGTCTCTGAATGTGATTTGGTCATGATCCTTGGAAATTCCAACTTGTGGATTAAGGATCCTATTTGAAATATGATGAGTAAAGCTAGATCTTCATAGATAATCAACAATCAACTTGTATATTAAGCTTATTTTTCTTGTACGAGGACAAAGGACATCAATATTTGACTAAACAAGCTCAAGGATGTGCTAAATTATACAAAAATGATGTTCCTTGCAACTTATGACTCAAATAAACTTATTATTGAGAAAGAATTATCAGTTTTAACTAGAATAATCCATTATAATTTCAAATACTAATGAATTCTTAGCACCAAAAGTTGCATTTACTAGAATTAAGCATATGTATTCAAATAATATCAATCTTTATTTGATTAAACCCAAAGACAAGTATAAAATTGTGAAGGTCGCCAATATCTACACAATTTATGCTAAAAGAAACACAATCATGTAAAATATAGATTGATATTTGACTAAATAAACCAAAACTACCAAAGATATTTAAAGATTCATGGCCCTCCTTCTAGCACTAGCAGAGCTTCCTCCTATTGATGATTTTAAATGTACCACAGGTTCTCTTCAATGTTGATGAACACTTCTCATTTTAGGATTTGAAAAATCTGAGGCATGAGTTGCAATTTGTGACAATTCAGTGATGTCTATGGGGGAATAGAAGTAGAGTATGGGAACTATTCACAATATTTATTTAATTTAGTGGTTGGGAGCCACCAGGGTTTGAATCTTTGGATCTTTGTGAATTTGATGATTCCCAAACTAATCTAAATGAATATTAACAATGATATTAAACTAAAGTGAGTCTTCATAAACAATAAGAAAAGATAAGGGTAAGGTAGAAAGGAAACAAGATTACAAATTCTCATCTCAAATATTATGACAAAATTTTAATTACTTTGAGCACACATGAGGCAATTTATGATATAAAATAGCATGAACTCAGATTAGATCACAAATTAGGAAAAATTTGGAAGAAATATATAAATTATATGTAAGAACCAAGTTTACTTTAAATGTTTGTTATTGTGGTCTGAATAGCCTAAGCACATCTAAATGTAGAGGAAAATAAAATAAATTATACTTTAGATCTTTATAGTTAATATATCATAAGCACAAATCAACAACCCTATGATAGATAATGTGACTCAAAGTATGGAGAATCATTCAAACTTAAGATGACATGTAATTGAGAGACATCATTGACATTTAACAAACTATATAGACAATCTTTTCAGAATTTCTTAGTTATATTAAATACTCTTGGCATACAATCTCTCTCTCTCTCTCTCTCTCTCTCTCTCTCTCTCTCTCTCTCTCTCTCTCTCTCTCTCTCTCTCTCTCTCTCTCTCTCTCTCTCTCTCTCTCTCTCTCTCTCTCTCTCTCTCACACACACACACACACACACAAAATGGTAATCCTTGCCTATTTATAGGAAACATAGGTGGTTAATCGATTAACTTTCTCAAAATATCCACATACAGGATAAGGACAACTACCCTTAATACAAAGATTACAATGTATATGACCTCCTACGTCAAAATTGACAAAAGGAAACCATATATGCTAATAGGCTAGCATATATTTGTTACAAAGGGATATTCTTTTACAAATTACATCAGTATTTGGGCCCCTTGATTAAACCTATTTGAGGAAGCCTTTCACCTTGGTGTATTACTCTTTTATTAGCTCAAAAGCCACAACAGGCTTCATTAGATAATCCTCCTCTTGATTTTATAATATGTCAAAGTCCTTGTAACTCTTATCCATGAGTTCTTTAATACATTATTATTATGTGATTTACTTTCATAAATCAAGGATGGTGTCAAGGATCTTCTACTTTTCCTTGGTAGAATGGCCTTGATTATCCTTAATGCCCTAGATGTGGACACCAACTCTCTGATTGAATTCTTTATCACTGATCAGGTCTATAGTAGTGGTTTGATAAGGGTTGTCTAATAGGCTCCCCAAAAGTTTCTCCATTTAGGTTACCAAGTACTTATCTTCCTTGATGAATTTGTTGACATTACTATACTAGGTGATAAAATCTTCTTGCTTATCCATCAAAACTACCATGAGGATATCTAAATGTCTAAGCTTGATGATCTTGAAGTCTAGGGTTTTCTTTGTCCTATGCATCTTGATGATTTATGTCATCTAAGCTTGAGAATCCAGCCATTAGGTGATTAATGTTGTGCCATTTCATCTTGATGGTTTAAATAACTTAATCTAAATGTTCTTTAAATTCTCAAATGTATCTAGTAAATATTTATTCAACACTTGTAATATGTCCTTAGGATTGAGAGTAAGACTTGAGCCTCCAAATCCTACTTCTCCTTTTCTAAGTTGAGGATATTTTGCTTCATTCCTTAGATTTTAGCCATAGTCATTATTGATTATGCCAACACCAAACTAGCTACTCCTCTTAATGGATGGGATGATATCCTACTACCTATCCTTGAATAGGAGTTAAGCCCATAAAAGGTTCCACCTTTTGAAAGGTGAACTCTTTGGTACCAATGATGGCCTTATTTGTTACTACCCTCTCAAACCCTGATGTGTCTAGATTGAATTAGACCTTTGTGTTAGACTCCTTAAATTATGGTTGCTTAAGAAATTTACATTTGAATTCCCAGAGCCCCTAGGGTGTCAATCCTCTGGCTTTCTTTATTATGAAGGATTTGCATCCTTTTCTCTACTTTTCTATGTAAAATGTCCTAGATCCATGGCTTGACATTTTCTTTCACATATATTCCAACTCAAGGTAAGGCTGATGATGGAGAGAAAGATGGGAATTTTTGTAATTTACCATAAATAAACTAGTTAGGAATGGCTTGTCCACAAATAGGGTTCTCATCATGTAAAAGGTTAACTTCACTAGTAGGGTTAGTAAAGGTTAACCAAGGATTCTTTTTAGGTGATAAGGGAACCAAGGAAAATTCTCATTTTTTCTTTCTTCCATCTAGTGGGATCAAATCCTTTCTTATTAAATCAAAGGGATCCTCCTCCCCATCAGAACCATATGATGTTACAATGTCAAAAAAGTCACTCTCCACTATTTCTCTTACCTTCAGTGCAATCATGATAATGATTTCCACTAGGGAAGGAAGCCTCTATGGGGATATATGGGGTTGAGGACCTTTTCTATGTCTATTCTCTATCTCTAGCTCCTCAACCACAATTATACCTTTTCCTTTTATATCCTCAGGTTGCCCAACCTGGGGGGATTTATCAATTCTACTCATTAAGGCTTAGAATATTGTCCTTTAATAGGTGGCTCCTAATGAGTAGTCCTAGATGGTCCTAGAAAGAAGTGATAATGCAAAGGATGTAATATCCATCTCTCTCCTGATGGCTTATTATCTTTAACCAACCTATTCTCTAACTGGATATTGTAGCCCTTGATCTTAGACAGGACCTCTTTAAAGTTCTTTGCCCTTATATAAATACCATCTCCCACACCTAGTTGATGTTTGTATTCAATATTTGGGACTTGTTTATCTTCGATGTGGTTGGTCACTCTATTATTGGGATCTCACATATTAAGGTCATCTAGCTATAAATCAAAAGAATTTCTATAGATCACCATAATTTCTAGTTACTTCCAATCCTTGATCACAATCCTACCAATGTCCAATGGAAAGGGGTGGACCTGAGCCTTCTTATTTTTCTTGCGTATCCCATCCACACCTTCGATGATTTTATAGGAAATATCTTGTTTCTTAATCTTACTAGGGACATGAATGGGTAATCAGTAGGATTGAATCATGATTCCTTCTATTCTTATTATAGTGTAATACCAATAGAATCATACATCCCCCATGGCTTCTTATTCATTTTTGATTTGAGGGTGGAGTATTAACATAGGCAAACTAGTGATTGCCTCATAGATATATGAGAAAACACCATCATAGATAAATTGCATGTGGTTCTTATATTTGAATATATGCAATTTAAAGTAGTGGAGAGAGATAGTGTTCTTGCCATCAGGGGACTAATTTAGGATGCTAGGTAAATCTACAGAGTCCAAAAGTGAATCTAAGAGATAGGAAATCAAATGAAATTATTTTGATGTCCCTCTCTTGATGCCTATGATTTTTTTCACCAAGAAGAAGCTTATTCGGTCTCCAATGGGAGGGGTTAAGTTCCACTCCAACATGTAATGTACATAAGATACCCAGACTTTGCTTACATAAGTAGTGGAAGGGGCACCAAAATATCTATTCATTAAGGTAATAGATATCCTAATGCCCTCCTTTAATTGGATGATAGGAATCCCACCATTAGGGGACCTAAAAACATGGGAGCCTTTTATTAACCAATGTGTGAGGACTAAATCTAGGTCTTGGGTGTTTGTCCACTCTCTCAAGGACGAGAGATCAATATGAGGTAAGGGGATCTTGTAATAAGTTTTGAGGCCATAGGGTTGATTAATAAAACATTATTTGTGCTTCCCTTTTAAATGATCCATTACCCATCTATTCTATAATCAATGAAATTTTGAGCAAGGAGGTTGATACAATACATTACCACTGGTTTGGTTGTAGCATGGTGGAGGCCTACCAGCTAAATTGAGACTAAGTCATTGTATCTCTAGTGCACAACAAAATTCCTCTTTTCCTCTTGGAAAATTGGTTATAATTCCTCCAAAAGGAAGAATAAATCAGAATATTTCTTAATTACATGCACGTTTAGGGTTGTTAGGTCTAGCTCTATGTCTTTGAAGATCCTCCCCTCACTATTTAAAGTTAGATAAAGTTTTGCTTCCATCTTCATCTGTTACCTACCTACCACCATTGATGACACTAAATTATAATTTCAATGTTGACAAAGGTTTTAATAGGGCACTTGATTCAAGGTTTTGTTATGCTATTCTTATTTCTTTGTGACCAATTGAGTTAACTTAGGTCTTCTTTATAGAAGGTTTATGGTTTTTTGAGATTTAATATTAGAAATATCTAGTTTCTTAATATTATATGTGATTTAGATTTGATAGAACCTTATTCTCATGTTGTATGCACTTTCAATCTTAGGAGATTTTTTATTTTGACTCTCCATGCTTATGTGGAGCCTATGTGGCATGGCTTTGTGCATTTTGTGGCAATTTTCATAAATGTTAGTTGGAGACTAGCCTTTGGCTTTCAAAATATTTCTTTATTTTGCTCTGATAATCCAAATCTAAGTTCCTATGTTCTCATTAGTCCCTTTATATTTAATTTCATGGATACGCCACTTGGCACCCAAAAAAATCTTACCCATGTTGCTTATTTTTTTCTAGTTGCTATCCTAGCTATGCATTAGCCATGTGTCAAGCTCATGAGGCCTTTAAAAATTCTTCAAAATTGATGTACCATTAGATCAAATCCAACAAGTGAGAGATTGCCATTGATTTTTACAAGGCCCAAGTCATTTAATTGGGCACCTTTATTAAGTGGGTCCCATCTAATTTTCATCCTTTGAATGACAAGTTACCATGTGTTTTCCTCATGAGGCCCTATTTACCTCTCTCAATTACCCTGACTATGGGTAGGCCACATGTCGAGATTTTGAAGAATTTGAAAATTCTTTTGGTTTAATGCACTGTTAGATCAAATCCAATAGGTCAGTGATCACCATTAGATCCCACAAGCTACACACCTTTTAATCAGTCTTATGACTATATAAACTTAGACTTAAAAATGATGTTCCTAAGATCTTCTTATGTTAAGAAACACATATAAACTTAGGTTAAGGATTTTTTTGATAAGTCTTTCTATTTAAAATATGATAGGAATTCTTTTGAAAGGATTTTTAGAAATTCCCCCTTTTCTTACGCTTTGAAAAGTTGTCTAGGTTAAATTTTGTGGGTTCAGTAACATCAACTATGTCCTCATAGATGTAAAATGATGAGAGTGAGCTTGTCAAATTTAGGATAATGGAATTTCTTTGGTCTAATGATTGAGTGACACATGTCAAGATCTTAGTAATTCTTGAGCTTTGAGGCCAATGCACATCATCAAATCAAATTCCCTAAGGCAGTGAGGACTGTCAGATCATATTTTGAGTTCTTGATAACAATTGGTCTCACTTTCAGTGTTGACTTTGGTTTGTCCCATTGGATCAAAATCTCTAATTGAATGTGAGGTGTCAGATCTAAAAAAGTGCATGAGCTTTAAGTTAAGGCCCCATATGAATAAATGTTTAGACTAAGGTTTCAGCCTTTAAAATTTTGTTCATGCTTGCAAACACCAAGATATTTAAACCTTAATAAAAACTTAGTTAATCCAAAAGGGCTCTTCGGTTTTAAATGGAAAAATAAGAGTTCCAAGTCTTGATTTTATATTAATATTTGGTCATGCTAAGAAACATAATCGAAGATTAATATAAAGTTAGACTTAGGGTTTCTATAACTAAAAGGAAATATAATTTCTTGATTAACTTTTCCTGTGGATGTTTGAATTTAAAACCCTAGGGTTTACTCCTTGAGAACCCTAGTTTTCTCTATATAACCTATAACTAATCACCTCAAAGATAATCATTAGAAAAATTAGTCCAAAAAACATAATGACAACTAGATACATTGAGTCTCATGTTTTCTTTACTTGAATTGCTTTCAAATTTCAAGAGAGAATAACCCTTTCACATTCAATCTAGAACATAGATGTTTTGAAACATTCACAAGGGCCCCCTTTCAGAAAAAGCAAAAAAATGGGGGTATGTTGGTCTCAACACACTACCAATCATTTTTAAGTGCATAAATGAGTAATATAACTAACTTAACACTACACATCTCCTAATTTGATCCTCTTATATCAATATTTTATAGAGATGCTAGATATTCAATGCACAACTAAGATGGAGAAAAGATATCCACTAATAATCAATGCATGAACCAGATATGACACTAACTAAAACTTATAAGAGTGACTTCAAATTGAATACAACTGAGAAAATAGGACAAAATTCAAGGATAACTGAATCATCACATGATTAGATCAACCATTCATGAATACACACTAAATGCAATCATAAAAGAAGGTAAAAATAAGCCATATATTGATTTAAAGGGCTTACAAAAGGAATATGACTTCACCATAATCATGTGGAGGATTCTTTCCACTTTAATTACAAGAGTACATATAGGACAATAGAGAGTGGAGAGAGGAGTATGTTTTGGATAATTTTATAATGTTTTCATCCAATCATGAGAGCAGTTACAACCTCAATGAATAATGAGAAAATAGTCCTAGATTCCCATTCTACATGTGTTTAATTTTCTTGATGATGGATTCATGAAAGGTGGTGTAGGAGTCTCTTGGAATTATATGACTCATCATATCTTATTAAAACTAACCTTCCTTTTTGATATAGGAATTACAAGTTGAAACTTGTCTCCACATGGTATTAACTATCCCATTTTCTCATTTTGGGCAAGAAATAGGCATGCTTGGTCATGAATTAGTAGTTACAAACTACATTTGATCCTCATTCATTTCCCACTCATAGACTCCCAAGCCATACTTGGTTTATATTACCTAGATTTATACTACATTTGATCCTCATGCATGGATAATGAGACTTATAGCCTAGATTTCTCCACCACCATCTTATCTACCATAATAGTTTCCAAACCTATTAGATCTTATTCAATGCTATTGAACTAGTCAGGTAGGATGTCTTTGTGATAGGTGGATACATATTAACTTTGATCTACTAGATTCTCTTAAGGATAAATGGTAGTTGTTTAGTGTTTATATCTTTGTGTACTTCACTTATCTATGGATCTTCATAACTTTTTTTTGGATTCATGCTTCATAAAAACTTCAACTCATATTTCATGCATCTTGCCTTCACAAAAATTATCATAGATATTTCATGTACAATATACAAAACAATCTTCACAAAAGTGATTCCTTCTCTCTTATTTATGGTTGTGTTTGAACTTTTATTGTCTCAAAAGTTTTGACTAGTTTTCATAAGTTTTGTTGATAAACTCGATCACAAAATTTCAAAAATAATTATTGCAAAGGTGAAATCCTCTTTTCCCTTCTTCACAAATTTTATCGTCATGACTTTTTTCCTAGATTTTGTTGAAATAATTATTTCAAAGACCTAAAAATTCAAGAAAATTATTAATGCAATAATTATTATGAAGACCTATGCCTTTGTCTTTGACAAAATTACTTCCATGCAAGGATTTTGACATGAGTCTTGAAAATTTTACCAAATACCTATAATACTTAGACAGTATTCCAAAGTCTTCAAAACATTTGTAGACTCTCATTCATGAAAAATATATGATTGATCCTTTTGACAAAAAAATGAAGACTATTCTCCTTACTAAAAAGCAAAAAGGCCAATTTTTAAAATATGTTAAGTAGTTTGATTTTGTCTTATCCCTTTGGAAACAATAGAACCTATAACATTTTCCCTATGCATTAAAAAATCTCTACATGTTCTTGGTTCATTTTCCCCTTCTTGTATCATATTCATGGTATAAAACCTCTCCAAAACCCAATGGCCTAAATATATACAATATTTTATTTGTGTTTGAAGACTACCTATAAGCTCTATAAATATTACATATAGAAACCATGTTCATCCTTATCATTCTCCAAATTAAAATTTGAGAACACTTCTATGCCTATAATTAAGACACCATGAAGATGCTTATAAGGGACTCTATCTAGCTAGTTTTACAAAAAATGTATCCCTCCTTATATAAAGGTGCCTAAGGCCTCTTAGTGGATAAAATATTCAACACAACCTTGACAAAATACATTATAAAACTTAACTCATAAAAACCCTAAAACCATGTCTTGATGACTAAGTTTCTCCAGGTCATGATAATTGAGATGGATGAATTGCTCATGGCATAATTCACTCACCTCATATGAATGAGTGAGTAATTTAGTAGAGAGTTTATCAGGAGTAAAATGGGACAAGTTATAGAACCTATATTTGTGATATAATTTCCTAAAAGAAAAAATGGATTCATTGTTAGCTTCCCTAATAACCATATAATTGGGTGTGAACTCAACTCTCTTTCTTGAACTGATGTGATTGATTTGGTAAACATATAAGATATTGGTGGATAAATAATGAACACATAGAACATCATGAAATGTCGCATAACTCACATAAATAGATGTACTCCCCATAACTTCAATTGAAATATCATCACCAAATAAAATAGAAGGCATAGAACAAGAATCCAAGGATGAGAACATGTCCTGTGATGAATCCGTGTGGTATGATATACCAAAATTAATAACCCATGTGGAAGGCTAGGACTTAACTGAAACAAGTGTTTTTCCCTTTTATTTGCCTTTATTACTATATTTAGGCTTATAATAGTCATATGCTGATGAAATATGATTAGAAGAATTAGGGGCATTGATATTGTGTTTCTTGAGTGTTTTTGTTAGTTGGTTGATTTTCTTTTTCATGCATTTAGATTCATCATGTCCAGGTTTCTTGTAGTAGTCCTATGTGTCACTTTTTTTTGGGTTTTCCATCTAAAGAGGAGGAATATTTTGATGCCTTTGGCTTATCATAAGATTTTTGACCCTATATTTTCTCTAGGTCCTTATTATTATGTTTCTTCTCCTCACTACTAAAATAATTTATTTTTCATTACTCATAATCAAGACATGTAGTTTAAATGACTTTATTATACCCATTTGAATGATCTTGTCTTGTTCTTAAGTCAAGTAAATGGTAAAATAATCCAAGTAAGACATGGTTTATGGATCTATAATGTCCTACTTAGTGGTATGGAAGGTAGAAACAAAGATAAAATAGTCAAAACCCAATTTGAAAAGCATGGAAATAATTAAGTGATCATCTTTTTTCTCAATGTTGTACAATTTGAACTGTAACCTGAGTGATTTGAACTTGGTGAAAAAGTATTGTATCATATCAAAGTCACCTAGACTTAAAAAAATGAATTCATTCTCCAAATCATAACACATTATTTTGTCCTAATTTTTAAAAAGATAATGTAATGTGGACCATACTTGATTTGGAGATGTTGTAGATTTGATATAAAAGAGTAATTCAAGAGATATAGATAGGCCAAAAGATCATAGGTTTTTTCACTTCAATTGTATCACATCACCTTATTTACCTTAGGTGCTAGCTCTATTTCTCTACCCATCATAATTTAGTCTAAACCTTTACTTCTCAAAAGGATTTTCACTTGGAATTGCCACTTGTGATAACTAAATGGTGTAAGAATCAAAATAGAATTGAGATCCATGATGTAGATAGGAAATATGTGATGAATTGTGTGTTTTAGACTAGGAATGTAACACCCCTTAAATCATATAGGTTCAAATTTATAAGGCATGAGAATAATACTAATGTGTATATATCAAAAAAGTTGTACTTTCAAAAAAATGATACCTCAAAAGGACTAGAAGGCTCAAATTCATGTGTATTTGAATTTTTCTTGATAAAAAAATAATGTTTTCCACTGCATAAAAATATTGTGTGAAAATATTTTGAAATAGTTTTGGTGGTAACTTATCCACAAAAAACATATTCCCTCTTGGAAAAAAGTTAAGTATTTTTGGGTTTTCCATGACTAAGGTCTTAAATTGCATATGACTAGGGGATAAAACCAAATTTGGGTACTCTCCCCCTCACTGTGAATGATGTTATTTATGTGGGAGTGACATCTAAAAAAAGACCTTTAAAAAAAAATAATAATGTCACACTTTACTAGATTAAATTTGATGTCCTATAAACCATTATTATAGTTTAGAGGAGGCTAGATACTCGCTAGGGTTTTAGAATACTCCTGTAGTCTAATGTGTGAAGTTATGGTTTTATGTCAAGGTTATAAGACACTTATGAATAAGGTTTTGAGATTGCATCCACACCCTAAAGTACTGATGTCAAGATGTTGGGCAGTTATCACAGTAGGGAAATGTGTAAGAGTTGTAGTCCCTCTATGCACATGTTGAGGTTTTTGACTACTCCAATAGTAAATAACCTTATGTAATATATGTTAACTAATAAAATTCAAACTCTTGATGCAAGGAAGGTTGACTATGCCTGAATTCAAAAATCTCAATGTTGGGGATACCAAATATGCTCACACTTAGACAAAAGTCCTAACATTGGGATTTTTTGTTGGAGATGTAGCCTATAATTTTGGATATTAGGATTTTGTTATGTTAGAGTTTAGAGGGGTCCTTATATGTGATATAGATGATGATACTTCTTATAGTGTACTCAAGTATGAAAATCCTAATTTTTTCAAAAAATACTAGATTTAATCTGCATCTTCAAAATAGACTAAAGACCCACTAGAGATATCAAAAAACCTAAAAAAACAAGAAAGTATTTTATTTTAAGACTTTATAATGTATATATTTACATTAAATTTATATAAAATCCCTAAAACCCTCCAAAAAAGGCAAAAATTGACTATCACAAAACTAGGTCACATTTACATCCAATCCTAAGCCTTTGAAACCTTTTGAATCTAATGGTATAAGCTATTTTGCATGAAGAAAATACCAAATAATATGTGACAATCAAAATATTCCTTCTCCCTTATTCTTTTTTGAAATCTAAATCCATTGAGGATCCCAAAACAAGAACAAAATTTGAGAGATGGTAAATCTACAATATGATAGGTCAACAAATGGTAAACCTATTACATGCAAGGTGAAAACATAATATTTTACAATAGGAAAATTGATATTCACATACCATAAACTATGTAATACCTATTGTACACAACATTCCCCTTGTTATTCAAGAATAAATGGGGACCCACTTTTTTTGGATTTTGGCCTTGTTTGCTGAGCCTTTCTTCTGCATGTCCGTCCAAGTTCTAAAAATATTTCTCCTTAAACTTTACACTTAGAAGAACAAAGAATGGTATTATACATTTTATGGTCTAAATTTATTAACTCCTTTTGGGAGATTTTTTTAGACTACACAAGTTTTTTGAGACTTAGTTTTATTCAAAGAAATTATTCAGGTTTTGATGTTCAAACATTTTATTTGAGCTTTCTTTTTATGAATTTTGTTTAGAATTTATGTTTCAGTCTTATTCATTGGAGATTATTCATCTGGATTTTTGTATCAGAAATTTTATTTGGTCTTTCTATTAAAAAACTTATTCATCACTTGCTCATTAGGGTTTTTTGTATTAGAATTTTTGTTTAGAGTATGCACATCAAACATTTTTTTTTCAAATAATTGTTTTAGATGACTTACATTTTATTGAACATTTCATATTGGGCATTTTGTTCAAAATTTTCATTGGAACTTTAGTTCAATATTTTTGATCAAATAAATTGTATAAAATAGTAATCATTGACTCTATGCAATTCAAAGATTTTGGTGTTTATACTTTTCATATCATACTTTTTTTAAGAATATTTATTCTAATGGATTTGGTATTCAAGAATTCTATTTAGGATTTGTGTTAAAAATATTTATTCAGATATTTTGTAGGTGCATCCTAACACAAAATGTGACTCCCAATTCTTGACTACCAAAATACCATTAGACTTGGCCAATATATCAAAAATACTTCTTGATACTTACCAAAGATACTATTGTGGCTCAATTTGCACCCTTGGAGAGAGTTATTTAGGCTTCCTCTAATTGAGCTACATAATGGGAGAAAACCTAGGATATGGGTCACCTATGATGGGGTTGAACCTCTGGAGAAAGCCAGCTTCCTCTTGATGATCACATAAATTAATGATTGTCATAGGGAAAAGGGATATATAGGGTTTAAGGGATCCTAAGAAGGTTAAAATTTGATGCACCAAAGTTAAATTTAACACTCATATAAGATTGAACCCACACTGGATCATCATAAAACAACTATAACTCACACAACCTCACAATATCACTAGTTGCATAAATAATTCATAGAATAGGTCCCAAGTAGAACACTAATATAGACCTGTAAGTTAGCTTGAATGACCTTCAAAGAGACAAGTAGAAGGATAGTAAACTAGGAAGATTCTCCTTCATAAATTAACCATACACAATCATACTAATCATTGATTGAAGACAAGAGATAGGCAAAGAGTTGATTCTATTACTTCAAAAGGTAGTCCTTACATTATTTTGATAGGGTTTAACCAAATCAAATGAGTACACTTTTTCAAGAGTCTCAATGAGTATCCTTATCCTAAAAAATAATGAAAATTTATAGGAGTTGATAACCCCACAATGGGAATGAGACTAGGATATATAGAAGGGAGAGAGAGAAAGAAAGTGTGAGAATGCCATCAGAGATGGAACACACCATCTTTGGTCATTAATTAAGATATATCTACCACCTTTTTCTCCAAAGAATGCCTTGCCACCTTTTTGATTAATTAAGACACTACTCATGAATTACTAAGTGGGAAAGTCCCTAAAGGCTTTGAGGATGCATTAAATTCACTTAGTTGTAATTCTTAACCACCAAATCCTTTTCTTTGATGATTCAAACCATATCCTACTTAATACAAAACTTTCATGCTCATGGATCTGATAGAGTCATGGCTTTATGCTTTTTAGGAAGTTATTTGTTGAAAATAAGACCATGTTGAAGGGTGAGGACCCTTTACATAATCACAAATATCTAACCTTAATTAAAACATAGACCCAGAGATTTTCTATATATGGAAAACCAATATCCTTTATTGGTTTTCCTATAGCTTCTCATATTGATGTATACCTATATACTAAATAGCCTCTCTTGATCCCTAATAGGACCAAATAAACCCATTATGTCATTACAGGGACTTAGGATTCAACATATACATAGATCCCTTTAATAATGGTGAACATAGTCATAGAACCAACCCTATCAGATATAAAATATTGAACCAAAGGTCCATATTAAGCTTTAAAGGCATCCCTTTATGTTAATAATCATCTTGGCTACATCACTATGTCCTTTTCATGGTGTTTAATTGAGCTTCAAAGGCATCATGTACCCTTTGAAAATTTTGCCCTGGTTTGGCCTTGGTCCTATGTTTGATCCATATGAAGTCCCTTAGCTTCTTGACCTTTAATTTCGTTGGTCATTGAAATATGACTCAGCTTGTTAACATTTTAACCCATCCATTCACCATTGATATTGATCAGTATGAATGAATATGTTCCATTAATTTTCTATCATCTTGAATATGCTCATGCCACTTGTCAATCATGCATTAATCTCAAGATCATATTGTCAATCTATTTATTTGTGAACTTAAACCATATGGTGGCTTCTTGAGATTTTTGACCCTTTGACTCATCTCTCACCATTGGATCATAATTTACAAAAAAACATGAGCTTTCGATCTACTTAGGCACACTTTCTTACTAGTTTCTACACACTGTTGGAACATTGGTATAATTGAGTGTTGATCATTGATCTAGATTAGACCCAAATTCTTTGTTAGTCACCTCACACCATTAGATATATACTAAGTAAACCCATATTATTAGATCTTGTCCAACTTATAGCCTTTTAAGGGCTTTTAACCTGAGGAAATTTTGACTCATTTAACCCCAACACAAAGCATTAAATATTTATTATTAGTATGCAATCTCATGCAGAACATTATATTTTGATCAACTTTAAACCATTTAATGTCTTTTCAAATCTAAACACTCACTTCGTGAA
Source organism: Torreya grandis (assembly GCA_037957365.1). Taxonomy (NCBI): domain Eukaryota; kingdom Viridiplantae; phylum Streptophyta; class Pinopsida; order Cupressales; family Taxaceae; genus Torreya; species Torreya grandis. The sequence continues at coordinate 1,255,534 of JARHVA010003375.1, read as the reverse complement.
TCTCAAAATTGACATTTACATGAATATCCTACTCTATAGATTCAAATTTGAACACTTAACTTGAGATAGAAAGCTCACACAAACATGAAACTTGTAGATCATGCTACTGGAATGAATAATTACATAGTGATAAAATATTTTATCTTGTTAGGATTTTTGAGGTGCATTTATAAAATTCTCAAATGACTTGGTTTGTTTCATTCTAGATGAAGTCCTAGTGATGGTCTGGTCTTTAAACTTACCCAATTCATCCTTTGATCAATGTTTCAAGGTTTTAATGAATTTATAAGGATTGTAAAACTTGGTTCATTCTCATAAATAATCAAAAACCATGAAATCTTCTTGGATCTTTCATCTCTAAATGGAGACCTATTCCTTGCATATTAATTAGATCACACTTTAATCTTGTTTAAAGTGTTTCAAAATATTTACAATAGCATGACCCTCTTCTCAAGTCATTTATCCCTTCTTTCCATAGTAACTATGTTTATCTCTTCAAAGCTTGGTATGTGGTCCAAAAATGGCCAACATCTCTAGTGATATCTTGGGGTTTCATGCTTGCTATCCAAGACTAGTGGCCTTAATCTAGTTTATTGGGCATATGAAGTCCCAAGTCTTTTCTCAAATAATCATGAAGATAGCCCAAAGCTATCCCTATCTAGAACCTCTATTAAAGCAAAAAGAATAAAATAAAACATAATAACAAAGTGTGTAAGGCACTTATTGAAAAGGAAACACATAATAAAAATAAATGTGTACAAGGCACTTAGAGGAAAGCATAAAAGCTATTATAATGCATACAATATGTTACAATGGATGCAATGCTTCTAATAACAAGGATTCAAATGAATAACATTAAATAGTATGGGTAATACCTCTCCATCCAATTGGGCAAGCTAAAAATAATTATGTTCTCTACATCCATGGATCAAATAAGGACCACTTCATAATCTGTCAAACTTGGTATGGTTTCATAGTTTGGCCTTATTTGAGTCCCATTTGAGGACTAGGTCCCCTTCCTTGAATCTCTTTGCTATAGTTCTCTTGTTAAAGTCATTTTAGACTTGTGCTTGATGTGATTCCAAAGTTTTCATAGCAAGGTCCTTAGTTTTTTCTATCTCTATGAGATCTATCATCGCATTCATGGGCTAATCATCTATCAACTCAAACTGATGGGCTAACTCTAATGTATGTATCTCAAGAGAAATGGGAAACTTGGCCTCCCTTCCATACATAAAGACATATGTAGAATTACCAATGGTAGCTTTAGGATTCACTCTATTTCCCATAAGGTTGTCCTTATCTTGGTGTGCCATGTCCTATGATTCTCTTCCTTGGTCATCTTGATGATCCTTAGAAAATTCTTATTTGTGGACTCTGCCAATCCATTTACTTGAGGATAGTAGTTAGAATAGGTGTTGAGGTTGATGCCTAGTCTGAGATCCCAATCACTTGTATTCATGCTAAGAAATGCTAAGGCATTGTTTAAAATTATAGTGGCTAGGACACCAGACCTAGTCAAAATGTTGTCATAGAAGTCCAAAACTAAATCCTCATTAGCCTCCTTCAAAGCAATGGCTTCCACCCATGTGGTGAATTAGTCAATTATAGTAAGCACCCACTTATTCCCTACACTTTATGGTGGATTGATAATACTTATGGATTCTACCCCCATTATATGAGGGGTTATTCCACCTAAATTGGATTGAGTGGAAGGGTTACTAATTTCTACTTTCTACTAAAAAATAGGTAATTTTTTGGTCATTTTCAAAGACCTAACAATGAGATTCATTGTCTGGCACTAATTTTATTACTACTACTTTGACAAGTGGTTCCACCTTAGCTCTTTTTAATTTATTGGGGATATCAAAATGAGCCCCCATAACTACTAGCCTATCACCATGTTTATTTTGGCCCCTTGGCACTAGTTGGATGTTGAAGGACTCAAATTACTCAATTAGCTACCACACTCTATGTTTTTAGGAATTTATTAAGGGGTTCTTAATGATATTGTAGCCTTTGACTTTATTCACAATTAATTCACTATCCCTATAGACATGCAATTACTTAATCCCTCTCAAACTATCCCATTAAAAGTCATGGATGAGACCCTCATATTTTGTTATATTTTAGGAGTAGCTGAATTATAACCTATATGAAAAGAAGTATTTATCAATTAAAGGGAATAATAGCAAATCACTTGAACCCACTTCATGATTTCTCCTTGAACCATCAAAGAAAATTTTCCATAGACTACTAGGATCTTCTTGAGGCCTCATGAGAGATGGCATGGACTCACTTTCTTCATGTAAATAGTAGACACCCAAGTCCCTTTCTTCAACACCTTCTATGGGATCCACCAAATAGTTTTCATTCCATAGCTCATCCAAGAACATTTTTGGTATCTCTTCTAGATAAGTGTTCATCTCCTATCCCATTACAAATTCATCCTCATCAATGGTGGTATAATTGATATTGATATTATCTAGTCCATAGGGGCATATATGTAATGTTTAATGGGATCATATTTGATTTACACTTTGGCCCCATATGTTGTCCTCAATACCATATGTGACTAATCCATTTCAAGGTAACCTTTGATCTTTGTAGTGAATGCCCTAGATAGGCATAGTGTAAAGTGAGGATGCACATCAAAGATGAATACATCTTGAACCATTGAGAAACTAAGACAAACATGTAGGGTCAAGTTGAGGTATTTGACTATGTTATATGGCTTGGTGGAATAACCATCTAGTTTTAGTACTCCTTTAGACTGGAGCTCATATTTTAGACTAAGATAATTAGTATGGACTTTGGCATTACTAAGGTACTAGCCCCACTATCCACTAAGAAATTATGTACCAAATAATTACCAATGATTACTAAAATGTAGAAGGGAGGATGCTTGACTACTTTACCTGATTGCCCTTCATTCGGTCCCTTGGTTGCATTGATGAGGACCACATTCTCCTTGCTTTGTAGTTTATATGAAACATTAATCTTTGATAATCCTTCTTTAATTATATCCACTTGAATAGGAATGAAGAGCATATCCCACATTGGCACACTCACATTATAATTCTTTTATTATTCCACAATGTTGATGGGTGAACCACAAAATTTTAGTTGTGCTTTAGGGGCCAAAACTATACCTTGAGATTGTGATTTTTGAGGGACCAAGACATTTCCATGATTCTAAATCTTTGGGGTTATTTAGACCTTTAGAATAAAAACAAGTCCAATTATCTTTGATATTAAAGGAGTAATGGTAAGAGGCTCCTTGCTTGGTTCCTAGTTACCATCCATGTTCCTTATTTTGAATTTGGTATTTATAGCCACTAGAATGTACCCCTAACTAGAGCTAGCCTATTGATTGAGTGTATAACACTCTTATTGTTCTTAGTTCATTATTGTATCACCTAAGTAGCCTAATACTCAATCATTGTTTTGACCTTATTAAGACTCTTCTAGCTTGGTCATCATAGGTGCCTCTATGTTTTGGGCCATCAGAGCTTGGTTGTAACCAAAATTAGTAGCTTGCTTCCATTGATCATTAAATTCTTGGGTAAAATTAGTGGTTGGAACAATGGATTACCCAAAAGACTAATTCTAAGGTATGGTACCCTTAGCTTCTTCAGCTAGATAATTTTAAATTGAGACCAAGGTGTTGGAATTTCTTACACCATTAGGATTGTAGTTATTTTACCTATTGTAGACATGCTCCCCTTGTCCTTGGTAGTTCCCTTTATATAGTGGCCTATTTTCTTGAGAAACTTGATACTAAGGTTGATATGAACTTTGATAAGGCCTATTGAAATCTTGATACCTTTTGACATTCACTAGCTCATTCTCTAAGGATTAGAACATGTTATTGAGGTCTTGAAATTTCTTTTGCTCTTGGGAATCACTAGATCCACTAGTGGAAGGTTTATCTTATTTTGGTTTAGGTATTGCATTAATTGTTGGTATAGGAGAAATGACATCAAGTGGAGGGATAATAATAAAAGGTGGTGTGATTTCATGAAATAAGGGCATCGATGGTCTAGTTGTGATTTTTACAGCTTGAACTAGATAGTTTTCTACTTTGATTTCCTCATTATAAGAATATGGAAGTATATTCCCTCTCATAGATTGGATTATCACTACTATATCACTATTTAAAGCCTTTAAATGGTATAGGAAGACAAAGTTAGGGGTTGGTCTAACTAAGACTAGAATTTTGCCCCAATTTTTTTGGAACCTTGTGTTGAAGTCTTGCATGAATTCATTAGGAGCTCTCTTAATGGAAATTAATTACTCTGCAAGTGAAAAATGGTCACTTTTGTCCTCAAATATTTTACACAAGGCATCACCTAATCGTTCCAATGTTTGAATGGAATTAGCAACAAGATCTTTATACCAATCAAGAGCCTTTACTTTGAAATAAGTAGCTAATAACCTAATAGCTATGTTTTCTTTAGTAACATTATGGATATTGTAAAAAATTGGCTATGTCCATGAGTTTCTTAGAAGGTGTTATAGATTGGTCTCCAACATAATAAGGGACACTTTTTAGGGATAAAACTAGGATAGGATCATATTAAGCAAGGTATAGATGGCTTTGATGATTAAAATCCATAAAAGGAAAAGGTCTAGTAGTTACCATGGCTACAAAAGGATTTAGTAAAGGTCCTCTTATAGGGATAGGCCTTCAAAATGACTTAGGAGAAAAGGTTCCCTGATATGGATGTGTATTTATAGACCTTAATCTTTTTGATGAATTTAAAGGTAGTTTAATAAATTCAAAGGGAATACCTCTTAAAGTTAAGCTTGTTTTCACCTTTGACATGAGATGAGGTCACTGCTCTACTACCACAATGTTGAATCTTCCTTTTGGAGTTGCTAGATGTTGTTTCTTGGGAGCATTAACTCATTTAACCCTAATAAAACCCATTAGATCTTTATTGTCTATATGAGAGCTTATTCATACCATTAGATATTGATCAAATTTAAACCCTTTAAGAAAATTTTGAATCCAAATAGTCACTTTGCAAATCTTAAACTTGACGTTTGTATGAATGTCCTACTCTATAGATTCAACTTTGAAAACTTATAACTTGAGATAGAAAGATCGTGTAGACATGAAAGTTTCATATCATGTTCCTAGCATGAAAAAATACATAAATCTATAATATTTTGTCTCATAAAGATTTTTGACGTGCATTTATAAAATGCTCATATGAACTAGTTCATTTCATTTTGGATGATGTCCTAGTGATGGTTTGGTCTTTAAACTTACCCAATTCATCTTTTGCTCAATATTTCAATGTTATAATGAGTTTATAAGGCTTGTGAAACCTAGTTCATGCTCTTGAATGCTCAACCACCATGAAACCTACTTGGATACTTCATCTACAATTGAGACTTGTTCCTTGAAGATCAATTAGATCACATTTTAAGCTTGCTTAAAGTGTTTCAAAAGCTTTACAATATCATGACCCTATTATCAAGTCATTTAGTCCTTATATTCATATGAAATCTACCCATATCTTCATATCTTTGTATGTGGGCCAAAAATGGCCAATATATATCCACTAATTAAATTAATGATATTTGAATTGTGCAAGAAAGATAAATATACGAGCATTGGACATTTATAATACATAAACTAGATTTGAATTTTAAAGACTATATACATGACATAAAAATATAGACATATTCATTTCTCACAAATGAATTCAAACTCAATTTCTATCCTAAAAATGAAATCCCTAGCTAATTATGAATCTATTACAAGCAAATAATCAACTAACAGAAAGAATTTTTTTCCACATAACATGTAAGTAGACTTTGAGCACTACACATAATTGCAATGGCATAATCATCTAATATTTGTAGAGGATAAAGTTTTCCATCACCATTATCCATCAATGATTCAATAGAGTTTATGGACATAGTATATGATGAAACTATCTTTGATGATAGGTATGGAAATTACTCAAAATTATGGAATATTATGGATTCTATTGATTTTTTTTCTAGATGGAAATATATCCACCATACAATGTGAGTTTGTTTCAAACTTTATCTCCCTCAAGAGACAAGAACTACACTTAGTGGTTATCAAGCCTGAGGTCATACCTTGTATTGACCTTTTATGGAAATTATTCTTTATTGGGAAGATTACATAAGATGCATTTCTACACCACATGGACAACCAGACAATCATGGCATGCATAATTGAATATGAATTTCAAAGGTATTTATCTCTACTAGTTCTATATACAATTTTTGACAAGCATAGAATGGTTTCATATAACCATCAAAATTAAATGGACAAGGTACTAAGCTCATATATTTTCCTTGGGGAGACAATGACCTATAAAGGAAAGAATCCCACTCCTATTAACAAATTTATAATGGGAGTGTGGATTGGGATGGTGTTATTAAATAGGAAGTATGGAATGCCTAACATCCATTTTCTTAATTTGGGTTGGGTGCTATTAATACATTTGATGTGACCAATGACATGACTTTTTCTTTGGGATAAATCATCAGCTTTCAGTTAAGAGATCAATTCTTACATAAGATAAAATGTTCCACTCTAGTTGGACACTTCTACATGATGTCTTATATTTTGGATACCATAATGGGCATGGTATATAATGTCATTGATGAGCTTTTGAGCTTGGCCACAGATTGTGTCAAGAATTACATTTATGATTATGACTAGTTCATCCATATTTATGCTATAACAAACCATTAAGCCAAAACTTTGAGGCATTAGTAAAATATATGCATCAAGATCATAACATCCCACCATCCTCTTAAATCCCAAACTTTGGGCTATATTTACACTTCCAAAACTTCCAAGCCAATGTATCCACCAGTTCTTTGAATTAAACTTAGGTGGAGGCTCTAATACAAAATGTAATGAATTGTTACACCAAAACCTCAAGGCATTAGTGAAATCCACCTATTAGGATCATAACATCCCACCACACTTTTTAAGCCTAGACTTTGGGCTAGATTTATGATTGTACACTAGCATCCCCTATATGTATTAGCCCCAAATAAAAACTACCATGCCAGTGTAGCCACCCTTTCCATGAATTGAACCCAGGTGGAGGCTCTAATATCACTTGTAATAAAATTACATACATGTTCACATAGAATAATTATATATTTAATAAAATAAGAAAATATGAGAAATCACAGTAATAATTGATAATAGAATAGAATACTGATTAGAGATTTTATTTGGAAAAGTTTCCTATTACATTTTTTTAGACCTAGTGATGTATGACTTTTATGAGTGGAAGGAGCGAAAAGACATAACTTACAATCTGGTAAGAATTAATTTTTTCTATCAGTGTAGTAGTTTTTGAAACACTTTTTTGAAAAAAAATATTTAATTCAAAAATAAAGTCTAGGAAAAAATTACCTTTGCACATTTTTAGTCATTAGATTCATCTCAATGAGATGATCACAATGGTGTATTTTCCTAGTACATTTTTTTTGTGGCAAAAATTTTCACCCTCATGTGTAAAAGTAGTTATTAGATTTGTCATGGTGAGGTGATCACAATGGTATCATATCTTGGTGCACTTTTTTATGGTGAAAAAACTTCTAGGGTTTGTGAATGGTGGGCCCTACTACTCAGGGGAAAATTAGGGAAATAAACTCCTAAGACTCCTTCTAGGGATGACATGGAATCTAGAACTTTAGATCTAATGATTTTTTATCTTTAGGTTTACATAAAGGGATTAGTGTAGTAAAATGACTTTGATTTAGTTTAAATTAATGTTTTGGGATGCATGGAGAAATTAATGGGGTGCACACTTAATTACATTAGATCATTATGTAATTAGCTAACATTTCATCTCAGTTACAGTCAAATAACCCTCCAATTCATCATTTGGGTCCTCCTTCTCTCAACACTAACAGTTCCAATCCTAGTGTGAAACTAATTTTGATAAAAGTGGACATACGTAAGTTTTATTGTAATTATCCTCTCACTTGGATTAGCCAAATTGATAATTTATTTGATCTTCACCAAACTCCTAGTTCTTAGAATGTGATAGTAACATCTTTATATCTGGAACCTGAGTAGTTCATTTGGTATCATTGGCTATGTGCTCAAAAGAAAAATAATGTTGCTCCTATTACATGGTATATTTTCAATAATGAGTTGTATCATTATTAAAATAACATATATGAGAATTACTTTATCTATTTATCCAAATTGCATCAAATAAGAACTATGTAGGATTATATTCATCAATTTTAGATTCTCTCCTTATGGGTTAAGGCATCACTGAGGCAAATTTGACTTATTTTTTTTGGGTAGACTCAAAGATAGAATATAATTGGAGGTTAGGATGTTTAATCCATCATATATATTAGAATATATCCTAAGGGCATGCATGATAGAAGAAAAAGAGATGGTCAAATAGAAAAAATTCACTACTAGTCATGATTTCACCTTTCTTTCACTATCATTTCCTAAACCCACTAGATTAGCACTTCAAAAAATCAAGGATAAGTTAGCCAAAGGGTTGTGTTATGGGTGCAAAAAAAAATGGAGAAAAGGACATCATTGTGATAAAAATAAGTTGTTTTACATTAAAGGTTCCAATGAGGATGTAGATGATGAGGAGGTAATTAGTGAGGATGCAAAAGGACCTGAGGAGGAATTTGAAGACTCTCAACCTACTATTTCCTACCATGCCATTATAAATATTAGTACTCCCCAAATATTAAGGTGGTATTTTTCCTTAATAAATAAAAGGTCACTATATTTATTGATTCTAGGAGCACACACAACTTTATCAATAGTAAGCTGGGTTCTTTTTTTAACTATTTCATTTATCTCACTCCAAAAATTTAGGTCATGATTTTAGATGGTGGTACTATCAATTATTTATGAAAATTCCATAGTATTAAGCTAGCCATGGAAGACTACCTATTATATTCTTTGATATTTTCTATTTCTATGGGTGGAGCTGACATTGTTCTAGGGGTATAATGGTTCACCACTTTGGGTACTATTGAGATGAATTTCAAGGAATTATTAATGTAATTTCATTTTGAGGGTATAAAATTTTAGCTAAGGGGATTAATGGATAAATCAATATAACTTATTACCTCCCATCAAATGACCAAGATTATTTGAAAGGGTGTTGAAGTATTTATAGTTCACTTTTTTTCCATTGAAGTCCAACAAACTCAACCATTATGAGTTTATGGTTATGTATTTTGGTCTTACAAATGCACCATCCACCTTTCAGAGTTTGATGAATAATGTTTTTAGTCCATTTTTGATGAAATTTATTTTGGTACTTTTTGATGATATCCTCATTTATAGTAAAAATTGGGAAGACTATTTGTAGCATGTGAAATAGGTACTCTCAATTCTAGAATAACATTAATTATATGCTAAACCTTCCAAATGTACTTTTGGAGCTCATTATTTTTATTATTTAGGTCATATGGTTTTTCATGAAGGATTTAAAGTCAATCCTAAACAAATCCAAGCAATGGTGGACTGGCTAGTTCCTAAGACAATCAAGTAACTAAGGGGATTTTTGGGGCTAACTAGTCACTATCACAAGTTTGTCAAAAACTATGGTATTATTACATCCCTACTCACCTCTTTATTGAATAAATACTCCTAATAGATTGATACATCTACCAAAGCATTTGAACAATTGAAATTGGATATGTTCACCACTCTAGTGTTGGCCACTCCTTATTTTATTAAGATTTTTGTGGTTGAATGTGATGCATATGGATATGGTATGGGTGTTTGATCATGAAAGAAGGTAGACCACTTGTATTTGAAAGTCACCAGTTGAAGGGTAAAAATCAGCTCAATCTCATCTCTGAGAAGGAAATGATGGCCACTCTACATGCATTCAAATAATGGAGGCCTTATTTGAAGGGTCATAACTTCTACATAAATATTGATCATGATAGTCTCAAATAGTTTTTATAACAATGGTTGTCATCAAAATAACATTATAAATGGGTAACTAAGATGTTAGGCTATGATTTTGAAATAGTCTAAAAGAAATACAAGGAAAATGTATTTATAGATGCACTATCTAAAAAGGATGAATAAGTTGAGGCATTGGTATGTGCCATGACCATTCAACAAGTACATTAGCTAGAGGAAGATTAGAATGGGAAAATGATAATTTTACCCATGATTTGATTCAAAATATTCAACAAGTTTTAGGTGGATTTGAAAAATTCACATGGAATAGTAATGCATTATGTTATAAAGATAGATTATACCTATGTAAGGATTATCTTCTCAAACAAAAAATCCTTCAAGAACTTCATGATACTTCACTTGGGGGTCATTCAAGGTTTTTGAAAACCTATCATAAAATCAAGTAGGATTTCTTGTGGGAAGGAAAAAAGGGTGATGACTAGAACTATGTGGTTAAATGTATGATCTATTAAAAAAATAAAGGTGAAACCATCAAAAGCCTAGGTCTTTTACAACATTTATCTATCCCTAGCCCGCATTAAGAAGAGGTGTATAAGGATTTCATTATAGGGTTATCAAGATTTGATGGTCAAAATGTTATCATGGTTGTTGTGGATCATCTTAGTAAGTATGCTCATTTTTGTTCTTTATCACATCCCATTTTTCATAGTACATTGGCTTCTAATTTTCTTAATATAATTTAGAAACTACATGGTACTCATAAGATCATTATGAGTGATAGAGACCACATTTTCACTAGTAATTTTTGGACTAAATTATTTACATGTTTAAGTACCCAATTGGCTCATATCTTATCATATCATCCTCAATTAGATGGATAAACTAAGGTAGTCAAAAAATGTATAGAAGGATATCTCAGTTATTTTGTTTCTGATAAATAAGATAAATGGGTTCATTGGTTACTAATTTATGAATGGTAGTATAATACTTATGTTCATAGTTATTCAAAAATGTCTCCCTTTTTGTCCTTATATGGATATCACCCTCCATCCATCACTTTAACCTTTAAGGTCCATTGTTGAGGAACATAGTCACCATCAATAGGATATCCTTACAAGTTTGCATGAAAATTTAACCATGGTCCAAAATCACATGAAGACACAAGTAGATCAACATAGGAGTGAGATGAATTTTGACATTGGTGATTAATTATTTGTTCTCTTACAACCATATAAGAAAATTTCATTGAAATAATAGAAAAAGGATAACAAGATTCCCCCTAAGTATTATGGGCCTTATCAAATCTTGTAAAAAATTGGTAGTGTGGCCTACAAGTTAGAGTTTCCTTCATCCACTCACATACATCTAGTATTTCATGTATCATGATTGAATAAATTCATTATACACATAGTTTATACTCAAACTAAGTTACTAGAATTGGATGAGGAAGGGAGAGTTATTCTTGGTCCTGAGGTGATCATTCAAATGTGCACTAAGCATTTGTGGTCTAGAGTGATTAAGGAGTACTTGATCAAATGGAGAAATCTACCATGTTAAGATGCCACTTCGGAGGATGAATCCTTTGTGAAAAAACATCTAGAGTTGATTCAACATTGAGGATAATGTTGTTTTGAAGGGGAAGGGTATGTAACACCCTTAACCTTTAGCATGTCTAGGGATATGTGTGGCTGACTTATGGCTTACATACCTCTTTTATATTCTTGTTACATTTCTCTATGTTCTTAGTTAGGTCAACCTATAGAATAACCATGGTTAAGTAGACTATATATAGGAGGTGATGGTTATTCTTTGATCATCATATGAAGTATTCTTCTCTTATTTCATTATTATGGAGGTTTCCCCCTTGAAGTGGATCTGCTATATTATCTAGTATTTTTATAAACTATCAATTATCATTGCATGATCTCTCATCTTGATTATTATATGTGATATATAACTATTATATGAAAACATTTAAGTAATTTCATTATATATGCATATACAAATCACATGGTTTAAATTGTCGTGGATGTGTATCCTCATGTATGGTAGGCAATTCATCAAACTCCACTACCCAAAATTGGAGAAAGTATAGAAAAAACACTAAATAAAAGTGGTGAATACTATTTGTACCTTGATTATATGATAATTATGAATGTCAGTCATAAAGTCAATCCCTTATGCCTCCCTAAATATATACCATATAAGTTAGTAGAGAAAAAACATTCTTATCATATCTAGTGGAGTGATAAGGAGGAATCAATAAAGAACAAAAAGAGAAAATTTTATGGGTCATATGTGATAGTTGGCAGAATGTGTTACACATAGAGGAAGCACTTTGGAGAGGTAGGCAATAAAATTAAAAAAAATTCCTTACCCACCATGTCACACAAGGACTGAGATCCCCATGGTCATATACAAAGACACATTTAGGGTTTTATTATCCCATAATAACATGTCCTTTATGAGCATGATTTTATATTTTTGAATGAAAAAGATAATGCTAAAGTATTAGAAAGGATACAAGTTAAATTATTAAAGGATGATCATCTTAGGATAATTCAACAAGAGCCTTCAATTTTATTGAAAGAAATTCACACTAGGATACCACTTATTGTAGGGTGGATAACTTTAGATTTTTGGAATAGTGAGCCCCTAGAGTAGACAAAAGTATAATGTGATCCTTCACAATAACTTCCTTTTATGTTGAAATCTATCAAGAAAGAGCTAGGGTTGGCTGAGCCTAACCTTAGGGAATCTCCAAGGGATCCATTTTGACTCATTTAACCCTAGTACAACCCATTATATCTTTATTATCAGTATGAGAGCTCATGCATACCATTAGATCTTGATCAAATTAAAACCCTTTAAGAACTTTTTAAATACAAATAGTCACTTTGGGAAGCTCAAAATTGACATTTGCATGAATGTCCTACTTTATAGATTCAACTTTGAACACTTATAACTTGAGATAGAAAGCTCGTGCAGACTTGAAACTTTCATATAATTTTATTGGCATGAACAAATACATAAAACTATAATATTTTTTCTCATGAAGCTTTTTGAGGTGCATTTATAAAATTCTCAAATAAACTAGTTCATTTCATTCTGGATGATGTCCTAGTGATGGTCTAGACTCTAAACTTACCCAATTCATCTTTTGCTTAATATTTCAAGGTTCTAATGAGTTTATAATGGTTGTGTAACCTATTTCATGATCTTTAATTCTCAAACACCATGAAACCTACTTGGATACTTCATCTACAATTGTAGACTCGTTCCTTGAAGATTAATTAGATCACACTTTAAGCTTGCTTAAATTGTTTTACAATAGCATGACCCTCTTCTCAAGTCATTTAGTCCTTATTTTGATAGAAACTCTACCCATCTCTTATAATCTTGGTATGTAGACCAAAAATGGCCAATAGATACCCACCAATTAAACTAATGATATTTGAATTATACAATAAAGACAAATATATGAACATTAGACATTTATAATATATGAACTAGAATTGAATTCTAAAGACTATATACATGATGTGAAATAATTGACGTATTCATTTCTAAAAAATGAATTCAAACCTAAAAATGAAATCCATAACTAATTTTTAATCTATTACAAGCAAACAATCAACTAACGGAGAGATTTCTATTCCACAGAGCACGTAAATAGACTTTGGGAACTGCACATAATTACAATGGAATTATCATGTAATATTTTTAGAGGAGCAATTTTTCCATCACCATTATCCATCAATGATTCAATAGAGTTTATGGACATAGTATATGATGAAGCTATATTTTATAATAGGTATGTAAATTACTCAAAATTATGGGATATTATGGATTTTATTGACTTGTTTTTTTCTAGATGGAAATATATCCACCATATAATGTCAATTTGTTTTAGAAGTTATCCTCCTCAAGAGATAATAACTATGCTTAGTAGTTGTCAAGCTTGAGTTCATTCCTTGTATTGACTTTCTATGGAATTTATTCTTTATTGGGAAGATTACACAAGATGCGTTTATACACCAGATGGACAACTAGACAATCATGGCATGTATCATCAAAGATGAATTTCAAAGGTATCTATCTCTACAAATTCTAGATGTAATTTTTGACAAATATAGACTAGTTTCATAGAACCATCAAAATTAAATGGACAAGGTCTAATCTCATAACTCCTCCCTAAGGACATAATGACCTATAAAGGAAAGAATCCCACTCCTATTAACAAATTCTAGAATGGGAGTGTGGATTGGGATGGCATTACTAAATAGGATGTATGGCATGCCTAACATCCATTTTATTAATTTGGATTGGGTGCCATTACTAAATTTTATGTGACCAATGACATGACTTTTTCTTTGGGATAAATCATCAGATTTCAGCTAAGAGAGTAAGTCTTACATAAGAGTAAATTTCCCACTCTAGCTAGACACTTCTACATGATGCCTTATCTACTAGATTCCATAATGGGCACAATATATAAGGTCTTTGATGATATTTTGAGCTTGGCCATATATTTTGTCAAGAATTACATTTATGATTATGACCAGTTCATACATATTTATTTTATATCAAACCATTATGCCAAAACATTAAGGTGTGAGGGAAATCTTACCATCAAGATCATAACATCTCACCATGCTTTTAAAGCCCAAACTCTGGGCTAGATTTACACCCATACACCAATATTCCCTATATGTATGAGTCCTAGATAAAAAAATTCCATTCCAGTGTAGCCATTAGTTTTGTGAATTAAACTCAGGTGGAGGCTCTAATACAAAAATGTAATGAACCATTATACCAAAACCTTAAGGTGTTAGTGAAATCCACTTATCAAGATCATAACATCCCACCACACTTTTGAAGCCTAGAATCTGGACTATATTTATGCCCATACACTAGGATCCCATATATGTATGAACCCCAAATAAACACTACCATGTTAACATAGCCACGCACTCCATAACTTGAACCCTAGTGGAGGATCTAATATCACTTGTAATTAAATTACTTACATGTTCAAATAGAATAATTATATATTGCATATAATAAGCAAAGATGAGAGATCATATAGTAATAATTGACAATAGAGTAGAATATTGATTATAGATTTTATTTGGGTAAGTTTCCTATGAAAATTTTTTAGACCTATTGAGGCATGAATTTTATGAGTGGAAGGAGTGAAAAAACATAACTTGCAATCTGATAAGAATTAATTTTTTGGTCAGTGTATTATTATTTGAAACACTTTTTTGAAAAAAATATTTAATAAAAAAATAAATTCTAGAAAAAAATTCCCTTTACACATTTGTAGTCATTAGATTCATCTCGATGAGATGATCATAATGGTGTATTCTCTTGGTACTTTTTTTTGGTGGCAAAATTTTTCACCCTAGTGTGCAAAAGTAGTTATTAGATTTATCTTGGTGAGGTGATCACAATGGTATCATCTCCTTGTACACTTTTTTTAGGGTAAAAAAACTCCTAGTTTTTGTGCATGGAGGTTCCTACTACTCATATAAAATTAGGGGAAATAAAATCCTAAGACTCCTAGGGATGACATGGAATCTAGAACTTCAGATCTAATGATTTCTCAACTTTAGGTTGACATAAAGGGATTGGTGTAGTAAAATGAACTTGATACAGTTCAAACTAATGTTTCAAGGATGCATTAAGAGATTAATGGGGTGAAAACTCAATTAAATTAGATCATTTTGTAATTGGCTACCATTTCATTTCAATTACAGTCAACTAACCCTCCACTTCATCATTTGAGTCCTCCTCTCAACACTAATAGTTCCAATCCTAGTGTGAAACTGATGTTGATAAAAGTGGACATACGTAATTTTTATAGTAAGTATCCTCTCACTTGTATTACTCAAATTTAGAATTTATTTGATCTTCACCAAACTCCTAGTTCTCAAAAGGTGATAGTAACATCTCTATATCTAGAACTTGAGTAGTTCATTTGGTATCATTAGTTGTGTGCTCAAAATAAAAAGAATGGTTCTCTTATTATATGGTCTATTTTCATCATGAGTTGGCTCATTATTGAAATAATGTCTATGAGAATTACTTTATTGAGTTATCCAAATTTCATCAAATAGGAACTATTTAGGATTATATTCATCAATTTTAGAATCTCTCCTTATGGGTTAAGGCATCACTGAGGCAAATTTGACTGTTTTTTTTGGGTGGACTCAAAGATAACATCCAATTTGAGGTTAGGATGTTTAATCCATCATATTTATTATAATCTATCCTAAGGGCATGCATGAAAAGTAAAAAGAGGTGGTCAAATAGAAAAATTTCACTACTGGTCATGATTTCACCTTTTTATCACAATCATTTCCTAAACCCACTATATTGACACTTCAACAAAATGAGGAGAAGTGAGCCAAAGGGTCTTGTTATGTTTGAAACAAAAAATGGAGAAAAGGACATCATTACACTAAAAAGAAGTTGTTTTACATAGAAGGTGATAATGAGGGTGCAAATGATGAGGAGGCAATTAGTGAGGATATAGAAGGACCTGAGGAGGAATCTAAAGACTCTCAACCTACTATTTCCTATCATGCCATTTTAAGTATTAGTACTCCCCATATCTTAAGGTGGTGGGTTTCTTGAATAAATAAAAGCTCACTATATTGATTGATTTTGGGAGCACACATAACTTTATCAATAGTAAGTTGGTTTTTTGTTTTAACTATTTCATTTATCTCACTCCAAAAATTTAGGTCATTATTGCAGATAGTGGTATTGACAAATATTTAGGAAAATTCCATAGTATTAAGCTAGCCATGGAAGACTACCTATTATATTCTCCTATGTTTTCTATTCCCATGGGTGGAGTTGACATTGTTATAGGAGTATAGTGGTTCACCACTTTGGGCACTATTGAGATGAATTTCAAGGAATTATTCATGCACTTTCATTTTGAGGTTAGGACATTTGAGCTAAGGGGATTAAGGGATAAATCTCCACAAATTTTTAGCTCCCATAAAATGACCAAGATTCTCTAGAAGGGTGATAAATTATCTATGGTTCAATTGTTTTCCATTGAAGTCAAACCAAATCAGCCATCTACACCTCATAATTGATAATAAAGTGATTGACACCTATTCTATTATTTTTAGTGATATGCCAAAATTAATTCCACCTAGATGCATGCATGATCATGCCATCAAACTTATTCTTGGTAGTGCACCACCCAACATGATGACATACGAGTATCCCTATAGCCAAAAAAGTGAAATTGAAAAGATGGTATAGGATATGTTGGATGCAAGAATCATTCACCATAGCCAAAGCAAATATTATTTGCCATTTGTCATGGTGAGAAATAAATATGACACTTGGAGGATGTGCCATGACTATAGAGAGCTCAAAAAGTACACTATCAAAGATAATTTTCTTATTCTTATCATTGATGATTTTCTATATGAATTGAATGGTGTTATTTATTTTACCAAGTTAGATCTGCATTTTGGGTATCATAAAATCTAGATCCATGATGAATAAATACCTAGAATAGCTTTCATAACTCATGAGGGCCTTTATGAGTTTATGGTTATGCCTTTTCATCTTAAAAATACACCATATACCTTTTAGAGTTTGATTAATAATGTATTTAGGCCATTTTTGATGAATTTTTTTTTGGTGTTTTTTGATGATATCCTCATTTATAGTAAAACTTGGGAAGATTATTTGTAGCATGTGAAATAAGTACTCTCAATTATATAACAACATTATTTGTATGCTAAACCTTCAAAATCTATTTTTGGAGCTCATGAGGTTGAGTATTTAGGTCATATGGTTTTGCATGAAGGATTGAAAGTCAATCCTAAAAAACTCCAAGCAATGGTGGACTGACCAATTCCTAAGACACTCAAGTAACTAAGGGGATTTTTAGGGCTAACTAGTTTCTATCAGAGGTTTGTCAAAAACTATGGTAACATTATAGCCGTACTCACCTCTTTGTTGAAGAAAGACTCCTTCCACTAAATTGATACATCTACCAAGGCATTTGAATAGTTGAATTGGATATGTCCACAGGTCTAGTGTTGGCCACTCCTTATTTTTATAATATTTTTGTGGTTTAATGTGATGCATATGGATATGATATGGGTGTTGTGTTCATGCAATAAGGTAGACCACTTGCATTTAAAACTCACTAATGGAAGGGTAAAAATCATCTCAATCTCATCTATGAGAAGGAAATGATGGTCACTCTACATGCATTTAAACAATGGAGACATTATTTTGAGGGTCATAAATTTTACGTAAATATTGATCATGATAGTCTCAAATAGTTTTTGGAACAATAGTTGTCATCAGAATAATAATATAAATGGGTAACTAAGATGTTAGGCTATGATTTTGAAATAGTCTACAATAAATGCAAGGAAAATGTAGTGGTAGATGCACTATCCAAGAAGGATGAATAAGTTGAGACATTGCTATGTGACATGACCATTTAGTACGTAAATTGGCTAGAGGAGGCAAGATCAGAATGGGAAAATGACAATTTTACCCATGATTTGATTCACAATCTTTAGCAAGGTTTGGGTGGATTTGAAAAATTCACATGGAAGAGTAATGCATTATGGTATAAATATAGATTATACCAATGTGAGGATTCTCTTCTCAAAACAAATATCCTTCAAGAACTTCATGATACTCCACTTAGGGGTCATTCAAGTTTTTTGAAAACCTATCATAGAATCAAGTAGGATTTTTTATGGGAAGGGCT
Organism: Torreya grandis; assembly: GCA_037957365.1. NCBI lineage: Eukaryota > Viridiplantae > Streptophyta > Pinopsida > Cupressales > Taxaceae > Torreya > Torreya grandis. The sequence goes on along the minus strand of JARHVA010003375.1, from coordinate 1,236,830 downwards.
CAAGGGTGATGACCAAAAATATGTGTTGGGGATCAAACAATAATAGATTACACTTATGAAATCAATAAACCATGAAATTAAATCAGATAGATAAGTAACTAGAATCTAATAATAGCAAAGAATAAGAGATAGAAGAAACCACCTTGAAAACTTGTATTAAACTCTTTACAAAAGGAATACAATTGAAGAAACTTCTTTCTTCCACACCTCTCTCAAATGCACAAGATCTGTCTCTAGATCTCTATCCCTTAAGAGCTCTCTCTTTCAAGTATAATCAATTCCAACATCCTGGATCGATACAACTATGTACTATTCTTTAACATTCACATACAATGAACTACTACAATAATCACATGAAGCTAAGAAGATCTAATTCTACATATAGAATTTGGAAACTTGAGCATGCACTTACAACCAGCAGTTAAGCCTCTTGAACAAGGGCTCTAAAAACAATCTTACTAATAATAGAAATGCAAACTTAAGACTAATACTTAAACTCATGATGCAAACACTCGCTTCTATCCTCAGAAATAGCATTCTGGATGCACAGGTAACTGACGCTAGTTCCTGCTTGCTTGCCTATGACCGATGTTGGCCGATCCTCTGTCGACACCGGTGTCTCTTCAACTGCATCAGACCGATGTCAGTTGCTCCTGACCGATGCCATTGACTATGTAAACCTACAACTTTGGTAATGCACTCATATGTGAAGCTTTTAGGCTCCACACCTTAACAATATCCCACTTGGAGATAAACAACTGCACCAGTACCTATACAACAACATCTTCTAGCTCCTCCATCTTCAACTTAATCATGAAGACCAACAGAAGTTGAATGAAGATTCAACTTCTCCTTTGTAACTGGCTTGGTTAACATATCAGCAGGATTCCTATCTATATGGATCTTCTCCAGCTTCAAATCACCATCTTCCAATACCTATCATATGAAATGGTACCTTAGCTGTATGTGCTTGGTTCTTGAATGAAAGGCTGAGTTCTTAGCCAAATGGATTACACTCTGACTGTCACTATACAATCTGCAACTCCCATGCTCCCTTCTAAGCTCTTCCATGAACCATGTCATCCATATCATCTCTTTGCTAGCTTCTGTGGCCGCAATATACTCTACTTCTATAGTTGACAAGGCAACAACCTTCTGCAACTTAGATATCCAGCTAATCGCCGTTCCACCTATAGTGAAAACATAACCTGTAGTGCTCCTCCTGCCATCCAAATCACCTACCATATCTAAATCTACATAACCATGTAGAGAAGTATCTAAACCTCCATAGCACAAGTGCCTACTGTTGGTTCCTCTCAAATATCTAAGGATCCACTGAACTGCTTTCCAATGTTCCTTACCTGGATTGGCCATATACTTACTTAAAACTCCCACTGCTTGGGCAATATCCGGTCTAGTACACACCATTGCATACATCAAACTCCCTACTGCGGAAGAATATGGAACCTTACTCATGTACTCTACCTCATCATGTAAATTAGGACATTGTTCTTTACTCAATTTAAAATGTCCAGCCAAAGGTGTGCTTACCGGTTTAGCATCCTGCATATTGAACCATTTCAACACCTTGTCCACGTAATCCTCTTGAGACAATATCAACCTGTGATTTTTCCTGTCTCTCTTAATGCTCATGCCAAGGATTTTCTTTGCTGCTCTCAAATCCTTCATAGCAAATGTTTGAGCTAATTTCACCTTAAGCTCAGAGATATCCTGCATGTGTGATCCTGCAACCAACATATCATCTACATATAGCAATAGAATAATATATCTACCATTATCCAATCTCTTAAAATACACACAATGGTCATATTGACACCTAATGTAGCCATGCTCAATCATAAACCTGTCAAATTTCAAATACCACTGTCTGGAGCTTGCTTGAGGCCATACAAGCTTTTCTTCAATCTACACACTAACTTCTCCTTACCTTTGACCTCAAATCCCTCCAGCTGTTCCATATAAATTTCTTCATCCAAATCTCCATGAAGAAATGTTGTCTTAACATCTAGCTACTCAAGATGCAAATCCTCAACAGCAACCAAAGACAGTACAATCCGTATAGAAATCATTTTAACAACAGGAGAAAAAATCTCACCAAAATCAATACCTGGCTTTTGTGCAAATCCTTTCACTACCAATCTGGCCTTATATCTCATATGTCCATTCTCACCTTCTTTTAACCTGTAGGTCCATCTATTCTTCAGTGTCCTCTTACCAGCTGGCAATTTAACCAAATCCCATGTTTGGTTCTCTCTTAAGGACTCCATCTCTTCAACCATGCCACACTCCCACTGACTCTTAGACTCCACCTGTATTACTTCTTCAAAACTCTCTGGTTCTCCACCATCAGTTAGGAATAAATAAAATAATGAAGGAGAATATCTAATTGGAGGCTTACTTACCCTTTTAGACCTCCTAATGGGTGTCTGAGACTCGTTCACAACACGTTGTCCACCCAAATTCTCTGACAGTGACCGGCCTCAGTCACCTCCAGACCTGTTACTGGCCGACGCCAGTTCTGCCTGACTGATGCTAGTGCCTATCCTACTGACATTGGTCTTTGTATGACTGACATCAGTTTCTATTCTATCGACATTGATTCATGTCCTACCGACGTCAGTCTCTGTGTTTTCCTACAATTGATTATCTCTTTTTCCCATGAGCTCATTTTGGACCATCACCTCGTCCAATTCACTATTGCTCTGCCTAGATTGATTCAGCTTTTTTAGCTGATCACTATACATCACTTTTTCATTGAAAACAACATCATGGCTCCTAATTATCTTGTTAGTTCCTAGATTCCAAAATCTGAAACCAAAATCATCTAAGCCATAGCCAATAAATGTGCACCTCATAGACTTAGCATCGAGCTTCTTTCTATTTTCCTTATCTACGTGCACAAAGGCTTCACAACCAAAAACTTTGAGAAAAGAGAGATCTACCTTTTTACCTATCCAAGCCTCTTCTAGAATTCTGCCATCTAGAGCTGTAGAGGGTCCTCTGTTAATCAGGTACACTGCAGTGTCAACAGCTTCTGCCCAAAACTCTAAAGGCAAACTAGCATGCAATCTCATACATCTTGCACACTCCATGATTATTCTGTTCATCCTTTCAGTAATTCCATTCTATTGAGGTGTCCTTGGAACCATCCTTTGCCTATGGATTCCATGCATGTAACAATACCAGTTGAACTTATAACTGCAGAACTCTCCACCATTGTCTGATCTCAGGCACTTTAATCTTTTGCCTATTTCATTCTCAACCATAGCTTTCCAAATCTTAAAAGTCTCAAATACATCAGATTTCTTCTTAATACAGTAGATTCATACCTTTCTTGTAGCATCATCTATGAATGAAACATAGTACTGTGATCCTCTAATAGAAGCTACCTGAGCCGGTCCCCACACGTCTGTGTGAACAAGCTGCAACTTATGCTTCTTCTTTATAGACCCAGTCTTGAGAAAACTAACCCTTTTCTATTTTCCAAATACACAGTGCTCACAAAATTCTAGATCCATGCTTTTCAAATCTGAAAGCTTACCTTTAGACTTAAGAATTGACATCCCCTTCTCACTCATGTGGCCAAGCCTTGAGTGCCACAATTTTGCATCCACATCTGAAGTAGATAATACAGAAGGAGAATTGTTAGTAACACAATTACACAAATAGAGAGTACCTACTCTCTTACCTCTGGCCATAACAAGTGCACCCTTGGTCACCTTCCAAGATTATGCTGTGAGAGTTAGTGTACAACCCTCATCCCCTAACTTTCTTGCAAAAATCAAATTTCTCTTCAAGCTAGGAACATGCATAACTTCTCTCAACACCCATGTGTTGCCATTCTGCATTTTCATCTGCACTTTACCTTTGCCAATAATTTTATAGGGTTCATCATCCCCTAGATATACTATTCCAAAATCTCCATGGATATAGTCACAGAAATATTCCCTATTAGGGGTAGCATGAAAAGATGCACCAGAATCTAACACCCAAGATTCTATATTATTATGCAAAGAGAATATTAAAGCATCTTGTGCAATACCTGCAACCTTTGCTTCTTCTTTTCCTTTGTGCTGATTGTCCTCCTTAGGCTTTGACCAACAATCTCTGCTTATGTGCCCCATCTTTCCACAATTCCAGCATTGTGGCCTTCTGCCATTTCTAGATTTGGATCTGCCTTTCCCCTTAGACTTGGATCTTGATCTCCCTTTCTTGCTCTTCTCTTTTTGCCTTCCCCTGCTCTCAAAACTTAAAGCATTCCTAGATGTCTCTTCTGTGCTTTTCCTATGAATTTCCTCATTTAAGATAACACTAACAACGTCCTCTACTTTTAAAATATTTGATGCAGATGCAGTATTGCTAACTACCATTACTAAGCTATGCTAGCTTTCATGCAAAGAACATAATATTAAAAGAGCTTTTATTTCATCATGAAATACAATTTTGACTAAACTTAATTGATTTACAATACCATGGAAATCATTCAGGTGATTAGATACAGATCCACCTTCCTGCATATGCAAATTGAATAGCTGCTTCATAAGATATACCTTATTAGAAGCTGAGGGTTTTTCATACAAATTTGCTAGAGTAGTCATTAACTCTACCATTGTTTTTGCTTGTGATAAATTAGATATCACAGTAGATGCTAGACTCAGTCTTATAGACCCCAAAGCCTTGCTGTCAAGAACTTCCCATTCTTCATCCTCCATGTCTGTGGACTTCTTTGCAATCCCACCTAACGGTAAGTATAAATCCTTCTGATATAGATAGTCCTCTATCTACATTCTCCAATGTTGATAGTTTTTTCCATTGAAATTCTCCATTCTTAGTTTACTTTCATCTGCCATTGCTTCTCCCACTCAAACAAAAATCCCTACAGAAACTCCTGTGAGCAACTTGTAATCAATACACACTACATAGATCTAAACCGCCTGTTAGTGAACCTGAGCTTTTATACCAATTATTGGATATCAAACTCTAAACCTGCAACCAAGGCTCTAATACCACTTGTTGGGGATCAACCAATAATAGATTGCACTTATGAAAGCAATAAACCATAGAATTAAATCAGATAGATAAGTAACTAGAATCAGATAATAACAAAGAACAAGAGATACAAGAAACCACCCTGAAAACTTGTATTAAACTCTTTACAAAAGGAATACAATTGAAGAAACTTCTTTCTTCCACACCTCTCTTAGATGCACAAGATCTCTCTCTAGATCTCTATCCCTTAAGAGCTCTCTCTCTCAAGTACAATCAATTCCAACAACCTGGATTGATACAACTCTATACTGTTCTTCAACATTCACATACAATGAACTACTACAATAATCACATGAAGATAAGAAGATCTAATTCTACATATAGAATTTGGAAACTTGAGCATGCACTTACAACCAACAGTTAAGCCTCTTGAACAAGGGCTCTAAAAACAATCTTACTAATAATAGAAACACGAACTTAAGACTAAGACTTAAACTCATCATGCAAACACTCACTTTTGTCCTCGAAAATAGCATTCTAGACACATAGGTAACCGATGCTAGTTCTTGCCTACTTGCCTATGACCGACGTCGGCCGATCCTCTGCCGACGCTGGCGTCTCTTCAACTGCACCAGACCGATATCGGTCACTCCTGATCGACGCCGGTGACTGTGTAAACCTACAACTTTGGTAATGCACTCATATGTGAAGCTTTTAGGCTCCACACCTTAACAATATGTGGTTAAATGTATGATCTATCAAATTTTTAAAGGTGAAACCATAAAAACCCTAGGTCTTTTCTAGCTTTTATCCATCCCTAGACAACATTGGGAAGAGGTGTCTATGGATTTCATTATAGGGTTATCAATATCTGATGGTCAAAATGTTATCATGGTTGTTATGGATCATCTTAGTAAGTATGCTCATTTTTGTTCTTTATCACATCCCTTTTTTCCTAGTATAGTAGCTTTTACTTTTCTCAATATAGTTTAGAAACTACATGGTACTCCTAAGATCATTGTGAGTGATAGAGATCCCATTTCCATTGGCATTTTTTGGACTAAATTAACTACATGTTTGGGCACCCAATTAGCTCATAGCTTATCCTATCATCCTCAATTACATGGATAAACTAAGGTAGTCAATAAATGTCTAGAAGGATATCTTTGTCATTTTGTTTCTAATAAGCAATATAAATGGGTTCATTAGTTTCCACTTTATTAATGGTGGCGTAATACTGATGTTCATATTTATTCCAAAATATCTCCCTTTTTATCCTTTTATGGATACCACCCTCCATTGATCACTTCAACATTTAAGGTCCATCCTAAGTTCATGAAATTGAGGAACATATTCACCATCAATAGGAGGTCCTTGTAAGTTTTCATGAAAATTTATCCATGGTCCAAAATCACATGAAGTAACAGGTAGATCAACATAGGAGTGAGATGAATTTTGACATTGGTGATTGGGTATTTTTTATCTTACAACCATATAAATATATTTCCTTGAAATAATAGAAAAAATATAACAAGATGTCCCCTAAGTATTATGGGCCTTATTAGATCTTGTATAAAATTGGTAGTGTGTCCTACAAGTTAGAGTTTCCTTCATCCACTTGCATACATCTAGTATTTCATGTATCATGATTAAGGAAAGTCATTAGACATAGATTTTATAATCAAGCTAAGTTACTATAATTTGATGAGGAAGGGATAGTTATTCTTGATCCTGAGATGATCATTCAAATGTACATTACGTAGTTGTGGTCTAGATCAATTAAGGAGTACTTGATCAAATGGATCAATCTACCATGTGAAGATACCACCTGGGAGGATGAATCCTTTGTGAAACAACATCTAGAGTTGATTCAACATTAAGGATAATTTTGTTTTTAAGGGGAGGGGAATGGAATATCCTTAACCTTTGGCATGTCTAGGGATATGTGTGGCTGACTTATGGCTTACATACCTCTTTTATATTTTTATTACATTTATCTATGTTCTTAGTTAGGTCAGCCTATGGAATAACCATGGTTAAGTAGACAATATATAGGAGGTAATGGTTATTATTTTATTATCATATGAATTATTCTTCTCTTATTTCATTATTATAGAGGTTTCTCCCTCAAAGTGGATTTGCTATATTATCCAATATTTTTCTCTACTATCAATTATTGTTGCGTGATCTCTCATCTTGATTATTCTCTATGATATATAATTATTATATGAAAAAATTTAAGTAATTTCATTATATATGCATATACAAATCACATGGTTTAAATTTTTGAGGACCTGTATCCTCATGTATGGTAGGCAATTCATCAAACTCCACTACCCAAAATTGGAGAAAGTATAGAAAAAACACTAACTAAAAGTGGTGAATACTATTTATACCTTGATAATATGATAATTATGAATGCCAGTCATAAGGTCAATCCCCTATTCCTCCCAAAATATATACTATATAAGTTAGTAGAGCAAAAACATTCTTATCAAATCTAATGGAGTGCTAAGGAGGAATCGATAAAGAGCAAAAAGAGAACATTTTATGGGTCACATGTGAGAATTGGTAGAATGTGTTAGACATAGAGGAACCACTTTGGGGAGGTAGGAAATAAAATAGATATTTTTTCCTTACCCACCATGTCACACAAGGATTGGGATCCCCATGGTCATATATAAAGACACATTTAGGGTTTTAGTGTCACAAACTAACATGTCCTTTATGACCATGATTTTTTATTTTTGAATGCAAAAGATGATGCTCAGGGTATTAGAAAGGACAAAAGTTTAAGTATTGAAGGATGATCATCTTAGGATAATTCAATAATAGCCTTTAATTTTAGTGAAATAAATTCACACTAGGCTACCACTTATTTTAGGGTGGTCAACTTTAGATTTTTAGAATAGTGAGCCCCCATAGTAGACAAAGGTACAATGGGATCCTTCATAATAACTTACTTTTATGAAAGCTATCAAGAAAGAGCTAGGGTTGATTGAGCCTAACCCTAGGGAATCTCCAAGGGATCTCATTGATCTATATTCCTTCAAAGATGAATAACAACAAACACCTAATTGATACTACATTAAAATTCCTACAACTACCCCCCAATCATAGGAATTCATAGTGTTAGGGTTAGCTATAGAAGAAGTTGATACCTAAACTCAACAAGGATCCTCCTTGGAGGCAAAGAACACCATTTTATATAAAAAGAAACTAAGGTATTTCCTAATAGAGAGTCCAAAGGTGGATCAATCATAGGGTTTGCCTTTAGTTCCTCAATAAAAAGTAGAGGTAGAGTAGGAACTAGATGAAGAAGAAGAACTAAAAAGAGCCAAGGAATTAAGCCTTGTGGGTGATAAAGGGAAGGCACCAACCATAGATGATTCAATATGTAAGAAGGATCAAAATTTAGACCTTACTTCCCTAGTTTATTCATGTATGCCTATTTTCAATTTAGTTCTAATACGTTCTATTTTAAAGACTCCCAAGGTGGAAGTTGTCACCTCTACCCTTGATGATTCATTTACTTCCTCTTCCTTACACATTCCTCTACTCACTCCTAAGGTAGATAAGGATTATGCCACCTCCATTTCTCCATATCTTCCCATAATGCCATCCATATCCATTGATCCTTCTACTCCTATTACTTCCTCTGACACAACCACTATCAAGACCATGAAGAAGAAAAGGGCCACCAAGAAAGTTTAAAAATCCTCATCCACTTCCTGATTGCACGTTTCATCTACATAAATCACTTTACCCATACCATCCCCTGGTTTATCCCAAGAGGCCAATATCATGACCTCAGGCAAGGGAAAGAGGGTGAAATAAGTCATTACAATCCATCCACTCCCCCAATATGGAGGGGTGGATTAGTCCAAGATCATTTTGCCCTCCCTTCTTGACATATTCCCTAAGGGAGCTAAAAATCAATAGTCAAGAGAAGATCTTGAGGAGGAGGTTATGGCTAAAGACACAAAAAATAGACCCTAAGTAGCTAGTAAATCCTCCATGGGTAATTTATCTAAGATCTAAGGCTTCCCAAATGCCTAATTTCAAGACTACAAAACTTCCATTAATAACAACCCTATTTGATAATCCTTCTAGGAGCATTTAAAGGGTCAAAAAGAGCATATTGGAGGATGAAGATAGAAGGGACATGGTTATAAAAGAAAGATAAGAAGTATATGCATTATCTAAAAGGTAGAATAGATAAGTGGGATAGTCCCCCTATAATGAAGATTTCATGTCCCTAGTTGAAGATCATAAAGATGCCTTAGTGTCACTACATGAAGGGACAAAACTGGCAAGTTAGGAGATGGAAGTAGAACTAGAAAAAATAAAAGAATAATAGCAAATAGTTCTCATTCTAGTACGTATTGAGGTTGAAGTATAGGAGGCTACATCTAAATGATATAATTATTTAGAGGAATTGGAAGACATGATGGATAAATTATCCCCTTATATTATCTAAACACACCAATTATTTAATTCTTTGAAAGGAAATGAAAATAAATTGAAGTTATTAATTTTGTATACAAATAATTAAGAATATAGAAATTTAGATCTAATAACATGATTAGAGTCATACAATGCCCTCAATATGGTGGTCATTAGAATAGTGGAAGCTAGAGAGTGGGTAACAATAGCTAGGGCATTGATGCCCAAGTATCAAGAGCATGAAGCACTCATTTTAAAGTTTTTGAATGACTTAAAGTTGTCAAAGGAAAAGGACACCATAAGAAAGTTGATAATCAAAATAAATTTTCATTAGCTTATTCAAAAAGATTCAGACAATCTCAAGTAGAGTTTACAAGGGTTGACACTAGAAGATATTAAATCAAAATTAAGTTTTCCAAGGAAAAAGGTAAGTGAAGTTGAGATTTTCAAAATCAACTTTTAGAATATGAAGATGGAACATGAAAAGCTATTATGGCAAGTTAATAGGGTACATATACCATCAATATTAAACTTAGATATTATATGGTAGTAACATGATGTAGTGCATAAGTATTTTCTTGAGTTAGAAGCAAAAATGAAGCAAACCATAGTGGATACATCAATTTCAACAATGACATCTATGGTCACCACTCCCACTAAAGTCAATGTAGTTTTGTGTATGTATATTCAAATAACAATGTCAATTTTGTATTTATAGTTTTTTTATGGTTTGAGTATATTTTAAAAGTTTCCTACTTATTTTGTGAACATGCACATGTTATATGATTTTTTAAAGGATGACTTTAACTATTGACAAATGTAAGATAACTATATATAGTCTTGTAACTACAATTAGAACTAAAGTTCTAACTATGCTATGTAAGCAAAAAATTTATGTACATGGAGGATGATGTGACCCCTCCCCAATTATATTTAAACACATATAAGCCACAATTATAAAGGGTTAGGAGATTTTAATATATAGGAGCATAATCAATTTTAATTGTCAGCAACTATATTTGTGCATTTTCTTTCCAATCTTTATTTAATTAGGCTTATCTTCTTTTGGTTATATGATTCAATAATTCTTAGTGTGAAAAATATATGAATTAATTCTTTCTTTTCATGATTGATATGATAGTTTGAGTTGTGTAATAACTATTGAATTATTAGTAGTTAAATTTGTAATTAGTAAGTTGATTAATTCATATTTCTGAGTGTGTATAGGTGATTTTATTGATGTAGTTTTCAATGTATGTGAAACAACTATCTTAGATACCTCCCTCGTCTAAAGTCATAATATCATAATTAAGAGTGTGTAACAACTACTCTAAAAGGATTAACCTTTGACTGAGGCCTTTGATTTTCCTATATTTAGATTATCCTAGACTACATGACCATGTCTGACTGTGTGTGTGCTAAAACTACTAGTGATAGATATTGGTTTTTAAATCACTTATCTACTTATAGACTATCCTAATAGATGATTATTGAAGCCATAGAGTCTTTCTTTCTTGTTCTCCCCTTACCTCCATTTTTGAGTTTATTTTGAGACCTACCCACTATATATTAACAACCATCCATCTGCCAACTTATCTAAATTTTACTTTGTTTTAGAGACCACCCCTCCATTCACAATCCTTGTTAACACCCTGCATGTTCTACCTAATATTATATCTCTTAGTTTTAAAGACCACATACCTAAAAATCATGCCCTAGAGTGGATTTTACCTCCATTGAGATCCTGAAATGTTAGAGGTTACCTTACTATGAGTTGGTGTGCATAAAAACTACATCAACACTTCTGATAGCACTAAAAGGAGGGCCCTTGATCACCTCTAATAGAAGAGGTTAGTTTTTACATAGAGTTACACTAGAGTCACCTAGGAGAGTGACCATATCTATTTCTTAGGCTAGTCTTCTATTCTCACCCTTGTCAAATCATAAAAGACCTAGATTTATACCAACTACCCTTATTACTAACAGAACCAAGACACTTTCCCTAGTAAGGAGCACTTCCCTTGTTAATCATCCCATGGATCAACCACCTTGGTTGGTTGGATCTACTATTATTTTCCCATATAGTGTACATGACCCACCCAAAAATCCTTAAAAGTATCTACTATCCTTCTATCCTTTAGGAGGAATAATGGTAGAAGATCACATTAAGTCTTTTAAAGCTACTTTGAGATTAATGAATGTTATTAATGAGGATATTACATGCAATATTTTATATTTTAAACTAATGGATGATGATTATGATTGGTATCTTAATATAACATCAAATTCCATCACTTCTTAGAATGCATGTCAAACTACTTTCCTTGCATAATTTGGATAGCTCACCAGTCTTGGTTTGATATACCAACACTTCACTAGCATGAAGAGGGAGCCTAATGAGCCAATCCACACTTTCAATGCTAAATTTTAAAATATGTATACTTGGTTAAGCCTAAGGTATAAACTAGAAGAAGCATTGACATTAGAAATATATAAGAATGCTCTAGATCCAATTACTATAATTTTCTTGAGAAGGATAGTTGTTATCACCACCTTGGTGTTGGCCTATGAAGAGGAAATCACCATTGATAGGAATATTAATACCTAGGTATATGGTACATATAACATTAATAATGGATTCACATCATTGAATCGAGTCCCACATATCAATCAGAACATTCTTGCATTCAATTAGAATCAGTTATACATGTTGCCTCCTTTGACATAGTAAATGTAGCCAAATTATATTTTCTTAAATAACCATGCACTATTCAATGGTTACTAGCATAACCAACATTTAGATATATCTTCTACTACTATTCTCTAGGGCACTGACTCTACAAAGGTAGATATAAATTCTATTTAAAATATGGTGTAAAAGTTAAGTAATGACTTCATCAACATGTAAAGAAAGCTAGGCAATGCTAATGGTCCAAGTGGTAATCAGAATTATGGATTCTAGAGGTCTAATAGACCATCCAATAGGCCTATAAATAACATAGATCAGCCTAAAATATTCAAAATATCAACATGGTAGAGACAACTATACCTAATTGACGTAGAATCCATAATACTTCTTAGCATGGTGAGCTTAATTGTGTTGAATTTTATGCAACACTTGAAATCTTTCAAAGATAAGTAGTAATGTAAAATCATATACATAATCTATCATAATCACATTAGGACCTTGGCCCTTAAAGCACTACCATGCTCTTTGATACTCATGAGTTTCCTTTTCCAAGTGAATATGATAACATACCAAAGGAGAACACTAATAAGATTCATGCTTTCTAACAATTCTATAAAGTTGGTTACAATCTGAGGAACAAGCAACCCTTCACAACTTCTATTCCTCCAAATAGCATAACCATTCTACCCAATCTAAAAGCTGACAATAATCCACCTCCCTATAAAGGGAATGGCCATCCTTAGAATAAGAAGGAATAAAGTAAATGAGGATATAAAATTGTTGAGGACATGGATAAAATCAAAATAAACATTACTCTTCATGAATTAGCTTAGATTATAGAAAAGAAGGAGCTACTATGTAAGTCAATTATAGGGAAGGTCCCTATGGAAAGAAGAAAAACATCTATAGAGAAAGAAAAGGACATTGACACCAATTTCATCTATAAAATTAATCTAGAGGTTCTACCCTTTTTGCTAACTATCAGGGCATTTGGTAAGAATATTTGTAATTATTTAGTTGATTCTAGAGATTTAGTATCTATGATGCCCACTTATATATGTCAAAAGTAGGGCCTAACTCCAAGCCCTTTAAAGAAAATAATTTCATAATTAGATTAAAAAAAATGGTACCAATGATTATAGAACTAACTAATGTACGTATCTAGGTAACTTCTAATCCATGAGTTCATATGACTATCAATATCCTTGTAGTAGACATACCTAAAGGCTATGGACTATTATTGAATAGGGATTGGTCTATAACATTCAATGCATTTATCTCACATCTAGATACCATAAAGAGGCATTACAAATCAAATCCAGATTGATAGGTAACCAAGGATGAAGTATCCTATCATAGATTACAATGTCAATAATGAAGAGATAAAGTATGAATCCCTTATCCTTGGTATTTATAATTTTACTATGTAAAATCAAATACAAGAGCCAGAATTTGAGAGTTTCAATCAAATATGGACTCTCTACTTTGATGATGTTAGATATAAATAAGTATTAGGTGTAGGAATTGAAATGATTGATCAATAGGGAAATAATTTATTGGCATCATACAAGTTACAGCTCCTTTGTACAAGTTACAGCATCAAGAACAATGTCAAGTAGTTGCTAGTATTTGGGGATTTAGAGATGGTAGTCAATCAAGTTAGAAATAAGTAATAATGAAATTTGTCTTATCTAAAAAGGTATGAACATAGAGCATGTGATTTGATTGAGAGATTTAAAGATTTGAACATAGTAGCAGTTCTTGGAGAGCAAAATCATAGTTTAGATTCACTAACTACTACTATTGCCAATTCAGAGCCTCTTCAAGAATCCAAGGTAAAGAGATTCTCCATTGAGCTAGTACCTTGTCCTTCCATTATTGACAACATATAAAATTTCTAAGTCTTTGATGATGACTAGTAGATCATTTAGTTTCTAAAAAATTTAAGATAATTTAAATCCCAAATCATTGATGACAAGGAAGTTAGTCATCTCTACCAAGATCAATCAGATGAGGAAGGTATCCTATATCTCAAGGAAAATCATCTCCTAATTGGTTTGGTCTCCTTATAAAGACCATTTTATATAGATCCCCAAGCCCAAAAACTAAGGCAACCCAAAGTCAATAAGTCTAAATTTGAATTTAGGTATGGACATAGCCCACACTATGTCAACATTGGCCTTAGTTACACTACAAAATAAAAATAATGGGTGAAGGATTTAATCACTTAATACAAAGATGTGATTCAATAGAAATATGAAGAATTGAAGGTTTGCGACCTAAAGGTTATCACTCATACAATTCCATTGAAACTAGACCACAAGCCATTCAAACAAAGATAAATACTAGTGAATCCCATCCTAGAGCCTCTCATTCAAAAATAAGTGGAAAAATTGTTAAGTGCAAGAATAGTCTTCCCAATCATACATTCTATTTAGGTGTCCAATTTAGTCCTTGTCAGAAAGAACAGTGGAGATATTAGGTTATGTGTTGATTTCAAAAACTTGAATAAAGCTTTTGAGAAGGATAACTATCCCCTACCTTATTTGGATGAAGTCATACAAATAGTTAGTGGTTCTTAAATTATGTCCTTCCTAGATGGATTTTTACGCTATAATCAAGTGTTTTTATAATTAGATAATAGAATTAAGATTGCATTTACTATGAAGTGGGGTAATTATGCATATAAAAGGATGAATTTTGGCCTAATAAAGATAGGATCCACCTTTTAGTGATCCATGGATCATGCATTTAATTTATTAATAGGTAAATGTATAATAATTTATATGAATGATCTTACTTTATTCTCCAATAATAGGAATGATCATGTAGGCCATCATCAGTCAATATTTGAAAGATGCATAATGTTTGGCATCTCACCCAACATAAAAAGGATCATATTTGGAATTAATAAGGGTAAGCTCTTGGGAAACACCATTACCAAAGAAGGGATCATCATTGATCTAGATATAATCCAAGGAATTTCAAAGATTGCACCACTAAAAATCAAGAAGGAGATCAAGTCATTCTTTGTGAAGATTAATTTTATAAAGAATTTTATCTTAGGATTTATATAAATTGTTAGACCCCTAAATGTAATGTTTAAATATGATGCTAAAATTAAATTCATAGCTGAGGCCTAAAAGTATTTTTGAGACATTAAATATTCTATATCTCAAGCTCCATTATTAATTAGTCTAGATTTTATGAATTATTTGTACTTGTACTCATTTTCTTCAAATCATACAATTGATGTTGTCATAACATATAAGAAGGATGGGGTTGAGCATCTAATTGCTTTCATGAGCACAAATATTAAGTATGTATAACTTAGGTACTCCATGGTTAATAAATATATTTTCACTCTTGTCAAAGCAATGAATAAATTTTGACACTACATCTTAAGGAATAAGACTATTATTATTGTGGCTGATCCTAATATCAAGCTCACCTTGTCACAAAATGAATTCAGAGAATGCAGAGGCAAATGGATGGAAATACTATAAGAGTTCAACATAAAAATAAATCCTATAAAGATCATTCAGGATCAAGACATTGTCTAACTCATGACTGAATCTAATACATGTATTACTATTGAATAAGTATGTGAAGCCTAGGAATCTAGATGGGAATGGTATACTAACATAATTCAATATTTTTTTATAGTTACCTATTCCCCAAAACTCAATAGACAATGAAGGAGAGTTTTAAGGCTCAAAATTGCTCACTAATGATTAAGAAATGAGTTATATATAGAATAAACTATGAAGACATCTATCTTATACATGTATCTACAAAAGAAGCCAAATATATTATGTAAAAATTGCATCATAATATATGTAGTGGGCACCCATCTAGGAATACCATAGCCCATAGGATCTTAAGAATGGGCTACTACTGGCCAATAATTTTTAAAGATGCTCATGCTCATGTAAAGACATACCATGAATTCAAAGATTTAGCAAAGAGAGAAGTATATGCAACAGTGACCTTGCAACCTATTGTTAAATGAATGCCATTTTCCCAATGGGGTTTACAATTTATTGGTGTAATTAACCTAAAATCTTTAGTAGGCCATAAGTCTATAATCACTTCCACAGACTACTACACTTGATGGATTGAGGTAGTGACCACAAAGAATTCTAGAGTACAATATGTGATTCATTTCTTGGAGGAACACATCACAACTATATTTGTCACTCCCATTTCTCTAGTTTGTGACAATGGGATCACTATCAGGTCATCTTCTAACCATTACACTTAGAGAAATGGATTGGTTGAATCAATTAATAAAAACTTGATAGATTTAATTAAGAAATCAGCTAGGGATAAGCCTAAGGATTGGTATAATCTACTAAAGTATGCCCTTTGGCTAGACCAAATAAGATATAAATAGGCCCTCAAATCCTCAACCTATATAATGGTTTATGGATGCAATCCATTACTCCCAATCATATTAAAATTAACAACTTATCAATTCATGTAAGAATACATGGAACCAAATGAGAAACTAGAATATCAAAAAATGGATATAATATAAATGGAAGATTCAAAGACTAAGGCCCTGTAGAATTTGAACAAACACTAAGACATAGTCAAGAGGTATTTTGACAAAAGATAAAAGGTTAAAGTATTTAGGATCTCAAATATGGTTCTTATTTGGGATAAAGCCCATGAAAATAAAGGACAACATGAAAAAATTACCCCAATATAGATTGGACCTTATCATATTTTAAAGATCTTGGGAAATAATGCATTCCATTTAAGGGACCTACATGGCAATGAACTCACACATCCAATCAATGGATAGTTTTTAAATCACTACTTCATGGATATACCATATAAATACACCCCCAATTTATGAAGGAACATGGTAGAGATAAGATTATATTAGTTTATTGCTTTCTAGGTTAGGTTTCCTATTCTCTAGTTTAGTTTATTACTTTTGTAGTGTAGTCTCCTACTTTCTTAGTTTAGTTTATTATTTTATAGATTAGTTATTTTGTTGTTTCCTATGACAATCTAAATTATTTTATTTTGGATAATTAATAAAACATCCAACAAATTGGACCCCTATTTAATGCTTAGATAGACATATAAAAAGGGAAAATTGCAATGAGATTCCAAACTTGGGGGCTATTTCACAAATTGGGTATACTTCTATGTTAAGAGTCTTTAGGATTTAGGTATGTAATCATAATCATTTTGGCTTGTGTCACAATTAAATATTCCTACTAGGTATGTGAAAATTTCTCTCAAGTACTTCATATGAATTTATAAAGTTTTCTTATCCCATTTGGACTAAGCACAATTATCACATTAATAATTATTGGTGTAGATTTAGTTGGTAGGGATGTTCTGGTAAATCATTTATTTCATAAGTATACTAGCTTACAGGGATTTCAAATATCCTCCTTCCATTTAAATAAAAGAGAAATAAAATAAGAAAATAGCTAATATGAGTCCAAAAGGGCAATCAATAAATCCAAAATAACATCTAAATAAGATCAAAATCTCACATGATGAAATAAGGTCAATGTACCACACATCATAATCAAGAAAATGAAGGAAAGGGAAGAGAAGCAACCTAAGGTGTCTCTGTCAAGGCTACAAATGCCTGGCTAGTAGTAGAGTAATGTCTAAGATCCCTAGATTTAGTAAGAAACTAAAAATAAACCTAGATAATCACCAAGACTTTGAAAAGCTCATTATAACAAAGGTTTAGTGAACTTCACTTTTAGCACACATAGATCCATGGATGAGAAGGCAAGTGTATTATGTGATTATACTTAGGAGTCTCTTTCATATTTCTAATTCTAATATTTTTATATGGCACAATTCATGTCTAATTTGAAATTACTAACGAAATTTATGGATTCTCAAATACTCATAAATATTTCTCCTATAAGTCACCATTTTTTGTACACAACATTCCCCTTTTTCTATAAGAATAAATGGGGATCCACTTTTTTGTATTTTGGCCTTGTTTGTTAACACTTTCTTCTAAATGTCTATGCAAGTTCTAATTAGATTGATCCTTAGTATTTACACTTAGAAGAACAAAGCATGGCATTTTACATTTTATGGACCACATAGATCCATGGATGAGAAGGCAAGTGTATTATGTGATTATACTTAGGAGTCTCTTTCATATTTCTAATTCTAATATTTTTCTATGGCATAATTCATGTCTAATTTGAAATTACTAAAAAAAATTATGGATTCTCAAATACTCATAAGTATTTCTCCTATAATTCACCATTTTTTGTACACAACATTCCCATTTTTCTATAAGCATAAATGGGGATCCACTTTTTTGTATTTTGGCCTTGTTTGTTAACACTTTCTTGTAAATGTCTATGCAAGTTCTAATTAGATTTATCCTTAGTATTTACACTTAGAGGAACAAAGAATGGTATTTTACATTTTATGTACCAAATATATTAATGTCTTTTGGGAGATTTTTTTGGACTCTACAAGTTTTCTAGGACTTAGTTTTATTCAGATAAATTATTTGGTATTTTATGTTCAGACATTTTTTAGGCTTTCTTTTTTGGGAATTTTGTTTATAATATATGTTCATGTCTTATTCATTGGGGATTATTCATGAAGATTTTTATATCATAATTTTTGTTTTGAATTTTTTTTAAACTTATTTGACATTTATGAATCAGGGTTTTTTGTATCAAACTTTTTGTTCAGAGTGTTTCATCAAACATTTTTTATAAAAAAATATTTAGAATGACTTACCTTTTATCAAACATTTTTTATCAAGAATTTTGTTTGTACCTTTTCATCAAAAGTTTTTACAAGATTTTTTATCTAATAAATTGTCTAAAATAATCATCATCATCTCTATGTGATTTGGATACTTTGGTCTTCAAATTTTTCATATTAAACATTTTTTTAGAACATTTATTCCAATGGATTTATCTTTGGGATTTTTGTTTGGGCTTTATGTTTAGAATATTTTTTGGATATTTTGTAGGATCAGTCCCAACAAAAAACTTGTCTCCTAATTCTTGACTATCAAAAGACCACTAGACTTAGCCAATAAAGTAAAAATACTTCTCGATACTTGCCAAATATACTTTCCAATTAAACTAATGAGATTTTAACTGTGCAAGAAAGATAAATATATGAGCATTAGAAATTTATAATGAATGCATATAAATTAATGTTAAAGACTATATACATGATGTACATATATCAATGTATTTATTTATCATAAACAAATTTGTACTTGATTTTTATCTTATGAACTGGTCCCACATCTAACTAGGTTTAACTAAAATATTTTAATAAAGGTATCCTTGACCCTCCTCTTCTATGCACCCATAATATATACAATCACAAGGTACATAAGATAAATCAGATCTATATGTTATGAAAAAATATAACACATATAAAAATATCTTAGTAATTATAAGAAATCAAAATATAAGATGTAATAATGAATGAACAAAATCAATAATTTACCTAAATCTCCTTCCTACCACTTAGGATTAGAGTCATAATTTATAGCTTCCTCCTCATATATGTCTATATCCTCCCCTAACTTATCATGGGATAGAGTCCCACCATCTCCATATCCTAGTTTCTACTATTTTTGTTGTGCATGGATCTATGCTGGTGGTGGGGGTAATGGTGATAGTGGTACCATTTACTATTGGGTAGCTCTAACTTGTCCTTCTCTTTTGACTACTTATCAATTTAATCAAGTGATGATAACCCTTCTCAAAAGTGGGTGCCATGCTAATCACCATAGCCTTTCATTTCTCACCTCATGGGTCCTCCTATACACAACTCTAGGTATGGAGAGGTTTCTTATGTAGGGTGTACCAAACTATTGAGGCATTAAGTCCATGGGGTGTGTACAATATTATAACAACCTATCTTGAACCTAGGTGGCCTAAGTCACTACTAAAAGATAGACTCCTTCATTATTCCATTTCCCTACCATGTCTTGGTAAGGTAGGGTGATGAAATGTTACACTATCAAAAACCCCATAGTCTAGGGCAAAGCATGAAAAGGAACCACATCTACCCATTTAATGGCCATAATGTCCCTTAATGCCCAAATTGATACCCTAATATGGTAGGGAATCATCCTTTGATAGACCTAAACCATAATAATTGTTAGATGGATAATATAGAGGGATCCCATGTGAGCCACTCGGTATAAATATCTATAGTTCTATACCAACATCATGTGGTTCCAAGTGTAGTGATCCCTTCTCTCCTCTATACATTACATAATTGGTGACCAATTATAAAAAAGCCTGTTAGAGTCATTATCCCCCAATAATAAATAGGAAAGGATGTTGATAATGGACTTCATCTTATTGGGAATCATTGATTTCTCAATATAAAAAAGACTCATTCCACACTTCACACCCACATCAGGTGCATCAAAGCCTCCAAAATTATTTGCCTAGTTATGAGCCTCATGATGACTATCAACATCATGAATAGACACTAATAAACTAGTAATAAGAAGAAAAATGATCTTATACATGTATAACAGTTATCATTCACTCTCTTGAGGCTTGAGGGAATACACAATTTTTTTGGTCAAGGTCTCAATATGTCACTAAGATGCATAATAATCAGATAGAAGAGGGGGTGTTCCCTACCTTCATAATATAAATTATCCTAGTTTAGTTGAGCATAACTAACTCATGAACTATAAAAAGTGATAAGACTTAATGGAGCCACTCCTACACCCAATATATACTCCATAAAATTTAAGCCTCATAAAATAAGCAAGGAGACCTTATGTTATAAATAAATCAATTTCATAGCTCAGACAAGTCAAAAACATCCACATTACCCCAAAGTGTAAAACCACCCATGTTTGTAGGAGACAGTTGTAAAACCATCATGAGATAGTAGTGTAATTACCTGAAGTGATTGCATAACTTACCCAAGATTGTGATATTATAACCATCCCATGGAGGTTATGACAATGTTATGGTAGTTATGAAATTACCACCCTACAAATAGTGGTGATTTTGTAACATGAGCTATAGTTCCATCGACCACCCATGGACTCCCCAAAAAGTTCCCAAAACCTACTCAGATATAATTAAGACCTAAAAAATTCCACAAATATATAATCTAACCCTCAATAATTTCCATAAGTAAAAAAATTCAAATTTCATTGAATTTTAACTAAATTTGGATTGAAATTTCAAATTTGGGGAAAAATGAGAAATTAATAAAAACTAGCATGATTGTGCGTAGCCACGCTTGTCATTAGTCTATTTTCCATCCTCTCATCACCCTCTATCCATTTACTAATTTATGCTCAAAATGGTCACTGATAATCTAGAGCTCAAAAATCTCCCTCAAGGTAAATGATACAAATGAACTATTTTTGGCATGTTTTTGAATATATTGGGCCCCAAACTAGCCATTTTGAGTTGAAGGTTTCCCATTTCTAAAATAATATTTTTTCTAGTGTTTATTCTCACATGTATAAGTTATATTTCTTTTATCTTGAAATTATTATTATATCACTAATGTTTTTACAATCTATTGTCTTCTCTTATATCAAGTGTTATGATTCTATAGGTACACATGAATTGGCACTAGGCTAAATCCCCTCATGGGATATTCTAGGTAGTTTGATATTCCCCAAACATTTGGTATGTATTCTTTCCATGTTTTGATTACATACCCTACTTTTCAATTTTCTTTAAAATCACACTTGAATCTCATCTTTTGTTTGTAGGTTGTGCAGACTCTTGGTAGGCTTTGTTCCTCTATTTATGTTAGTAAGGTAAGTATTTATAAACTCTCATTTCCCTTCCACACACTTTACTTGGGACTACACCTTGATTACCCATGAAAAATTTCCCTCCCAAGGGGTCAACATGTATGTACCCAAAATTTACATGGTGTAACCCTTCCGATACAAATTTGATGATGATATAGTGAACTCTTATTTCATGTTCCACAAGTAACTCTCTATCTCTATTCCTCCCCTATACTTCCATATTATTATTTTGACCCAATTAAATCTAATTGATTATAACCTTCCTATCCATTTTCACTCTATTTAAAAACTTGAGCATAGGTGACAGAATTACCACCCCAAGTTACATAACCACCCTCTTTTGTTTTGAAACCACCCCTTATTTAACATAACCACCATGATAGTTGTGTAATTTAAGAAGTGGTTTTAGTGATAAAGGGTGGTCATGAATTAAATGTGTGGTGGTATTATAATTTTTATTTTTGGTTTTCTCGAGTTAATTGGTATTTTTGTAACCACTCCTGCATAAGGTGGTAGTTCTATCATAGTTGAAACACCTTCAAAAATTAGCTCTTGTAACTCTAGTTTTCACATTTTTTACACAGCTATATTCACATTTTTTTATTTTTTCACGTTGTGTCTACCTAAAATTAGGCCTATCTCACTCCTTTTTTAGTCTTTTTCAATTCCTCTCAAGTTGAACCCACCTTCACACTTAGTTGAACTCTTCCATGCAAACTCTCATCTCTTTCTATAAGGTCAATTTTGGTCTAGTTTTAATTCTAAAAATTGACATTATATGTTTTTATTCATAATATTTCAACACCATGGCCTTGTTATAATTTATATGAGATTCATCCTATATTATTTTCAATTTGAGTACATAATTCCAAGTGAAGAAATGTTCTTGGTGAGAGTAACTCAGACTTTGCAAAATAAGACATTAGCCAACCTTAGTTAAACTTCTCTCCTATTTTGTATTGTGTCTCCCCTTTTTCCCATATTTTTATATATTTTTTACATACTCCAAGTAGATATTTTATATAATTTACATAATATCATATAGAACTGGCATATTAAGAATTTTACTATCAATACACTAAATGTACTTCAACATATTTATTCTAGAATCAGGTTAGAGTTATTTTGATTTATAATTTTTTTTTTTCTTAATTAGATTAGATTTAGTTTATCTTGTTTTTTTTTTTAAATTATCTTTACGTATTTATACAAATAAGAAAATTTTATAGTGAAATAGTTCTATTAACACCTTTTCATTTATCTTTGCTACAAAAATATAGCTAGTTTTAATTTGTGATTGCATTTTAGAAGATTACTTTCCTTTAAAATTAGAAATAAATTTTACCAATCATCCTTAAAATTATATTATAAAATATCCAAGTAATTTCCATCCAAGACAAATTTCTTTTTATTCAACATCTAAACAAGTCTCTTACATTCTAGACAAACACATAAACATAGACAATCATAGGTGCATACACAAGGGTAGTATATTTATGATATTAATTATTTTTAATAGTTAAAATAAATGTAATTTTACTATATTAAAAACATAAAATAATAACTTTAATCTATTATTTCCATTCTATTAAATCATTCATATAAACTTGTTCTTAACAAACTAGGGAAGTTAAAAATCTAGTCTAGTTTGTTTGTGGAAAATAAAATTCATGGAAACTATTTGTTCTTAATTTTTTATATAATATTTATTATTAAATTTTTTGAATACATATTTTAAATTTATACATCTATTTAATCTTATACAAAAAAACAAAAATAATCAAAAATATCTCATCTAGTTTGCATACATGTAGAAATAGGAAAAATCATCATCTTACATGGTAGTATAGATTTATTCCCCTCTTAATTTCATGCATATAAAACATTGAAAAATGATTAATAATAGATTTTTTATTTTATTTACTTCCATATTTTATATTATTTTAATTTTATCACTTTATTTTCAATAATCAAGTATTTATTTTTGAAGAAATAAGAAAAGTCCAAAAATAACAATTTTTTTTATCAAAATCCTTCCTAAAACATGAAATCCATACCAAAATCCTTGATAATATGTGAAATAAACCATATCCTACATAATCCTTTTCCATATACACAGGCACCATACATCAAGCCTTGTTTAAACATTCCATCAATCACACATTACAAGCGATTACCTGAGTAAGCTTATATGATTTTCCCTAGTTTCTACCCAGTATTATTTAGATGACCCTCATCAAGACACTAGGTCTTATAAACCATAGTTTATTCCATATATTTAGTGCACATGGTCTCACCATCATCACATAGTCTACCATTAACATTGAGTTGAGACACAAGATTTTTTGATCCACTCCAATTCCCCACCTCTTTATAGAGTCTTTAACTACTTTTAAAAAGTAAGAATACATCCCCAATCCACCTATCATTATATTTAAAAAAAATAGGAGATGTAATCACAATGTTTATAGGCTTATTATCTCATCCACACCTCTTTCTTCTCCTTGGTTTTAGTTTCATCTTATATCATTCAGATTCAGTGTATGGCATTAACTAGGTAGAGTCATCCCAACAGAGTAGACATTTTCCCATGAGTCATCCAACCTGATCTCTCTCATCTCCTCAAACATATAATTGAAAAATAACTCAACCTTATTATGATATTATATATTGAGGTAATTTTAGTTCCATTTATGCATCTTGACACTCTTCTTGATCATCGAGATGATGTTGAGGTATTTTAGTTCCATCATGAGAACCCATTTACACCACCTATCCCAAATCCCATCCCAAAAAATAGTAAACCAAATCCCTATCCTGTATATTATGTTAGTTTCCTCAACCAAGCTTAAAGGAGTCAATAATTTATGTGCATATAGATACTAAACGTTGATCATGCACACAACTCTATAGCTTAGTATCCTTTTGCCTTGAAATCCTAGGTGTGCTTATGATGGATATAAAACTTAAAAGGGGGAAATTGTAATCATATTATTTTTCCCAAATCACCCAAGTTTGATGATTGACAATTGAATAAATATCCAATAATCCAAGGAGTAAAATCAATCCACTACGTTTCTCCTACTTAATATAATTTTTTAAATGTTTTCCTTAACTATATGTACGCAACTAATGATTTGGATTTGATACTTGATTAAAATTACTTTGACATGGATTTATATTACTTCAAACTTACCTTATGACTTCTCTTCATGACAAATTTTCAATTTGGGAATAATAGGGAAGATTTTATTAATGTGCAATGTATAGATGTATATCAGATAAATTTTAATTCCATTTTGAATGAGACCTTGATGTTTTATATATAGATCTAATTGAATAATTTATCATGCCACCAACATGATAATATAATGGGAAAACCATCTTAATTGGTTTTATTTTATCAAATTTCATTGCTATGAGTAGGCTGATACTAAAGATATTAGGTCAATATCAACTAACAATACTAACTAAATATGGTGTAAATGACTTGTGTATAGGTAGACTAAATTGAGAGTTTAGATATGCTTGTGAAAGATATTTATATGTTTGAAATATAAAATTAGGTTATTTTAGTTTTATAATATTAAATTGAAATGGTTGACTGATGATATAATATGAAAGTGTGATAAAATGATGAGTTAGTTCTCAAATCATGTGAGGTAAAGGTTTGTCAATCTTTCCATTTTCAAGTATCTAAAAATAGATTTTAGTATCTACAGTTTTATCATAATTTTATTTTTACACACCTATAGTAACCTCTTATTCATTTTAAAACCTACTTTATATCATGTAAAAACATCTCCTAACCTTCATTCTAGTTTTCCTATACATAGGTTAGTAACATCAAACTAGGTCAGTATAGCTATTTAATATTGAGATGAGTATGATGGTACCAATTCTCTCCTAGTAATATTTAATTTTTAAAAATAAAATCTTTCTTTAGGTTTAGTTTATCCACCTATCATGTTGATGATGTGAGAAATTACCCAATTATACTCATAAATATACAAATTTAGGACTCATTTTAAAGGGTCTAGGCACTTATTGGTATACATATGTACACTATTAAACATTGATCAAATCTACCCTGTTATTAAAAAATTGTAAATTAGTCATGAAGAATAATTACAAGCCAAGACTAGATCATGCCAAACCTACATTTTTAAGTATCAAATCCAAATCATTAATTTCATACATATAGCAAAAGAGCACATTTTCACAATCATAATGTGTGGGATAAATACATGTGGCTTGATTTATATTTTTGGAGTATTAGACACATAGGTATAATTCAATCATTAAACGGGGGTGATTTAGGTTATATAATATTAAAATATTTAATTTTTTGTAGGTTTATAGTGCACACAAGCACACCTAGCATTTTAAGGTAAAGGAGTTTGATTTTTAGAGTTATGGGAATCATTAAGGTTTGACATCACACATACAAAGCTTTTAGAGCCACGTGAAGGTGACCATTAGGTCATAAAGCCTCTTTTTGGCATATGTCATTATTGACTAACATAGGTCTATATTGATAGTCAAAACTAACCAAAATGTGATGGAATTGACCTGCACTATAGAAACATAATTATTGAAATAAAATAATCATAGGACTACTTTATTCCATTTTCCACTACCACAATACCGTCTCAATCAAATAGTCAACCATGAAATCTAATTACTCACATATTTGTTTTGCTTATTAAATTTAACATATGCCACTTGTTAAATAATTATACTCAATTTTAATATTTTACATTTAAATGTATACTTGATTGTATATATATCAATTAGAATTATTATACTACTTTCTATCTTATTAGGGTTTTTAAAACCAAATTATGGTAAGTGATTTATATTTCTAATGATGTTATTGTATCTTTATAAAATATGATTATAACATGCCTAATTTATCCATCTTTCCTACTTGAAAATAATTCCTTGTTTATATCTCTTAGAGAGTAAAAAACACCATAGTTAAATCAAGTTACAATGAGATATTTATGATGATTTTGATTATTTTTTCACACACATTATGATCTATTTAAGATATATTATTTCTTTTATCATATTACTTACTTCACATTTGTCATATGTTTTTATTTTACATTACTATCTTTAGCATAACATGTTTATTTATATTTACTTATTGTAACCCGGTCTTAAATTTCATACATTTATTTTCTTAGCATCCTTTCTATTTCACCTCTCAATTTTATTTGGCTATTTATTATTTTAAAATTCCTTGTCATCTTTACTTTTCATATTTAGTCATTCATTCCTTTCAAATTATTTGGTATATTTATTTTCATGTATGTCGATATTGTATTTATTCAAAAATTGATTATTTAAAAATTAAGTTGTGTATTTAATTTCCATGTATCTCCATTTTGGGTTTATTTAGCTAATGACACTTTTTAGATGATTTGTTAGCTTAATTTTTAATATCTTCCACACATGGGTTTATCCTTTAACCTCTTATGTTTTAACTATTATATTTTATTGTGATATAAATATCTTAGGTTTACATGGATTATGTATTGAAATTAATATCTTTCCTTATTTTACCCACCCCTTGTTGGTTTATCCTATCTTATATGTAATTTTTATGTGATTTGAATTACATTATCCTATAATTTTTTATTTATTTTTGCCTAAACTATTTAAATAAAAAAATACCTTCTTGTGATCAATTACTATCATGTATTAATTATATAACTTTACATTTATCAATATATAATGATACTTATTCTTCCCTTTATTTTTTCACTTGATGCATGATTGGTTTCAAAATTAAATTACACTCTCTTTTAAATTGTGTGTCTAGGAGTGTCTAAGCTTATGTATCCTTGGGTTCACTTATTTAGTAGTTAGGTGTAATATCTCTTGTGTTAGTCATAATAAGAACCCATTATTGGTATTTTGGATCATTATGGATGAGGAAAATATAAAAATACAAAAATAAAAATAAAAATGCATGTATAAAAGGTAAAATATCATTGAAGAGTCAAATAAAACTAAAAGTTATGAACATATCATTTAGCATGTCCCCTATCCTAATTTAAGATTATATTCCACATTTTTAGAGCTCAAGTCCATTAAATGTGATAGTATTATATAATAGGGTAGGAGGATTCATATGTATAATTATTTACACCTTTTTTCCTATTATAAGTATTAAATCCTCATAATAGACTGATAAAATTATAAAGGGTCTTCAATATTAGGGAATGAACTATGGGAAGGTGAGATTATTTTATTTTCATTCATATAACTTTAATGTAATGATTCATATAATTTATTTATTAACCCAAGCTATACATTTTATATTTTGGGTTATCTAGATCCTTGATGATAAAATCTCTTATCCTTACTCATTTGGTTCAAGTATCTCATCTTTTTTAAAGATTTATATATCAACTTTGTGGTTCCTTAACTCCTTATATATAATATATCATTCCCAATATACCTTTTATGGATATTAATACTATTTGATCACCTCCTTCTCATTTACTATCCCTTTTTCTATTTTTTTCTTAATATTTGACATTCATTGTCTTAATATTACATCTCTTGGTATTTTAATTTGTGTATTACATGGAAAGACCTTGTGGAATAAAACTAAGCCCTCCTCACAAACACCCATCACATTTATAACCAAATTATGTTCATCATTTTTAGTAATGGATTTAAATTATCATGTCTTCCTATGAGACTTTATAGTGTAAGCATTAACTTGGTGATACTCATTTTACTTGATTTTAGTTTATCACATCTTATGTTTCACCTATATTTTTCCTTATTTAATTCCTCATGATGTTTGGTAATCATTTATTATCTAATATATGATTTTATTATCTTGAATTCCTCTTACCTACTTTTTTTGGATGTTTTAAAATTACTTTTTAAACTTCTTCATAGTTATATGTCCTTTATTTTATTTAAAACATATTTTTTAATTTATTTTTCATTGGATATTTTAACATTTTTTCACATATTTTTTTGTTTGGAATAATTTTCCATTACTTATATTTTATGTTTATTTATCCTTTCAATGACATAGATTTTATTCTATTTACATTGGATATTATTTTAATCGCTTTCAATCTTGTTTCACATATTATATTTTGTTTAGATTTGTGTGTATTTATCTACATTTAAATTCTTTCTTATGATATTTTTTTGTCTTTTTTATTTGTTATATTTTACTACTACTACTACTACTACTACTAATAATAATAATAATAATAATAATAATAATAATGATGATGATGATGATGATGATGATGATGATGATGATGATGATGATGATGATGATGATGATGATGATGATGATGATGATGATGATGATGATGATGATGATGATGATGATGATGATGATGATGATGATGATGATGATGATGATGATGATGATGATGATGATGATGATGATGATGATGATTTTTCCAAATTTAATAATCTAGATATCACACCAACTAGACAATTTACATCTACCATCCATAATAGTTGTGAATGTCTCTTCGTATAACAAATTATAAACCAAAAACCCAATATTTTTATGAAAAAACACCAAGAATACAAGTAAAATTGTATGATTTACATAAAAATATAAACTATAACTATATCAGCCATGTTTCTTAATTGTATAAACAATGTGGTTAAATTCTTACTATATAATATATTATACTTAATTGAATTAGTTCTATACTTTTTTTTTTCTATTTTGGCCATATTAATAAACTCTATTGGCCATATGATACTTTTTCAAATGTATCAACCATTATTATTTCTACTAGTATCAGCCACATAGTTATGTTTTCTTATCTTAGTCACTAATTTAAATTCATCAACCCATTATGGTGGATAATTTTAATGACCATATTCCATTTTTATCTTATAACTATATCATCTAGTTTTCCTATATAATATCATCCTATAGTTTATAAATATATCGATCCTCTTATTATTTCTCATCCACCAAAATATATCAACACGGTTGATTATTTTTTTTTGAAGTGGCAATTTCTTATTTATCCCCTTATAAAAAATTATCTCATTTCCTACTAATCTAGGACCTAATTTTTGAATTTTCAATTTCTATCTTCAATTTGACACTTACTGGGGAAAATGTTATCATATTTATTTCCCCTAATTCTTGATTTTATTAAATCTAGCCTATCATCTATTCTTCAGCATTAATCACACATTTTACCTTAAAAGTTGTGATAGTAGGCCTTCTACGACATCCACCTCTCTATCCTCTACACATACATTTTATTCATTTTAAAATTTAACTTATCTAAATAGAATAAAAATATTCAAATTTATATTATACAAGATATGGTAGACATTGTATAAATATGATTACTAAATAGGGATTGTATGCACTTACTAAATATAAAAATGATTGATAAAATAGGTGAGAGAAGGAACTTAACTAATTTTTTGATATGAATTACTCACTTATTGTGTCATGATACTAAAAAATATGTTTTAATAGATCTACAAATATTGGGATAATGAAACAAACTATTAAAACATATATGAGTGCTATTGGTGAAGCTCAGACAAGTGTGATAACTAGTATAATCCTCTATTTTATGTAGCTATCCAAGTTGAATATTTTAGTATATTCCACCATAGATTGTGCCTACTGTTATTTTTATTTTTATGTGTTTGTGTTTAAACATAAAATCTAGATTATGGAATATAGGTTTAAAGGGGTATAGATAGCCTAAGTCACAAGGGTGGTAGACTATATCTAAATTAAGCTGATTATTTTTTTAAAATCAAATAAACATATAATGAATTTATTATGTTGAAACATGTTGAAAAAAGAAATTATAATTATGTTATGTAATGTAATGTAATGAAGAAAAGATACTTAGTTGGTTTGGATGTTAATGCAAATATGGATATAGAATAAGAAGAAAGCAGTTTAAATCTAATTTTTTTGTTAGTCATATGATTCTAGAAATTATACCTTTGTACTTGAAGACACTTGCATCCACATAGTATTGTTAATATGACACTTATATTTGACTTGGATGCAAGTGTTTAGTGAGGAATACTTATTGAAATTATATGTGACTACCTAGATGATTCTAGGTTTTATGTCACCTTCTCTCTGGTGCACTTAAATCTAAGTCATGGACTATTGTTCTTTGTCAAATGATAAAATCCTTGTTACTCATATTTATATTTGTTATGATCTTGGTGGACAGATTCACTAATAGTCTGGGCTTTTGGTGTAGCAGTTCGTTACATTTGGTATCAGAGCAACCACTCATGTTTGATTCGCAGAGTGGGTGGGTTACATTGGCATTGCAGTGTTCATCTGGGGCTCGTACACATAGTGGATATCGTGTACATGTGAAAATCCATCCCAGAGTCTAGGCTTCATAAGTGTGGTGGGATGTTATGATCTTGGTGGATGGATTCACTAACAGTCTAGGCTTTTGGTGTAGTGGTTCGTTACAATATTGGATGTGGGAAAAATAGGTTTGTGGGCACAAAATGTCAAGGTGACCTAAATACCCCTTTGTCATGATAATTACCTACATATCCAATAATCTAAATAGGAACTCATACTTTTTTATTTTTCCCCTATGTATTGGCTTTTATTTATATCATGCAATGCGTGATAATCTAGTATATAGAGTGACCAAGTTTTTAACTTGTAAAATATGGCTCATGGGATGTTCATTTAGTAATTCAAATATGTATGCATTTTTCATATTATTGGTATGGAAATAGGACAAAATAGGTAACATTTACTCACTTGAGTGATTAATTGAGTGTTTTTCGTAAGTTTCCTTATGAGAGGTAAGAAGTTGCTAGGTCTATGATAGGTGAAGAATGAATGAGGATTGATCTTGTATTTATAAAAATCCCTTTTGATAGTATATCATGTTATAGTAGTCAAGATAAACATAGAAATATGTCTAAGTTTTAATTTAGATGAATTTAAGGCACTTGACACTTGTGTTAGGATAAGACACTACATCAACGTAGGTGTTTGACTGGGATGCAAGTGTTTAGGTAAATGAAAAATAGGCATAGGTCTATAACTTGTAAATATAGATGATAAGTATGTATATAACATTATGATCATGATATAAGGTTTGATTTATTATAATAACATTTGTTAGACTAAGAGATATTAAATATACACATAGAGACAGTGTATACAAGTTTTTTGATAATAGTAAAGGTTAGAATATGAAGGTGAATCCATGACATGTGTTTTATATGTGTATAATAATGAGGTGTTACATGATTCAAAAATAGGTCTACATTCCCCCCACCCCCTTAATCTAGTAATTAAATTTCTAGTTTAAAGGAAAATTAATGCATACCTAGGTGTGTATAACAGACCTTTCCTTTGCTTAATCCCAACTTAAGCATTCTACTTGTGACTAACTTGTAACCAAGAGCATGTTTTACTATATAATCATTGCATATAATCTCAAATTTAAAGTGTTGAAATGATTGAAATTGAAAGAGAGAAAGGTCTATGGGTACACTTGTGTATTAATACAAATGTCTTTCCTTTTGGAATTTTGATTTGATAATATGTATCATTTTGAAATCATTAGAGTCTTGATTAGTAAAATGCAAAATATGGAAAGTGAATGTATTTGATGACACATTCCCCCAACATTGGATAAAAGGTGAGTTTCAACCCAATAGTTAATGTTAGCTCAACTGTGCAACTAAATCATATTCATAACTTCATGAGTATCAGTGAATCAAGTCAACTCATACTATAAATCTAGTGAGATTTGATGATGCAATCAAGTCTAACCTATAAAGTTATCAAGATTGAGTGATTTAATCACCTCATCCATACCAAAATTAAACCAACTACTATATTAGATTAGCTTAATATAGTCTATAAAACTCTAACTTAGTGGGTGATGATAGTCTATAGAAGTGTTTTGAAATCTAAAACTAAATTTTATTTTTCAATTTTAGGTGCACATTGCATAGCATATGCACCTTTTATATGTATCATGTTGAAACTATGTATGAAAATGGTACCAATGTATATAATTCTACCATAAATGTGTAATTGAATCATATAAATATGTAATTTGTCCAATTTTAAAGTTGTGTAAATGTGGAGAACATGTTTCCAAAATATTACCCCACTATGATATGAAATTGTAAAACTAGTGTAAGCATGGAGAACATGTTTCTAAAACATTCCCCCACTATAATCTAAAATAAAAATTGGTGTAAGTATGGATAAAATTTTTCCATAACATGCCCCCACTATATATTTGAATTTGAAAACTAGTGTAAGTGTGGATAATATGTTTCCTTAACATGCCCCTATTATATATCTAAATTTGTAAACAATGTAAAATCCATGCATCTATGACAGTTCACCACTAATATTCCCTCATTTTTAGGTGAGGAGAAGTAACACCTATTACTCACTTTACTTTTAAAGGATAAGATAAATATTTAATCCATGTATGAACCATGTATCATATAAAAGGAACATGTCTAGGTAGATATGTCATTGAAGCATGAATAATGTGATCACACCAATTCCTAAGATTCATGATGTGAATCATGGCAATGTTTAGATAGTAAAATTATAAGCTCAATAAAAAATTAACCACACACACAAGATCACTCAAAATAAAATCAAAATACAATGGTCCAAGGAGACCTCAAGTAAGGGACATATTCAAATTCCACCTAATTGAAGGAACATGACTTATTCAAATATCCATAAATCAAGGAATGGCATATTCAAATGTCAAAATACAATAAAACATGACATATTCAAATGTTAGAGAGGATAAAAAGGTAGGGGGATAAAAATAATAGAATATATTCAAATGGTCAAATAAGTAAGACAAGGCATTCAAGGAATTTCATAAAATAAAACATAGACAATAAGAAACCAACATAATATAACATACTAGCCCATGGATAATGTGTGTTAGCAAAAAATATTAAGTACAATAGCATATCAAGTACACTAAAAAATATGTAAACATGGATAAAGGCATGCATAAGTATATAAGATCAAACATGATAGAGGAAAATGATCATAAAATGATGTAACTTGAGTGTATCATGATCAAAGAAGTGGATGCCCCCAATGTCCACATGACATGAGTAGAGGGAAGGCCCAACATTTAAAAGTGAAAAGATAATGTATCTATATATTTGAATTACACTCAAAATATGCATGGAATTCATGTGTATATATAAATAAATGATATGTTATTTACCAACATATATGCCAATGAGATAATATAAAATGTAAATGCTAAAAATGTTTATGTAATTTTTATTTTTTGGTATTATTAGAATATTTATTGTGGATCAATAATCCACATTTTATATTGAGTATTATTCCATCTCTTTCTTTAGGCTCACTTGATAGATACGTAGTTCTTTGGCACCTTCTAGTGGATCCCCTTTCAGGCCTTATTTCTTTGGGCCCCTTTTCTCAAATTTGCCTAAGTCCCAACCTTCTTTGCTTTTGAGACTTGGTAGCACAATTCTCATCCAACTCGAGGAGACTTTATTTTTGCTTAGGTGGACAAAAATAAAAATGAACCCCACTAAACCTTTATAAAAGGGTGATGTGTTGTTTGACACATGGCATCCTCACATTCATTTTCAGCAGAAGAATGTATGGATTTATCTGGAGGAGATTTTTTTTAACACACAGAACCCCTACACTCAACATTACCAAAGAAGGCCCCATCCTCTCCAAAGAAGCCCCAGTCAGATACATATCACCTCTATGCTTTCCTAAGAGTAGTATTGGTTTGATAGTGTGCAAATGAGTACCATTAGATGATGGTATGGGTTGTTTTTTTGAGTAAAGCCTTTGATTATTGAGAGAACCAAATCCATTGAGTGTAGCATAGGTGAGATGTCTCTTGGAGCATAATCATGGTGCCACCCCATTTCTCCCAAGTTTAGTAGTCATAACATAATGATGTAGTTATGCCATATGTAGGATTTGGAGGCTATCTACACTCATGAGCCTAATACTTCCTTTCAGTTGTAATGGCACCATTATGGGTAAGAGAAGGAATATCTAGGTGTCTCTTCTCTAGATATTCACCTGGCCTATTTATTCAAAGCTCTTTCTTATTGGTAGGGGTCAATCATTTTGTTTTTTGCATTCTTATTTTTTATAGCCATTATAATAGATTAGGATAGTAGTAGCTAGCATTTTCCTATTCTATAACCTTAGTAGGTGCATCTCATAGATGTTAGTAAACAATTTTTATGTTCCCATTGTGGCCTTCTATATTATTTTCCCCATCTATCAAAGAAGAGAATGTGATTCTTTGTGTTAATTTGAAGTGGAAGATTAACTCTGTCTACTATTTCCATTCTTTTGCTTCTATAGTGTAGATCTTTGTTTGTGTTACATATCTTAATTCATGCTTTAGGATCATTTATGTTTTATAGTGCTAAAGGTTTATTTTATTTTGTGAAATGATTGATAAATGTTTCAAACCTCTTGGTGTATCACCTTAGACTATATTTTATTTTCATGTTATTAGTTTCTTTTATTATATCCCCTTTCACCCCCAAATTAGAATAAAGAGATAGCTTCTAAATCTTAGAGGTTTCTCTATAGACTACACTCATTCATACATATATAAATCTTCCCATAGAAGTTATTAAACTCAAAATGAGAGTTTCAAGTATTAACAATTCTCTTTTATGGCACATTCGATGGGACATGATCTACTAGTCTAATTGGCTAGAGGCATGAATTTATGAGCCATAGACCCATAACAAAGTTGTAGACTACAACTAATAAAAATATGATAACACCACCTTTAGGATCCCCCACTCACCAAATATCTTTAGGGTTTCTCATTGTGAAACAAAAATAATAATAGCCAATGGCACATCCAAGCCCACTAAGTAACTTTGTGTCATGGGAAAGTGGTAGCCTGATTATACCCCTGACACCCCCAATTATATGGGATCCAATCCTTAAAAATGTTTTAAAGGTAATTCCCAAGTTTTTGGGAGAAGATTTCAAGATGATGATTGAATGTGTCTAAGATGTAGCTAATGTGTGCACCGTATAATATGTCAACACACAAAATGTAGCCTTAAGGCTACTAACAACCTCCTTCAAAGGGAGGGATCTTGATTGGTACTGATATTTACCAACAAACTTGATCAAAACCTATGATGACTTAGGTAGAAATTTATTTGAACATTTTAATGAGAAGGTAAATCGATAATCCTTACTACAAAAATTTATAACCATTAAGAGGACCCCATAAGAGGCTATGGTCAATTTTAATACCAAGTTCAAAAAAACTTGGCAAAGGATCTTGTTGGTGGCTTGACCATCTATGGGCATGGAAATTATTTTATATCTCAAAGCCTTCAATTTATATATTATGTTCATAATCCAATCACTTGAATGCTAGGGCCAAAAAATTCTTGATAGATGTAGGAAGACTTCCTCCTCAATTTTGGATGTTGATGTTCCCTAAGATATATATTCCTTTTCAAGAAGAGATCTTGAGAACCTCAATAATACCACCCCCTTCCATGTATGTGTACCCACCTAATCAATTTATATTATTGTGGTAAGGACCAAAAAATTCTTGATAGATGTAGGAAGACTTCCTCCTCAATTTTGGATGTTGATGTTCCCTAAGATATATATTCCTTTTCAAGAAGAGATCTTGAGAACCTCAATAATACCACCCCCTTCCATGTATGTGTACCCACCTACTCAAGTAATTAATTTTGTTACGTCATTATCGGTAGTTGAGATGAACAATATGAAGAACATTCAGAGGAATTTCTCTAATGAGATAATCATTATCAAAAGGTAGTAGGCTACAGCTCCAAGGCCCTCTTACAAAAACTATCAAGAAATACCAAGAAAGGAAAAGGCCAAATAATCAGGCTCTAAATAACCAAATGCCAAACCATTAGATGTAACCCACCAATCAAATGGTTGTGATCCTTGACCCCTTACACACAGTATCACCAAGTACAAATAGAAAACTAGTTGCCTACTAAAATAACTTGGTGGATGACTCCAACTCATAGTTCTTCCCTTACAATGAACCCCATGGACCTTGAAATTGTCCAAGGAGTAACTTATAGTATAATATCACCAAGTAGAGGTAACAAGGGAATATACTAGACTTGACCTACACATATCAATCCTTAGGATTCAAAGATGTTATACTGATGGTACATATGCAAGGTATGTCCCTAGAGTAAGAGTAATACATAGTCTTACATAATGTAATTTTCTCCTATATGGAAGGCAAGGACATAATATTTATGAATGAAGTGCTTGTGTATAGATCCCTATAAGTGAGATCAAACTACTATACATGCTCAAATAAAATACTAGCTAAGATCTCTGAGGATTATGTAAGGCCCAAGGTAACCTTAAAAAAAACTCTAGCATCACAACCTCAACCCATAATCTATCCAAGATGGAGTGAGGTAGTACATAAAAATAAAAAATACCTAAAGGTCACACCTTTAAAGTCATAAAATATGGTTGAATAACTAAAGAAAGTGTTGGCCAATGTCTCCCTTTGGGACATCTTATCTATCCCCAAAAAAAAGACTCTACTAGAAGAGGAATTAGAGGAAAATTAGAATCCCACACAAATAAAGTCAGCTATAGATCCTACAAATGAAAAAGGGAAAGAAGTCAGTATGGCTATGTAGCCCCAAGTACCTACTACATTCACCAAAACTAAAGAAGGGGTTAGTAAAACTAAACCAACATGATTCTACTTGACTTTGATTGTGGGTAAGATTTTTTTGCATAATTTCATGATAAACTTGGGTATGATCACCATGATGATGCCCAAATAGATATCTAAGGCACTATAATTAAAATATGATCCCTTAAATAAAGGGGTAATGTAGTTAGATGGGAAGAAAGTCTAGATCCTAGGGATCATCTGAGCCATTCCCCTCATGTTATATTCTTGTTTTAGCATCATCATGCCTCAAGACATTGTGGTGATAGACATCAACCTATTTTTAGGCTATGCCTATAAATATATTTTACTACCAAGATTACTAGATACCTATCATTAGACTAGTCTCACTTGATTTTGGGGACCATGTATGGGTTAAAGTTGAAGGTGCTATCCAAACCTATTCATTTTAAACAAATAGAAAATGAATTAATGGTGAATTCAAAGTAACACACACCTTATCAAATATGGAGACACATTACGTCAAAATCCTCAAAAAAGAAAAGATAACTAACAATAGAAGCTTTGAAGAGGAAGCCTTGATCAACGAATTCATTAAGAATGATCCATTTTCAAACTTAAATTTCATGGGTCTTGGAACTTATGTTATCCATGATAAATACTAGGTCATACCTAAGGTCAAAAATAAATAGTGAGACTGGAGCAAAAAACTTGAACATGAGTCTAATTTTTGGACTCTACATTTTGATGGTGAAAAATACAAGATCAGATCTAGAGTCGACATCTGACTAAAGTCCCATTCAGGAAAAGAAACCCTCTAAGCCTTTTGGTTTTAATTTTCCTATACAAATAATGAGACCCTAGCCCATGGCCTTGGTGTTTTTGAGTGAATGGGTGTCAAAAAATTGAGAGTATTTAATACTTTTGAATTAGTCATAAGAGAGGTATGATGGGTAGTGGATGCAAATAATGTGCATATGAGGTCTTATTACCACTACATATGAGACCTAATTAAGGATTTTGAGTAATTTAATATTTAAACCATCCTAATAATAATGAATTTAGAGGTTGATAGGATGGTCATAATGGGCTCCTCGTTTGACCTGGTAATGAACTTGTTTATAAATGAGTAAGTGGTGTGGGTAATCATTAGACTAGCCATCTTAGACAATGATCAAAATTGGTAAATGTTTTAAAATGATTCTTAGATTATGATGTTATTCTATAAATCATGCAATTTCATAGAGCAACTATAGCCAAAAATTAGGGAAGCCTACATAGACTAGATTATACAGTTGAAAACAAATAAGATCCTTAAGGGTCTCAACACACTAGAAAATCTCTTTGATTTGGTTGATGTAAGGAAGGACAAACACAACTTTGTTGAGGATAAATGTGTTTAGTTTGATGTAAATTTGGGATGGGAATAAAACTAAAGGTTTTAAAGGAGGTCCCTTAAAGAGACAAGGAGTGGATGGTATACTTTTGTGATAAATATGAATGTGTCATCATATTGGCCTATGATAACCTAAAAGGATATGATTGAGAAGTCATTTAGCACACCATAGATTTGACAGAAGGAGCCAAGCTATTTTGGAAAAAAAAGCTGATGAACCCAAAGATTGAGCCTTTGATGGTATAGGATTTGAGGAAGATAATGGACTCAAAGAACATATACCCAATCAAACATTCAACTTGGGTTTTCAATATGGTTCCTATGCAAAAGAAATGTGGATAAATCTAATTGTGTATATTTTTGGGATCTAAACAAAGGTGTCATTGCAATACCATTACCCTCTCCCCTTCATGGATTAAATCCTCCAAATAGTATTAGGATAAAAGATGTTTTCATTAATATATGGTTTCTCTGGGCATAGTCAAGTATGGGTGAAAGAAGATGATCAACACAAAACCACTTTCACCATAAAGTGATGAAATTTCACATATACAAAGATGCCTTTTGGCATTTATAATGCTAGGGAAAGATTTTAGTGAGCAATATATGTAGATTTGAAATGGATAATTAATGAGATCATTTTCATCTACCTAGATGATATCACTATATTTTCCAAGAAGAAAGAAGACCACTTTGACTACATAGAAAAAACCTTCCATAGGTGCTAAGAATTTAGGGTGTCCTTAAACCCTAATAAGTGTGTCTTTGGAGTATCTTAGAGGAGGTTACTCAGATACATGGTATCCAAATTTTGGATCACTATTGATCTAAAGAGGATAAAGGCTATTATAGACTTGGCTCTACTAGCAAACAAAAAATTGATCCAATCCTTCCTTAAAAAGCTGTGTCATCAGCAGATTCATATCAAACTTTGTCAGATTAGTTAGACCAATCACCCTAATGCTAAATAAAGATTAAATTTTGAAATGGATACCTAAATGGAGAGAAAAATTTGAGGAGATCAAAAATATAATATCCACCACACTCATACTTATTAACCCTAACTTTTCCAAATATTTTATTATGTATGTATATGGGAGTGATCATAGCTTCACAGTTGTGCTGACTCAAAAGGAAGAGGAAGGAAGAGAGGAGAACCCAATCATGTTATAATATAGAATATTGCATGGGTATAAAACCAAATACAACTTCATAGAGAGACAAGCCTTCACCATCTTTAATGGCCTTAATAAGTTCAAGCACCTAGTGGTAAGAAGTAATACAATGGTTTATGTAGAATACTCTAGTGTCTACAAGTACATCATGAAAGGAGAGATTATAGAAAAAAGGGCCAACTATATCACCAAGATCCTAGAATATGATGTGTAATTTAGTCTGACAAAGATAATCAGAGGAAGGGGAATCTACAAGTACTTAGCTTAGATTGTAGATATCCTAATGGAGAATCAAGACACATCTGAAAGAGTCCTAATGAACCATTTCAAAGAACATGGGTCTTGGGTAACCAATATATGTTACTTCATGAAAAATGGTAGGTATCTTGATGACCTCCCTACATACAAAAGGCATTTTTATAGACTATAAGGATCTAGCTACACATTAGTCTAAGGGTTTCTATTCAAAATAAATGTTGACAAAGATCTCCTCTAATGTGTGGATAATACCCAAGTGGATAAAATTATCCAAGATATACACTTTGTTCCCCCCAATGGTCACTACTCAACTAAAACCACCATGATGAAGATCATGTGTGCAAGGTATTATTGGCCAACCATGTTCGTGGACTACCACCAAGTAGTCAAGAAGTGACAAAAGTGTTAATTCTTCATCAAGAAAATGAAAAATTTAGCCATGCATCTCAATCCAATTGTGATTGATTAGCCTTTTGCATAATGGGGCTTGGACTTTATCAAAATGTTCAACCTAGTTTCTAACATGGGCCATAAATGGGCATTTATGGCCATCAACTACTTCACCTAATGGATTGAAGTGACCCCACTAAGGGAGGTGACCAAGAATATAATCCTAAACTTCTTAGAAGAGCTCATCACAAGTTCAACCTACCTAAAATGGTCATATCTGATAACATTAAGGCCTTCCTTAGATCCAAAATCTTTGAATTTGTGCTTTGGAATGGCATATTCCTAAATACTTATTCCAATTATTACCCACAAGGGAATAGGCTATCTGAGTCTACAAATAAAAATCTAATGAGATTGATCAAGAGGATGAATGATGACAAGTAGAGGGAGTGGCACTTGCATGTAAATATGACCCTATGGGCTAATTACATCACTCCCAAATAGATATTAAATACTTGCCCATATGAATTTGTGTATGGGAAGTATGTGATTATTTTAATATCATCAAAAATCCCTGTATGATAGCTCTTAAAGGTGTTAAAATTGAATAAAATAGAGTGATGAAGAATCTACTCATTGAATTTCTCAAACTCTAAGAGACAAGGGAATAGACAAGTGATGATAAGATCATCTAGAAGTAAAAGGTGAAGTGATGATTCAACAAAAGGTCATCGGACCCCATATTTAAACCAAGAGACTTAGTTCTCAAATATGACCAACATATTGTGAAGTTAGGACATCACACAAAGTTTGAATCCCTTAGGAAAGAGCCATTTCACATTATTAGTGGTAGATGGGGGAATGATTTTAAATTAGAAGACCAAGAGGGAAATTCATTAGAGATCCCCATTAATGGGATTAATTTAAAACATTTCAACTAATTTTCCCATCTCCCCCTTGTACATAATTATTTAGTTTCCCTTCCATTGTGTGTTTTCTTTTCCTCATTGTGTGTTTCCATTTCTTTATTTTCTCCTTTCCTTTGTTGCTTCCTTTTAAAAAAATAAGTGTTATTAGCACATGTGGCCGATATGATCACCATGTGTCCTAACCCCCCATCCTCTTAAATATTCTAAACATTCTTTGAAAGATGGTTATCTACCCGCCTTACCTACCATTAATGGTAGATGATCTATTAGACATGATTCCCCATAATTATTACCATAAATCTCTTACTAATGCTATTTAAGTGTGTGTGCCACTCTTATCATTTATGAGGGTGATCATTTTTTGAAATTACATGATGTGTCCACCTAGTGGCACTAGCACATAAATATCCCTTCTATCCTTATGAGATAAACAATTGACACTTTGTGATTTTGGAGAGAACATTAAGCAATTGTGAGAAGAGAAAAGGAGAGTTTGTAGGTCTAATGAGGTTGTAACAATTAGTTCAATCTTCCAAACAAAGACAAAGAAGGATCATTAGAGTGGATAGAGATATGGAGGCCTTTACATCCTCATTTAGGAGTGGAAGACACTCTTCAAAGTAGAGAGCCCATAGTTAAAGTATTGGTGGAGATCCTCCCCAAAAACATGCCATAAGCAAATCCTATGCTTCAGCCCCTACTTAGGCAAGGGAGAAGGTGTTGATTACCTGTATAAAAACCAAAGGACCATGAAAATACTATGATTTGGTAACTAACTTCACAGATGACATTTTTAACATGAAGTTAGCCCAAATTCTCAATAATTTGAAGGAGGGAACACACACCTAAATGATGGATAGAATCAACTAGAAGGAGTATAAATATTTTGAATGCAATATGTGGAGTTGTACCTTGGCACAATACATGGTGCCATATTTAGACCCATGCCCTAACATTATCTCTCTCTATGCAGAGAGATACAATGTTAACATTGGAGTGATCACTATAAATTTCCATCTAAGGGTGAGGATCAATGCAAACCACATTAGGGAAATTCTCTAGCTTAGATATAGTACAAAGGCCATTGTCTATAATATAAAAAACCTCTAAAATGTCTTGGATTCCTTAGGGAATGGTAAGGCATGATTTCTCATAGCTATCCTCAAATAATAGTTCATGGATATGCCTCCTTTACCCTTACCCCTATTGACCTTCCCAATATTTTAGTTGATGGACACCCTATCCATGTTGGATTTTATCCTAGGCATGGATGCCAATGACAATGTCGATGAATTCTAGTTAGATGCACTCTACCTAATGATTGTAGCCAATAAGGGGTAGGAGTTTGAGATGGACTTCATTAAAACCATCAGCTCCACCATGAGGATTAAGATGGAGAAGTACTCATTGATTAGTAACTTTTGGTACCCATACTTCTTCATACATTTAATGCTATATCAAAATGCCCAATTCTTTTCCAAGTACCT
The DNA here is from genome assembly GCA_037957365.1 of Torreya grandis. Taxonomy (NCBI): domain Eukaryota; kingdom Viridiplantae; phylum Streptophyta; class Pinopsida; order Cupressales; family Taxaceae; genus Torreya; species Torreya grandis. The sequence continues at coordinate 1,193,553 of JARHVA010003375.1, read as the reverse complement.
CTAGCTCAACACCTCTGATATAGAGTTTTTTTCCCACATAGTAGCCCATGTCATTGTATGGACTCACATCCTATCAAAGATAGGGGATTATTATGAGTTCTTAGAGTGGTTCATGGATCCAATTCTCATAAACCTTATTCATAATGTTATCACCTCCCAAATGATAGATTGACAATATCCTAGCTTGCATGCAACAAAGCTCTCATTGACTAGTTATAGGGAGCTCAATTTTCATTCATCTAAGCACATGAATTTGATGGAGAGCCCTTTTGGCTTCCCCATACACTCACTAATAGGATACTTTATCTAGATTTGGCTCACCAACTTGATGTAGTGGAAGCCATCTATAGGGTAGGCAAGAAGAAAAAGGGGGTCTATGATGTTACTTTCTCAAGAGATGGTATCACAGTATATAGAAGGCACCAAAGATGCCTCTTTGAAGATAAGATAGTAGAGATCAACCTTAATTTGATAATAAATTGATGGGATTATGATATAATAAGATACATAGCCAACCTAAAGATCATAACCATTAGACATCACCCTAAACCTTACTTGGAGGAAAGGAAGTCACCTATGGAGGACGTTCCTCAAAATTATGTAGAATTGATTCAATTATCAAATATGTCCTTAAACCATTGTATTTTTTTATTCCAAGTTCCAAATTTATGAATTGGTGAATAAATTATTAAAAAATATAAAGGAACAACTCACCCAAATGGATTGGAGCACAGAGAATAAAGTTTCCTTCACCAAATATAGCTTTAAAATCAGCAAGCCAACCAAAAACTTATATGATGAAGACAAAGATGAGATGTTGAAGAATATTTAGGATGAGTTTCACCTAAAAGAGGTCATCTATGATGAGAAATCAACCCTATAATTTTATTTGGAGGAGATGATGAAGAGTAAGACACTCCTGGAGAGAAGATAGGGGACTCACCCCTAGGGAAGTAGGTAGTGGAAATGAAGGCTATGGCCACCCAAAATCCTTCAACATAGTCACCTCCTATGTTTCCTTATCCTTCAGCCCTAAAATAATAATTGGATCCCTCTAGGCACCTTGTGGCTAACTCTTCCTAACTCAATCACACTAAATCACCCATTTCCATCCCTCTATTATCTCTTCCCTAAAAGAAGATCTACTTCATTGATCTTTTTCTTTCCACCTCTACTTCCTTCTCTACTCCCTCATCCCCCTATACAACCCCACTACTAGTTACAACATCATCTACTACCAAACCAAGTGTTTTAGCTCCCTTTTTCACTTCATCACCTACCTTGGTAGTCCTAATATAGGTTATGGCATCTCCTACTGCTAAACCTAACACCACCCTAGCTCCAATCTTCTCTTCATCTACTCAACCTTCCATGAGGGCTGACCCCTTATCTTTTGTTATCCCCATTTCCTATTGTATGCCTTTCCTCATGCCCTCACCTTCTTCATCTACCTCATCCTCCCTCATGATGTAGTCCCCATTTTCCTTACCCCATAGACTCCCACATTTCTCCCCTTCAACCCTTACCATTCACTCGCTCACTTCTATAAGAGCAAGGTCCACTACTTCACAACAACAATTGGCTATTCCATTCACACTTTCATAGGGAATCCACTTTATGAGAGAAATTATTTAATTACCAAACTATTTTTAGCACTAGGTGGATGTAAAAAAGGTGGCCCAAAATGCCAAAAATGGAGAATAAAAGGGGAAAACAAGCCAAGGCTAATACCCAGGCTCACATGTGTTCATTTTATGACCCTATGCAATAATCTCTCATGGTTACTCACCTGACCCCCCAAGTGGTCAAGTCCATTAAATAAATGCAATCAAGGTAATATTCTATCTAGGTTATCATCCTTAACCTTGATCAAGCTTAGCCCACTAATAGGGTCAAGCTCGTGGAAGAAACATAGAAGTTCATGACTATAGACTATGTTAAGATGGTCCTCTCAATGAGAGAAGACTAAGTTGGAGCTCTCAAAATTGAAAACTATGGTCAACTACCTAAGTGCTAAGGTTAAGGCAAAGGACACCAACCTAAATAGGGAATGGGCTAACTTTAAGGACAATATTTTGATTAAAAACTTCTAAGTGGAAGCCGACCTATGATTAGCCACCAAGCTCAAACTAGAAGATAAGGAGAATGATTTGAATGAGATACACCTAAAACTCCATGATACAAATTGGGTATATTAGAAATTGCAACACCAGGCATAGCATGACTCCTTATTCAAGGACCAAGAAATTGAAAATTTGAAAAATTACCTCATCACTCACCTACAAGCCACCATAATCCTTACCATAATATAACAATTATACAAGTCATATTAGGAATAGATTAATACTATGGTAGAAAACTTGAAGATAACATTAAATTTTTATTGTAGATGTGTAGAATATATCCTCTCAAGTAATCACATATATTGACAAGATGATTTATTTTGTCTCCCCAAATGTCCTAGAGTCATAGAGCCTTATCCAAAATCTCTATATCACTTCTCCCAAAGCATTATCAATAATAGGGGTGACCAATCAGAGATAGGTTGTGGTGAAATTGAATGAGTTTCTAGGATGAAATAAGGTAGAAAATAAATGTAAGAAATTAGTCAATGCCATAGATCAAGCATTCCAAGAAATTTTGGGATGCATAGAATAATTAGTCTAGTTAGGACTCCCCTCCCCTTTCTTGGATAATAACAACATCTTCTCTGAGGACCAAATCAAGGTTCTACTTGAGTAAAGTCAAAATGACTAGACCATCTTCATAGCTCGAGGTCAATCACCTAATGTCTCCAAGATGGAGAAAATTTTTCATCCACTCACCTATTTGGAGTTCTAGACACTGATGGTGGTTAAAGGCTTGGGAAATATCTCCTTCAAGGAGATAATTGATCTAGATAGATCCTTCGAGGATCTTAACAAGAAGACCCAATTGAAGGAGGAAGAATGGGCACACTTATGGGCATCCCTTCAAATGTTTTAGGTTTTTTCACCTTCCTCCCCTTTGTTTTCTAGTTTAATTTTGATTGGTCCAAGTGACAGAGCTTTTGAGTCCTCCCATCCATAGGAGGATGCCCGTGAATCACCAAGAACTGTGGATCAATAATCCACATTTGATATTGAGGAGTAGTCCATCTATTTTTTTGGGCTTATTTTCTTGATAAATATGTATTTCTTTGGTACCTTCCAGTGGATCCCATTTTGGGCCTTCTTTATTTAGGCCCCTTTTCTTAAATTTTCTTAAGTCCCAACCTTCATTCACTTTTGACACTTGGTAGCATGATGCTCATCTAACTTGAGGAGACTTTATTTTTTCTCAAGTAGAGCATGAGCTTGACACATGGTGTCCCCATGCTCTCTAAAGATTTTTAATTTTAATTTAAGCCTCTAAGTAATACCATTAGCTGATAAAAATAAAAACAAGCCCCACTAGATGTTTTATAAAAGTCTAATGTGTTGTTTAACATGTGGCACACTCATGCTCATTTTGAGAAGAAGAACACCCAACTTTCTTTAGAGGAGCATCTATTTGACACATGTCACCCCCATGCTCAACCTTACCAAAAAAATCCCAAACTTCTCCAAAGAAGTACCAATTAGATGTGGGTCACCTACACACTCACCTAAGAGTAGCATTGGTTTGACATTGTGCAAAGGATCACTATTGGATGATGGTGTGGGTCTTATTTTCAAACAACACTTTTGATTGTTGAGATAACCAAAGATATTAATCACAATATAGGTAGTATGTCTTCTAAATCATACACATGACACCACCACATCTCTCCCAAATGTAGTAATCATAATAGAATCATGCAATTGCACCATATCTAGGATTTATAGGCCAACTACACTCATGAGCTTGAGACTTCCTTTCAATTTCAATAGTGCCATCATGGGTAGAAGAATGAATCTCTAGGTGTATCTTTTCCATACATTCACCTAGCCTATTTATTCATAGCTCTTTCCTATTGGTAGGGGGTGATCATTTTATTTTTTTCATTCTCATTTTTAAAAACCATTATAATAGACTAGGGTAGTAGTAAATAGTAGTTTCCTATTATAAAACTTTAACAAGTGCACCTTATATATGCTAGTGAATTCTTTATATGTGCCCATTTTGGCATTATGTATTCTATTCCACATCTATCAATGAAGAGGATATGATGATCTATGTTAATTTGGAGTGTAAAATTGTCTTCATCTTATATTTCTATTCTTCTACTTCTATATTGTAGATCTTTTCTCGCATTATAGATCTTAATTCAAGCTTCAGGTTCCTTTATGGTTTATAGTGCTAAAGTTTTATGTTATTTTATGTAATTATTGATAAATTATTCAAACCTCTTGGTGTATCATGTTAGAAAAGATTTGTTTTTGATGTTATTAGTTTCTTTTATTTTATCCCTTTTCACCCCCAAATTAGAATGAAGAGCCAACTTCTAAAATCCTAGAGGTTCCTTAACAGACTGCACTTAGTCCCACATCTATAAAGATTCCCATAGAAGTTGTTAGGCTTAAAGAAAGAGTTTTAGGTATCAACATTTATATATTATATAAGATACTAAATTATTTCAATAGGATGATGAAAATATTTGATAGTGGTAAATGAATAAATTTCCTAAAATAAATGTATCATATGTGTGCATATCATAACTAGAAAGTGTCTCATGTTCTTTTGTTATGTTTGTACTTGGTATCTTTGGATTAAATTTATCTACATTTGTTTTATCATTTTTGGGTGATGGATTCAATCTATAGGTACCAAGTCTTTGGATATGAATATATTATGTGGTTTATTACTAAGTGGATCATAGAATAGTTTTTTGAATTATTCATCTAAAGATTGTTTACCACCTATATGAGAAGTGAACACCTATATGAGTAATGAATTTGGCTTAATTTGAAGAAAGGATTGTAGTTTCCTACTTTGTAACAACATTTGGAACCTTATATTTTTCAATTGTCTCTTGATTTTTATTTTTTTGTTAGAAATCCTATTTTGAATATTTGACCTTCCCATTGCTCTTTTTGTGATGGTATCTTTTTTATTGCTGCTTTGTTCTTTGACTTATTATTTTTAGGTTCTTATTATTTTGTATTGGCTAGACGTATCTTTAAAGTATTTGCATTAGTATTTACAATACATCCCAAGCCTTGACAATCACTCTAATCATATGTGGAAATAGGATGACTGATGCCTTTGGAATGTTTTCTTAAACCTTGATTTTGATAACCAAAGTTTTGTAAATATTTATTTCCAAAACCCTACTATTTGGAAAACTAAGTATCATTATTGAGAGGTAAACTTGTATCCTATTATTGATCTTATTTATCTTATTTATCCCTTTATTTCTCTAAATTTGATATTTTCAACTATTTTTACTTTGAACTTTTCTTTGACAACCACATTTATTGTTTTGAGAATTGTGATTTATGAGAGGTACTCATAATGTGAGTGTTTTTCATGGTTGATGTAGTAATTATATGATCATCACTACTAGTGCGACTTTGTATTTTATTCTTGAATACAAAAAAATAATTTTTATGATTCCCATGCATTCTATGATATGTACAATAGTATTTGGATCACCTTATAAGATGAGGAGGAGATAAGTTTATCACTTTATCTCAAATCATTTCTCTTAGGATTTCACTTGGATTCTTAGTAGACTTATGGTGACTTTTTAAATCACTTTTTTTAAATGTATTACATTGTATATTTTCATTTGTATGTGAAAAATTATTTGGTACAACATTGGTAGATGAGGATACAAACACATGATTAGCACTATCATTTGTTGGATTCTATAGGTATGTAATATGATTTTATAATAATGTGATCTTTGACCTAAAATTATTTTACCACTCTTATATCAATTTATCATAAGCATAAATTATTATTTTAATTCTTCAAAAACATAAACCCCATGTACCTCAAATTGAAAATACATACATACAAGCTATACCTTACCCCTTTAAGGAGTGATAGCATAGACCTGGTTAGAGGGATGTAATCAATCACCCTCATTAGGGTTAGGAGGGAGAGGCTCAATGCTATTACAATAAGAGTTGTAAAGAGGGCTTAAATTCTAAATTTTTTTTAAACCTCTCATTATATTAATATATCTACTTATTTATTTTTATTATACCTTGTATTAGCTTATTAAATATAAAAATATCACTATAACTACAAATTTTAACATAAAATTATCTACACATGCATCCATATTGATAGAAAAAGGAAATTTGATTATTAACTTGTGAAATCTTGGTAAATCAAAAATTAAAAATCCAAATAGATAATCAAGAAACCTTAGATTAATATCTAGTGTTTTGTGGATGAAAGGTTAAGTTAACCAAATGTCTAAACCTAAAATCTAAATTAGGGAATCTAGGGGTAAAGGGGTAGAGATAGCCTAGGGCACAAGAATGGTAGTCTATCTTTAAATTAGGCTAATTGATTTGTAAACTCTGTTAAACATATATTAAATTTATTATACTAAGATATGATAAAAAAATCAACTATAACTATCCTAGATATTTTAATGATAATGAAAACAAAATACTTCACTGGTTCTAATACTAATACAGGTCTAGATCTAGAATAGGATGAAATTAAACTATAATTAAATTCTAGATTGGTTTCCCTATAGTCATATACACTTGCATCATCTTGAGATGGTTTCATTAATTATTCTAAATTAAATGTATGTATCTAGTATATAATACCTACTAAAACTAGATGCAATCACCTAGATGCTTCTAGTTTATGTGTCACCTTCACTCTAGTGCACTTAGATATGAGTCATGGACTATCACCCCTTGTCAAATGATAAAACCTTAGTTATTAATATTCATATTGGTTGTGGTAAAAATGGGTTAGTGAGCACATGGTGTCAATATACCCTAAATACTCATCTATTAATGAGAACTATTTACATATCCAATACTTTGAAGAGGGCCTTAATCTTATATAGTTATCCCCTATGTGTTATCTTGTGTGTGTATCATGAAATTTGATATAAATAAATACATAGAGTGACTTGTCTTGTAATGTGTAAAACATGTCTCATGGGATGATTATTTAGTATATAATACCTATAGATGTGTTTTCCTTATGACTGGTATGGAAATATAAGAAAATAGGGAAGCTTTGCTCACTTGAGTGCTTAACTGAGTGATTTTGTTAAGTTTTCTTATGAGAGGTAAGAAGTTATTAGGTCCATTCTAGGTGAATAATGAATGATTATTGATATTATATTTATACCAATCCCTTTAGATAATATCTCACATTAAATCACTTAGGTCGACCATGGGAATATGTTTCATTTGTAAATTGGATGATTTTAAGGAGCTAGAAACTTGCATTGGGTAGGATACCTACATCAATTTAGGTGTTTGATTGGGATGTAAGTGTTAGAGTAACTAGAAAATAGGCATATATTTATAACTTGTATAGATATATTATAATTAGGTTTATAACATTCTAAGCATGATATAAGGTCTAAGTCATCAAAATAACATTAGTTAGACTAAGAGATAAGTAATATTCATATAGAGATAGTGTATGTGATACTTTCAGTAGTGTTAAATTTTTAGAATCTAAAGGCACATCCATGATATGTATTTTCCAAGTGTGTAATAATAATGTAATTTATGATTTAGAAATAGTTTCTATAGTTTACTTATCTTTAGTACTACAAATAGATTCTAATTTTGCTAGTATTTTCAATAAATATTGGATTAACTTTTGACATCACATTCACTTGGAAAAATAGGTTATAAATATGTTTTATCCATCCCTAACCACTCCTAAATATCTGATTTATATTTTACTATGTTCCAATACTCTTAATGAAAATCAAACTACACATAATTATCCAATCTAGGTTTATGTGATCAGTCATGATTCATTAGAATGTAATGCAATGCTTTAGTTTTTTACACTTGAAATAATTTTATCTTGAATAAGTGTTCAAACTTAGATATATGGATACTCATTTGAGGGGTTTTTATATGTGTATAATTTCATCATAAATTATAAATGGATTGAAAATGGATTTCTTAAGATTGTAAGTGGTTCTCAACATAGTTTTCAAGTATTAATGACCTTAGTCTTGACTTATATTTATATATTAATCCTTGATACTTCCCACTATAACCAACGTAGGAAATGTTTTAAGACCAATGCAAGGGATAAATTTGAATTTTAGTTTTATACATTGAAGATCTTTAAACATTGGTAGAAGAGGAAGACACGTATGAAAATTGTAATTATTTGATTATTTCCATCATTATACATGTAAGGGGAAATATTATCTAGAATTTGGTGATAATTTTCTTTTAATTATATGTTTTTATGATATAATAAGGATATTCTAAATATTTTTTATATTAAATTAGGTTAGCTAATTCAAAAAATAAATAAATTGATAAGGGAATTGTGTACAAGAGTAAATATGTGTATGCATAAGTTATATATCTCAAATATATTTCAGGATTGATGTTTAAAAGTGTCTAATAACAAATTTAGGTGTCTAAGAAATTTTGTAGATATATTAATCACATTTTGTGTTAATAGGTATTTCCAAAATTTTAAAATTTCCATGAAAAATATAAGAGTATGTAAACCAAGCTTCCATTTAAACTCATTTGGAGAATTCTATGGGGTGATTATGCCACAAGGAGACATAATAATTGAAATCACATGTTGAGGAGTTGTAATTCCTCAACCATATTGGAGATAGAGACGTGATACAAGCTGAAAGAAACAAAATCCTCAACCATACTACTCCAAATATCACCAAAAATATTATTTAGAGCCCCAAATTAGGTCCATATATAAGGCAAATCTGAAAAATAGTTTTTTATGTAAATTGAAATTTTGAATCAACTACTACCATAATATTTTATACCCAAATATGTTACATAATACCATAAATCCTCAATATAAAGATAGAAAAATCATTTCATAAACAAAATTTATGACCTAAATTGTATCCATATATATCTCAAAGTGATATACATTTAATAATCTATCCATAAATATACTTAGTTTGAAAATTTTGAAAAAAAAATACTCGACTTGTATTATATAATCTATCTCATAGTGGCATAGATATATTATATTTAACTCATAATCATAGGTAATTCCATTTTAGATGCTTTAATTTATATATATATGTTAATTTAGTCTTCTACACTTGAAAAATATATCTTAGGGATCTACCCTTAAGTTTGACCTTACTCATAGTGAGAAGGATCACACTCACCACCTCATTTGGTATAATCACTTTCTTCTTAGTCCAATCCTAATTATTTAAATTATATAGATCACCTATAACCATATAATACTTACAATATGTAATATATCATTCACATTTAATTACAAGACTTTAATAACTTTCCTTCATCTTGGCTAGTTATGTTCAGGGTAAGACAATAGTGTCAATGCTATTGTCCCTACTACAACACAAGTTTCATTACCTTAAAAACACTCAAATTTATAATTATTTTAATGTTTATGGGTCAGCCTAATAATTTCATTAACCCATCCATAGGATCATATTAAAATAGATATTATAAATATAAGTCAATTCCAATTGATTTGGATAGTTAGCAATTGCCAAGAAAGAACTTATCAAAGATAAACTAATCAATTTCATAACTAAGTTATTATAACCTACTCATACCTATTTGAATATAAATAATAAAATAAATCATACTATATGTCTAAATCACTCAAAATACAACCCATTTTCCATATTTATTAAATATTAAGTTATATCACTACATGCATTATCATATAGCATATTGCACCTTTATACACACACATTCCCACACAAAGGGGATAGCTACATAAGTATGAGTCCCTCATTGGATTATTAGATATGTAACTAGTGCTCATTTATAGAGGGGTGTTTGAGTTTGGATCAACACTATGAGCCCACTAACCCATTTTTTCAAGTTAACCTAACCAAAGGTGGAGAGCTAGGATTTTGAGCTATAAATAGTGATATAAATCATATGCATGAGAACTAGATACATGAAATTAAATGTGATAAAAAATCCAAAAATACCTAGGTGGTAAAATATTTATACATATAACATTTTATACGTGATAGTTGCATTAGGATTCAAATAGTATCATTGACACAAATGTCCATACAGAGACATAATTATCTAGACAACTAGAAATATTATTTCCAAAATCATCATTTTCTCCTAAAAATCAAGAAACCTATTTACACAATTTTACATATTAGATATATATTCACATCATTTCAAAAAAATTATTTCTTCTTCACTATTTTTAACTCAAAATACTATTAGGCATTGTACTTTATATATTTAATATTTTTTCAATTTAGCACTAAAATTGAATATCATAAATTGAATTATTTAATTAGTCTACTTTAAGGAATATGTTATCTCACTCTTGAATATCCTAATCCCCCAAACCTTAATTTATAAAAAGGGTTAAAAATTTAGTGAACCTAATCTCTTTTTGCCAACCTTAGTTTGACTTGAGGTTACCTGATTTCTTATTGTTAAATCTTAAATATATTGAAAATCTAACTTCTATCTTTAACTAAAATAAATAATCATGTTCAATATGGATGCATCTATAAATTATTTCATTATATAGTACACAATGGTATTCATTAATTTTTATATTTCATACATGGCTAAATTAGTTATAACTATACAAAGGGAGTGTTTTAAAATAAGATAAACCTAAAACCTCTCTTTACAACTATCTTTTTAATGATATGGAACCTATGCAACAAGTTCCTCCCAGGCGTAAACTGGTACTCAAAGTTAAGAGATATGATCTTGTTGATAAATCAAGTAATACACATACTAAGAGATCAATTTTTGACCTTGTGTAAAAATAAATTATTTATAAGGATATATTTTAGGAAGCATTATGCAAAACTTAAATACCAACTAACACAACATTATCTTGTTTTGTGTATATTATGCAAGATATAATAATAAATTCATTTCTATTTATGATCAAATAAATATAACCTAAATGGATATCATTGACCTTAAATTTATCAATACAAATTAATATATACAATAAAGGTAACCAATGGAATACACACAACAAGTTTTATTAGCATATCATATTTCAAATCACTTTGATGATTCTATTAAAGGATATAATTTTAAGGATATAATTTTAAGGAAATTATAGGTGACAATATTTCTAAGTAATGTGGATCCACCATATATGGCCTTTATGTTGAAATATAGTAAATGGACCAAGAATAATAGTTCCTTTGAAAATAATGATTTACCACACCAAAATACCAATGAACATTAATTTTCCATACCTAATCAAATATATGTCCATTAAAACATGGATACAAAGGTTTAAACAAACACAAAAACATAGGTCATTATACTATCTCAACAATATAATAGGCCCATCTTATCTAATACACCTAACATAAAATTTACATTATTACCTGAGTCTCTAGATTTACTACATAAGAAGCTTTGGTGGTAATTACTATTATCTCTCCCTCCTCCCATAGAGATTGGTATGATTTAACTTCTATCAAAAGTATATGATCAAAAAACTTATAGTGAATATCATCAAGGTATCAAACATTATACAATCATAAATTATACTTTGAAACATAATATCTGATATCTTCTTGATAACTGATAGCTTACCTTTAAAGCTCCTATAAAGGTTTCTTTAACCCTAAATTGATATGGGTCAATATAGTATAAGTTAATAATATAGAAATTAATAAGCACAAGAGTGATAAACAAATCTATGTCAAGCCAATTAATTTTCAAAATTAGATAAAAAATATTTTAAATTTATAATATTGAGATATGCTAAAAATGGAAAGTACATATATTGATTGATATTACAATAAATTAGAGAGTAGAATACCTAGTTGTTTTACTATGTGCATGTGAATCTATGATGAAATAGGATAGAATTAGATTCAATTAGGATCCTCTAATAGTCATTATATTATATAAATTTATATTATAGATCCTCATATGCTTAAATAACATTTTGATGGTTGTGTCGATGCTACTATCTAATTTTTATGTAGGTGCTTGGTATAGAATATCAATTAGATTTTAGGATAAGTACATAGAACCTTATAGGTTTTCTATCACCTTGACTCTAGTGTATTCAGATCATGTGCACTATCTTTTTATCTTTATAAAATGATAAAACCCTAGAATACTCACCCTAAGATTGATTATGGAAAAAATGGGTTAGTGGGCACATGATATTGAGTTTCACCAAGGACCCTTTTATCGATGAACACTATATACATAGGCAATACTATGAAGAGGGCCTCAGACTTATGTAGTGTAGATGATATTAATGAAATATATATCACCTTAGTCTTTTACACTTGGTGAACTTAGACCTTGGTTTTTCCTCTTAGTTATATACCTTTGCCACTTTTAGAAGTCTTACATCTACTCTCCTTGGAGCCCTTTATCCTATCTCTTAGTTTGACCAATATTATGTTGATGACCTAGACGTTATATATTGCACAAATTATTAAAACATACTTATTCCTCTATAATTTCTAATTTTATACCTATTGTCCTACTCCCTAAACACTTACATTTTGAATAGACACCTACGTCGATGCAGGTATCATGTTTGGATGTAAGTGTATAATGCATTAAAGTAATCTAATTTGAAAATGAAATGTATCATAATGGTCAACCTAAGTTTTATTATGTGATATATTATCACAAGGGATTGGTATAAATATAAAATCAACCCTCATTCATTATTCACCTAACATAGACCCAATATTTATATACAAGAACGTTCAAAGATAATTAAATTAAGTAAAAGTCTTACCCATTTTATCCTATTTCCATATCATTCATAGGAAAAACACATATAAAGGTCTAAATTATTAAAGGATAATCCAAAGAGATATTTTCCAAGTTACAAGCTCGGTCACTAGTGTACTTAATTATCACATATTGCATGATTCACACAAAAGACAATAGGTAGGCAAGAATTACATAATTATTATGCCATATTTAAAGTATTGGATAGATATAACTCATTGAAATATGAGTATTTAATATATCTCACTACTATTTTTACATTAACCCATTTTTACCACAACCACTATGAAGATCAAGAACTATGGGTTGATCATTTGAAAAATAGTGATAATCCATGACCCCGATCTAAATGCATCAGAGTGAAGGAAAACCCATAAGCATCTAGATGGTCACATCCTATTTTAATAGTTATTCCATACTAAACACCTACATCTATTCCAAACACTAGCATCAATTTAATTATCTTATGCTAATGGAAATGTTCATGGATATAGAGGCACTTAATCTAAAATTTCATGACTATTATATAACATTCTTCTAGTCTGCTTCTTACTTATTCCATATTTAGATTTGTATTATCATCAAAACTAAGTAAGTATATTTTTTCATTGTCATTTAAATATATAGCATAGTTTTACTTTTCATTTTTATCATATTTTAGCATACCAAATTTAGTATATTTTCTATCTAAGTTTTATAATTAGTTGGCTTGGGATAACTCTATTTATCACCCTTGTTCTTATTCATTACTATATTCTTAACCTTATTTACCCATATTATGATACACCCAATTTAGGGTTAAAAATTTGGTTAACCCAATTCATATGAATTGATTTTTTTTGGATATAACTCTTATTAGCCTCATAGGGTTTCAACTTCTTGTGATGGATTTTGAAATCTAAAACTTTACCTTAGGTTTGTACCCTCCTCTGGTTATAAGGGATTCATGTGTATATACTTGTAAGTTAATTACTCCTTAATTGAAATATTTAGGCCTCTTAAAATTTCCATTTAAAAATTCCTCATAGGTATTTACTACTCAAACTTTTATACTAAAAAACCTCATTTTTTGCCAAAATTCATCATAGATTTTTCAATTTTTTAAATTTACTATGTTTATTGAATACTAGTGTACAAGGAAAATAGTGTATTTATTTCCTAATTAATTTATTAGATTCATAAAAAATAATATTTTATTCAAAAAACCCTCTCAAATATCTAAAATATATTCTTGATTTATTTCAATTACTAGTATTTTATTTAAAATATTATAGGGTTTTCCCTATGAAGCATTCCACATTGTTTGGCATATTTTTGATGCAAAATAGATCAAATTTAAAATTACTTATATATTTTTAATAATTATGTTATATAAAAAATATTTTGGTTTTCCAAAATATTGTATGGATTTTAAAAATGTAGCATTGTACTATTTTTAGTAAATTTAGACCTAGAGGCCATACCCTATACTTCTGTTTCCTTATTTTTCTAGGTTTATCTCATTTCATATTTTTCCTAAAAAACCTATTTTAGATTATATTTTTTTGAAATAATAAATTTATATTGGTTTCTATTAATTCATCACATTATGTTGACCCTAACTGTTGGTCTCAAAACCCTAGTTGACCTAGGGTCTTTGGTTTTCTCTCAGTTTTCTAATTTTAGATTACTGTAATTTTTCAATCATGATTATTTTATCCCTATATTTTTTGTGTCTTTATTATCATGTTATCATATAAATTTTTAGAACATTTAAAATGTATTAAAAGGAGCTTCTTGTTCCTCATAACCCTAAGGAGGGTGATAGCTACAACCCCATAGCTAGGTTCAAGCTATCACTCCTTCAAGGGGTAAAGTAGATCATGTATGTATTCATATTCAAACTTAGGTACATATAGTTTATGATTTTTAGGCCTTAAAATATCAAATCACCATTATGAACAGGTTAATAAAAGAGTTAAAAAATCAAAATTAATACTTTGGTTCAAATATCACATTATTAGAAAATTAGATTACATAGTTAAAAAATCCAATACATTGTAGTGTTAATCATGTGTTTAAATCTTCATCTACCAATCTTATTCCAAACAAGGTTTCATATCAACATTAAAATATAAATTAAAATACATATAAAATAAGAGATTACAAAAGTGACCAAAAGGCTATTAAGTGTACAAATAAAATCCTAAGATAAATGCTTCAAAATAAATTAATCAAATTACCTCCTCCACATCCTATAAGGAGATCCAAATACGATTTTGCATGCCATATAATTCATTGGTATCATACATATTTTTTTTTATCATAAAATACCATGATACAAATTCAAAAAGGTAGTGGTGATCTTATCATTGATACATCAACCAAGAAGCCCACTCACATTATGAGTATCTCTCCTAAAGCAGAAGTGCTAAAACAACAAATATGGGTACCAAAACAGAACTCAAAGCAAGAAAAGGATAAAATAAACAAATAAATAGATAAAATACAATTACCAAAGGAGACAATAATATTAAAACCATCAGATACTAAACCATGTGAAATAACTTTGTTGATCAATACTAAACAACAAAAGGGCACAATTCTAAATGATTATGATAGTGGTGATGTTATTCCTTATATCAATATGGAAGATGAAAATTTGAGAAAAAATTCATCTTGATCCACTCTATATCTTACCACATGATATATTTATACCTATAGGACATAGTACATATCAATTGAATCCATATCTATAAATTACAAAAACAAATACATATACAATCAAGGCCAACCATGTAGTTCAAGATGTTCATAAGGTATTAACATCTGAAGTGCACATGGATAAAAGTTATTCCATACCAAAAAAGTCACAACCATATTATGGTAGGTTCCTTATTCATATACAAATACTTTAGAGTTAGTGATAGAAGCAAAACCAATAGTTTCATTACCACATGATCATTACAGTCAAACTTTCTTATTTCCATCCAAATTTCATTACACACATTGATTTATTTATTAACACTATAATACAAGCATTTCATTACATGTAAATGTTTTTTGTACAATTTTCCATATCCAAACATACATTATGAAATAAATGGAAGTAACATATACACAATGAATAAATAACTAAAAGTATAAGAATCCCTTAGGTTTAAACTAGAATTAGGCCAATTAATTTTTTTCATTAACTCATTAACAAATTATCTTTACTAATTCCAAGTACAAATTATATTTAAATAAATGCATCAATAAATAAACTATTCTCTAACTAAAAAGTTGATCATATGATTTGTTCAGTTATTGATCATTATAATGAATACAAATTTTCTTTTGCAAGTAAATCATAAAATAGTACTATAATACATAAATTAAAAATCAACCACTGCTAGAGTAAATATCAGAACTGATATAAGAATATAAAACCAACTATTGTAAGTATATAATTTTCATCAGATAATACAATTATACATTATTACATATCTAAATATTAGATTAAAAATATATAATATTCCAAATAACATATAATTCTAAATGAACTCATTATTATCCAAAATCATTTATGAGTTTAACATTTATCGATTGACTATTGGAGGGGAGGGAGAGTATAATTCAAGTGATTTTCCACACCAACAATGGACCATATATCCCCCATACAATCTCCTAACTAAGTAATGGCCCTCCCTTCATGATTGGGTAGATAATGATGGTGTGAGAATCAATAATGTCAGCTAGAACCTGTGTGCTATAAATAACTATTACATGAAACATATCATAAATAAATATGTTCTACCATGATATCATGAAAAACATGCAAACTAAATCAAATAAGTGAGTTGACAATGTTTTAACCATTAACATTAATTTGGCCAAAGTTTTTAATATAATTTCTAGATTTCTAAAATCAGTCAATTCACACAGAAAACTCAACTAGATTTCCTCAAATCTATCTATTAGTGACACTAAATAAGTATTTAAAGTCCATCTCACCTACTTATTTAGTGTCATTAATATCAGATTAACTCAACATAATTAATACTAAATCAAAAAAATTAATTAATAGATATCCATATAAAAATGCCACAACACGTATAAATACAAGGAAATCATATAATCTCATATTAGTACAAATCATTTAATTGATAATAATCATAGAATTTTAATTAAATTATCTAATTTGTGCATAACATAAGAATAACTGAAATAATCTAAAGATTTCTATCATGATAATAATTCACAACTGCATGTTTCCTCATAAAACTCATTAATGACCAATTTCCTATAAAGTTTCATATACATACAAAATATGTACCAAGTATATACATTGATATGCATATAAATATAATTACATAATGTATCATAATTATAAATATATTACCAAATATTTATCCATCACATAATGTATGTATTTAGTCTTATTAACTCATCCAATAATCAATTTTTATAAACATACAATCTATATAAATTAAAATTTCTTAAAAATGATTGATCCTTAATAATCAACATTATATAGGCTTAAGCATGAAAGCTTCAAATTGTCTAACATATTTAGGTATATACATCAAAACTTATATTTACATATATATATTCATGGACACACACACACACACACACACACACACACACACACACACACACACACACACACACACACACACACGCGCGCGCACGCGCGCACACACACACGCACACACGCACACGCACACGCACATGCACACACGCACACACGCATGCACACACACGCATGCACGCACACGCACGCATGCACGCACACACGCGTGCACACACACACACACACACACACACACACACACACACACACACACACACACACACACACACACACACACACACACACACACACACACACACACACACACACACACACACACACACACACACACACACACACGCACACACACACACACACACACACACATGTGTATGCACATATGCACACATACATACATGTACGCATGCATAGACACACATGCACATAAACACACACATACACATGTATTTTTGGAATTCATCCACTGACTCATGTTTATATACATATACGTATTTATATCTTTATTATAAATATCATTTTAATTAACTAACCAAGGGTAAAATTTTTCAATAAGAGTCTTAAATTTCTCAAACCAAAAGTACAAGTTCATTTATAAACCACTATTATAAATTTGACACCAAAATTTTCCCTAAAGAAGATATCCATTCTTGAGTTCAATTATTTTATAACCACCAAATTTCATCCATACATAAGGGTTTATTTTAAATTATAAATACACAACCTATTTTCTATTACATGTTTTAATAACATAAAATACACAAGTATTTTTGAATAATTTAATATGTTAACAGACACCTACATCTCACCAAACTAGGATACAAGTTAAAATAACATCCAGTCCCAAAACATACCTAGAATAAAAAAATTTAACAATAATAAATATCTCATTCCATTATTTATACTTTCCCTCTATGTCAACTCACATAAGGAAAACCAAAAAAATCTTTACCTTATATTTTTTCTTATTGTTATTCAAATACTGAGCCCTATACCTAAGGCTTAAGCTTATATTTTCTCAATCATGTGGATGGGAAATACCCATCCCTAGGTTCATTTACATATATATTTATATTATAACTATTTTTGTAAATAATTATAAAAATCATTCCAAGACTAAAACAAATCCATAAAATAAACACATGAATACCTAAATATACCTAAAACCATCATTTTGAACCCCAAAAGAGTATATTTATTATATATTCATGCATAAAGGTTTATTTAGTAAAATATAGAGTCAGCCTAATCCCAATGTCACATATATGACAAAAAATGTGAAGTATAACCAAATGGTTTCAAGTAAAACTTAGTCATTAACAAAACCTACAACTTACCAAAAATAGGTTTTGAGGTTTTATTTATAAATTATCCTATAATGAAACCCCAGTTTTTACCTATCCATAGTGAGATAAAAAATACACAACCATTTATCATGGGTTGGGATTTATATGTATTTGACCCTATGGATGGGTTGAACCCATACCCAAGGATAATTGCATATAATCCCCTAGTATTTTTTAAAAATCTATTAAAAAATATAAAGATCTAATTCAAGAAATTAATGGCACATATTAGAAATAATTTATAATGATAAAACCATGTATTTAAATAAATAAAGGTGACCTCAATTTTATGTTTCCACTTGATTGATGAAGATAACTATTTCTACCTACAACTAGATTGATTCCTCTTTATTTTAGCTTCATCCTCACCTATGTCTCAATTTGAAACCCTTGATTGTTTTATAATTATTCTTAATTATTGCATACCAAACAATAATTCTATGATTATGGAAAACTTACCTCAACCTACTCCTAGTTTTATATAGGAAGCCTCACTATACCACAAAATGTTTTGGCATAGTTGTTGCCTCCAATAGCCCTTTTGACCCAATCAATATGCAAAGTTAAATTGTGAAAGCAAAACTTCCATAAAAACCCTATTTTCCATTTAAGGTATGAATATACAAAATCATGATATCATAATAGATTTTGAAAATTTAGGGTTGACATTAAAATGTCAAAATACAATCATGTTTTGACAATTTCCTAATTTTAAATATTACATGGAATTTACACCCTATTATTTGCAGCATATACCCAACTAAAATTAAATTACCTTTTTTAAGGTTTTTATCACTCAATCATTAAACCATTTGAATATGTCTATTTTGACACTGATTAATATGCCATATAAATCTATACATTTGGTACACAATTACATACATTTTCCAACCAAAATAAGTTCCATAACTAGTCACCAAGATATACATCTACATAAGAGAGTTACATAAAGTGATTTAATGAATGGATGATTAAACATTTAACAAGTTTAAAAGAGTAATGCACACATCCTATTTTTATTATTTTGATACAACACAAAAGCATCATAACCATCATAAAAACTCAGGAATGTAAGTAAGGAAATAGACACACACACACACGCGCGCGCGCGCACGCGCGCACACACACACACACACACACACACACACACACACACACACACACACACACACACACACACACACACACACACACACACACACACACACACACACACACACACACACACACACACACACACACACACATTACAAAACAAGGAAATAATAAAAGGCAAAGAAACATATTAGTAGTAAAATGCATGTTGTGAACAATGAATATCAAATAATCAACAAATAAAAATCAATATGATAATATATATGGTGTGTGAAAGGGTTTTAGTCTCATTATCTCATCCTAAAATGTCCCTATCTACTCCATCCTCTCTGAATATACACTCCCTCAATCATAGTCTAAAGGGTCAACTCCATTCTACATCTACCTCAATATAATAAATA
Organism: Torreya grandis; assembly: GCA_037957365.1. Classification (NCBI taxonomy): domain Eukaryota; kingdom Viridiplantae; phylum Streptophyta; class Pinopsida; order Cupressales; family Taxaceae; genus Torreya; species Torreya grandis. The sequence continues at coordinate 1,173,293 of JARHVA010003375.1, read as the reverse complement.
GTAGTTAGACCATATCATGAAATAATCCATGATATTTTATTGTAACTAAACAAACCAAATAATCATGATTATAACGTACCATAACAAAATATGAACATCTAAAAAATAAGTTAATGATTATGATGATAAGAAATATATAATTGTCAAAAATCAACATATTATAAATATAAATTTCTAACACAATAATTTAACCATAAAATCCAAAAATTAATAGATTAATGAGTCTAAAGGAGAATCAAGGTGTAACATCCTTCCCCCTAAAGATGGTCATTGTCTTGATGACACTTATTTCAACAAAAAATCTGAAATAAAATAGTATTTATCATAAAATAAACATAATATCTAGCAAAATACTAAGCAAACAAATGTGGAAACATATTATAAAACTCTTCACAGTCTTCCCAAGTGGCACTATCTTTGGGATATTGGTCCCATTGGACCTTGCACTATGACACTTTTTGTTTCATAAACTAAGTTTTTGAGTGTCAATTATTTTGATTGGTTCTACTGTGACCACCCCAGGATATAGAACCTATAAATTATTCCAATGCAATACATGAGAAGAATTAGCAACATACTTTTTAAGATAGGACACAGGAAAAACATTATGCATGATTGCTAAAGCTGGTGGAAAATTAAGCCTATACACCAAAAGATTGATAAATTCTAAGACCTCAAAGGGTGCCACATATATAGTAGATAACTTAGTTGATTTTCCAAATTTAATTTAGATTTTTTGTCATGTAACCCATATAAATATTTTGTCTCACATTGAAGATTACCTTGTTATTTTTAGACTAACATATCTCTTTTGTATATCATTGGATTTATCCAACCTTTGCCTTATCAACTTAACTTTATCTTCCATTTCTATAAGCATATTTACACCAAAGACTACCATATCTTCTAGTATGCCCTAACTGATTAGTGTTCTACACCTTATTCTATATAATGCCTTAAATTGAACCATTTTTAGAGTTGATTAGTATGAGTTGTTATAGGAAAACTCAAATAATGTAAGATATTATTCCCATTTGTATTATTATTTTACCATCTATTTCTATATGATATGTTGTAATAAAGTTCAACTATGTGCCTAAAGCTAAATTAAGAATCAACTAGAATCTAGAAGTCATTTTCAAGTCCCTATCCAAAATAATATTTTAATGAAACCCACAAAATATATTCACTTATTTCATAAATATCTTCACAACCATATGTGCATCATCAAATATATTAATAGTAATGAAGTGAATACCTTGGTGATTTTATCAAGAACTACCAAAAACATGCCATGTCAATTATAAGACATTGGCAAACCTTGAATAAAGTCCATGTTAATGATTTTCCACTTTCATTATGGTACAGTATGTGGGTATAAAAAACTAGTAGGATGCACATTCTCAGCCTTAACTAGGTGACATTCTAAACATCATGAACAAAATATGTTGTAGCTTTCTTAATTCCCTTCCAAAAGTATATTAGATTTAGATTTTTCAAGAGCTTAGTCACACTTGGATGACCTGAATAAGGAACATTGTATGGTTCCTTGATTATTAAACTCCTCAAATTCTCCTTGTTTGGTACATAAATCCTTCTTTTGTATGTTAGCAAACTATCATTATCAAACTTAAATCCATCATACTTAGGATCCTAAGCATTCTGAGATAATGCCATCTTTACCTATTCATAAAATTCATCTACCTGGTCATGAAAGGTACTCTTGATGGTAGCCAATGATGTTAATACCTTCTATGACTAAGGATATATACAACCCTATTTTCATTGCCTTTTATGTAGTTAATATCAAAATCATAATAAAAAAATAACTCTAACCATCACCTCTAATGTACATTCAAGTTAGGTTGGGTGAAGATATACTTAAGCCCTAAGTTATTAGTCTTGAGCTCAAATGATTTTATTAATAAAAAATGCCTAAAAACTTACAAGGAATGAACTATTTTATCTAATTATAGATCATGTAGGGCATAATTTTCCTCATATGAATTTAGCTTTATATTCTCATAAGCTATAATAGAACCTTCTTGCATAATAAATCATCCAAGACCATCTCCTAAAGCATCGATTATTACTAAGAATTGGCCATTTGGATCAGGAACTCTCAACATTAGTACTAAGGTAAGTATTATTTTTAGTTCCTTAAAATATTCCCCACACTTTTACAACCACATTAACCTCAAATTTTTACATTGAAGAGAGGTAATAGGATTTTCTATCATGGAAAAATTTGGCATAAATTTCTTGTAGTATTTATCCAATCCCATAAAACTCTTAACTTCATGAACATTTTTGGGTGTCGGCTACTCCATAATGGCTTTTATCTTTATAAGGATCCATCAAAATTCCTTTTACAGATATAATTTTCCCAAGGTATTATTCCTTTTTTTTTTGAAATAAGGCACACTTATGTAGCTTCCAAAAAAGTTCATGTTTTTGCAACCATTGCTAAACCAACTTCAAATATTCTAGATGCTCCTCCTTAGATTATGAATAAATGAGGATATCATTTATAAAGACCAACACAAAATGATTTAGATAATCCCTAAACACACTATTCATGAAATTCACTAGCCTAAAATTAATGACTGTGAACTCATAATGTCTGTAACAAGTCATGAAATATATTTTTAAAATGTCTTCCTCATGAATTCTTAATTGATGATATCTTGATCATAGATCAATCTTTGATAAAACTGATTATCCATGCATTTGATAAAAAATATCATCAATGTGAGTTATAGGATACCTATTTTTTTATCATTACTTTATTCAACATCCTATAATCAATACACATGTGAAGGGTTATATCCTTATTTTTAACAAACACAACTGGTACACCCCATGGTGACACATTTTGTTGAATCAACCCTTTGGATAACAAATCTTATAGTTGAACCTTAAACTCTACCAATTTAGTTACCATTAGTCTATAGGGGGATTTAAACTATAGTTTAGACCTTTCAATGATATCAATTGAGAAATCAAATTCTCTTTTAGGGGGTAAATCCAATAATTTTTTGAGAAAAACATCCCAAAAATATTGAAAAAAAGGAAAATACTTAATGGAAGGTTCCTTTAATTCTTGCATCTCATTTATCTTAATAATAAATGATTGATATCTTTTTCTCTATGCTTTCTTTAACTAAATTGTATAAATCTATCTAAGTTTTAACTCCTTTTTTACTCCATGGATTTGGGATTATATTCCCAAATCATCTAAATATTATACCTTTTAAGAAAATAATCCAACTTAACTTTATGCTTAGCTAACTAGTTTACTACTAGGATTACATCATATGACCCTAATGTTAATACAAACAAATCAACTACCAGAGTGAATTTCGGTAGTTTTTGTAGAATAGGATTACAAAGCAAGTTGGTCCATGCATTAGTAGATAAAACCCAAAATAAGCATAGAGAATGTAACATTCTAGGCCTGATCCCTCATGGGGCAGTGTTAATGAACTCAATAAACTAATTTTGAAAGTAAGACAAGCAATACCTTCTAAGCAGTTGCTCTCCTTCAAAAATAGTAAATAAATGTGCTTATGCATGGATTGGTACTCCAAGTCTTCATCAATGTGTATAGTGTGTACCTCCATCATTTCTTAATTTGTTAATGGATTTAGTTCCTAGATTTAGTCAATTTGATTGAATGAGTGAATCATCTCTAATTCTATTTATAAATAATAACTTTACACAATTGAAACATAAAAGTTATGTCCATGGCTCACTTATTTATAGTTTTTCTAAAATGTTGAGAATTAGTTATGACTATCCATCATAAGATCAAGATGTGTGCCCAAGTATTGATTCAATTTTATAGGACAAATTCATAAATATTTTAGAAAAAGTGAGCATTGATGAGGCATCAAGAGGCTTAAACCTGATATTTATCTCCATTAATGCTTGGTTCTTGACACCACTTTGATGATGCCATGGGTGATGTCATGGGTGAGATATTTCCAATTATGAATTTCAAGTATTTGATATTCAATAATTTTCCATGGATATTACACTTAATCTCTTAATTTAATTTTGATTTTCTCAATAAATTTAATTAATAATTTTTCAATTCTTGGAAATTGGTCACATGTTTAATCAAACTAGTCAAAAATGTCATTTTACTAAGTTGTAATTTGACTAGAGTTAAATTAGAAGAAGATGGTAGTTATGTATAGGGTAATACCCCAATTATGGTATTATAGATATGAATTGACACATTCACATGATGTGTGTAATTGAATTATAATAATTTACTAGTTTAGGAAATCATTTTTCTTGGTCATAATTTGATGCAAAGTGAATTAGGAAAAGATAATGATTATGTAAAATGCATTACCCCAATCAGGGATCAATGAACAAGAATTATTAATTTCATGTGATGTGTGTGGATGAATTATATCATTTTAGTGATTTGTTTTTAGATTACACATTATTGTAGAATGTCATTCATATTTATAATTTCAGCAAAACAATGATAGGAATTAAATGTCTACATTTTGCCCCTATTTGATAAGGCATGATAATACATTTGGTTGAATAAAAAAATTTCAAATAATAAAAAGGTCACTTAAAATTATCATTATTATAAAATATAAATGCATTACCATTTTATGCTATATTTTGCATGAGTCATGGAGAAACAAGGTTACAAAAATGTCCCAAACAATGTTTGGGTAGCCCGTGATGCCCCTTCAAAGGGAGGATAAAAAATGAGTTTTTGATGGATTGGCCCTCTATTAGAAGAAAATAATCATGTAATTTAACAAAGGAGGCTAAAAAATTGATCAATTAGAAAGAAAATGATTCAAAAAATAGATAAACGAGGCAAAAATGAGCACACAAGGAAGATAAATGGCATAACTACAAGACCAAGGGGGTGAAAATTTTACTATAAATTTAAACTTGAGGGGTAAAAGTCATTAATTTTCACTCTCCACTTTTAAAATATAGAGCTCTAAGATTTGTTCATGACAAAGTTGGGGAAAATGGCCAACATCCCATACCACAGACACCTTGGTGAGCATGTATGAGAGATAATCCACCATCAAGGAGTAGAACATCATTAGGAACCTTTTTGATATTTAATTTATACATTTATTTCATTTAATGCTAGGTATAAGTAAGTGGTTTTACAATCTCACCATTTTTAGAAATTTAGAAATGATGAGGTCACCCTCAATAATGATGAGTTTTCCATCAAGAATAATGATGTTACCAATTCTTTGGTAGGGTCATGATTCAAAATGGTGAGGTCTCCACTTAATCAATTATCTCAACAATTTTGACAAAAAATGTTAGTCAAATGGTGAGAATGCCAGGTCAAATGGTGATATCACTAAAAATAGCGAGGTCATTCTATCAAATGATAAGAATGCCCTATGGATTAGCAAATTTGTAAACTCATGAAGGAAAATAATGAGGGTGATCTATGAAATGGAAAGATCACCTTATTAAATGGAAATATCATTAAGAAAATGGTGAGATCACTAGAAGGACCAAAAGGAAGTATAATAAGATAAAAGGGGGGCAATAAGAGATTACTTTAGGCTCAAAATTAGAAGAATTTAGATAAAAAATTTTAATTAGAGGAAAAATTATTGACCTGGTTCCTTTTAATTTAGCTTATAGGATAAATTATGGGTTATTGTTATATGGGAGTGATGATCCTGAGTATTATGTCGATAGGTCATTTAGATAGATGAGCTCATGGTTATTCTAGAGGTAGTGGAGTTATACCACTTGGTTTGTTTGCTAGTGACTTGTGTAGATTAGGATTATGTATTATCATGTGTATATATGTGTCACTCTAAGACATCAAACTTATATTTTTTAATTCGGGAGGCCATGGTGACTCTAGAGGATGTGCATTGGATACTATGAATACCAATGCAAGATCAAGGGATTACTTAGATGTCAATAGTTCAACTAGATATTGGAGGATTTGATTGGTGTGATAAATCTAGAGGTCTTTGAGGGGACCATAGATATAGATGCATTGGAGGACCTATCTTGGCATATATATAGTGGAGCATGAATAATTGTAGTAGGGGATCTAGTAGTGGTACCAAAACCAACATAAGGGATAGTCCACCTAGAGGTAGTTATTTTGATGGCTCTTGTCAGTGGCCTTATACTACTAGATAAGAGTAGATAGTTCTTCCCTCTTGACCTAATTGGAGTATTCTAAGATATGTATGATAATTTCACATGATTTGGATGGGGGTCCATCATTATATCCCAAATTTACAAATACTTACATATGATACCATACTATAGAGGATGGAGCATTGGGAAAATCACATTCCTCTAACTTTGGGCTTAGGAGCATATAGCCATTGAGAGGCTAGTAGGGATAAGGTATTAGTAAGGATCAAAGGATCTAGTGGCTTTTTGGTGGTATCTAACAAGTATAGGTTTATGAGTTCATCTTATGGACTTGCTTTTTTATAGATGAGCCATAGATGAGATGGTCGGTGATGAATTTATCTAGTAGCCCTATTTGGTGACTCAATGGTACTAAATTGAGGACCTATTCATTAATAGATTCATGATTACATTGTACTATATCATAGGTTACCATGATTTTATATTACAATGATATATACTAGACTGAGTCTAATGACAATTTGACTTTCAATAAGATATTTTGGAGGGTCCACATAATTCCACACATGTGACCTAAAAGATCAAAGAGTGGGGCTTACCAATTCCCTGAGACCAAGATATGACATACTATGGTAGGGTTTAACATATATTATAGGTATATGTGGGTGGGATGTTATATCCTATCATGATATATGCTTATGCAAGATGGTGGACTAGTATGCAACCCTTTCGATTGACTAGACTGTGACATTAATAGCTAGTCCTACATTAGTGATGGGTGAGATAGAGGAGAGATGGGGCTTAAGCCCTAGTATAGAGACAATATTAGGAGTTGGTTTAGATATAAATACTATAAGCCATATCATTTCAAGTTGTTCAATCCCAAGTTAAACAAGATATTATAGGGGATATAGAGATTGCTACTTTAGATGGGCAAGATATAGAGATGGGGGAGGCACTAGGTGGCAATGAGGGCCATAAGATAGAGATAGGAGAGGTTGGGTCTTCTAGTATAGGTAAAATTATAGGGGAGATATGGCCATCTAACACAAGGAGGTTTGAGAGGATTAGGAATTGATTGAGAGGCTACAAAAGGAGATTGTTGCACATTTATCAAAGATTGTAGGCCTGTAAAGCACTATAGCTAGATTGTGTTCACAGTTGGCTACTTCATAGGGTGAGATGACCTAGATACATGAGATTATAATAACTAGGGATTTGGAGATTACTAAATTGAGGGGGAAAGTGTCCCAACTAGTAAGGGTACAGGCTTAGTTAGATACCCATGATACAAATCCATAGATAGTGACTAGTGAGTGGGATAAAGCGTAGGTGAATGGGGAGAGATTGATATCACAAGTAGAGAGGCTCATAGAGTAGAAGGATGAGGCTCGATGAGCTTGGATATATATTGGTTCATAAAGAGCCTTGGTTGAGTGATTATGACCAAAGATGATGCCTTATGAATGAAAGATAATGTCTTATGTGCTAAGGATGAGATCATATACTAGCATAATTTATATCAGGTTGCAGTCCCTAAAGAGAGGAGAGTCCCATCATATAGATATATTTGAGATCGTAGTGGACTAAAAAGACCTTTAGGTCAAGACATGATATGGATTTAAAGTGGTGAGTGTCATAACCATCTTCAAAATAAGTAGTCATGGGGCTACCACCACCACATCCACCAACATCACTAGCATTAGGTATAGGATATAACTCTTAGTAGAGTCCCCTAAGGTATGGTTAGGATTATATCTAATTTTTTATCTCGATATTATATATGAGATGTATAGAAATTCTCTCTATGTATAAAACATTATTTTGATATATATATATATATGACATTCATTTTTTGCTTCATTGATAATTGTATATAGATTGTTAATATTCTTTATGTCCCATGATGTTTACATTTATTTTTCTCTTGTTATGATATGATGGCATATTCTAGTATTAGGAGATGCATGTCTTTAGTTAGAATATGAATTTTGATGTATTTATTGCATTGTTTGACTAGATGCTAGAGAATAAATTAGGAGATGTATGTCCCAAACTAATAATATAAATAGTTAGTGTGACTCAATGTATATTCTAGGAGATGTACATCCTATATAGAGAGTCTTATTTGTTTCCAATATTTGGCTTGGATTATGATTATGATATCTTATTTGGGTAGTGGATATGTAGGATAATGCTTTCAACGATGTTATTTGGTTCCATATTGACAATTGGACTTTGGAGAACTTGGTATTTACTTTTTCAAAGTGAAATTATGCATCATAAGTATGAATAACCTATAATAACATTATATCTTATTTTTGAGTTGACCAATACAAATGCAAATATTTTAAACTAAAGATAATGACAAAAAATACCAAAAATCTAAGTTGAAAATATTTACATTTGAACCAAAAACAAATTAAATAAAATATAAATATAAGTGTCAAATACAAAAATGTAACCAATCTTAAAATAAATATATGAGTTATCAATACTTAAGCGGGAAAAATAATGTACTAAAATAAAAATAAACAATAGAATAAAACAAAGAATTTTTTTAAATAAATTGTAATCAAGATATGAATAAGACCCACACATTAACAAGGTGTACTAAAAATAAATAAGTAATAAAATAATTAAAATAAAAATGTAAACAATTCAAGCCCAAGGTAATGCCATAATGAAAAGGTTTGAAAAATGTACTCAAACACAACACTAGAAACAAACAAATAACTTAATAAACAAAACAAAAACATAATAAAACACTAATAAAAAGAAACAAAAGCACAAAAAACACCAATAAATGTAAATGAATAGAAAAAAACACCAATAAAAATAAAGTGAACAAAATAACAAAATAAGAATGAAAATAAACATAAATAAACAAAGTGAAGAAAATAATAAAAAAAACTAAACAATCCAAATCAAAGAAAAGTGCAATAAATAAACTATTCTAAATAGACAAAATAAACAAATAAAATAATGGTTAATCATAAATTTATTTCAAATAAAAAACAAATTGTTCATGTGAGTGTAATAGAGGAATTACACTCGTGATATGGTGACCCCTAAATTAGGTGATAATGACATTGGTACAACAACATACAAAAAAAAAAAAAGATACAAAATTACCCCCGTAGGCTATAGGGAAAAAACAAAACAAAACAAACAAAATAGGGGGAATATAAGAAAAGGAAGGGGTAGATGAGATGACTCTATATGCACTAGGCAAGTGGAGGTTGCTTACATAATTCCATCGATTCTAGATCCAACATGAAATTCAAACCAAATATATTTCTCTCAAGATATGAGATAGAAGAAAATTGATGATAAGAAAACATGATTAACATGTAAAGGAATATGGGAATGGTCTCATAAGATGGTAAGTGTGTAATAAAAATGGGATGATGTTCACAATCATGAAAACATAAATACAAAAGAATCATACAAGTGCAAGAGTATGGTTTAGGTTAAAACCACACTAAAAGTTAAGAGACAAGTATCCAAAAATGAATAGAATTGGGAATTTAGAGTGTCTACTACATCTAAGGATGAGAAAAAGAAAGATCTCATAAAATGGTGAGAGTGTAATAAAATCCAAGGGTACAATAATGTATCTTATTTAAATGAATAATTCACACAAATGTGACATGAAAAATGGTGATAGTGTAAATAACTCATAAAATGGCAAGAGTGTGGTTTAGGTTACTCATAAAATGGTGAGAGTGTATAAGATCAAAACATGGTAATGTTTTTGGTTTTTGGTTTTATCATTTTTTTTTGTTTTTATGATTTTAGGATAATCAATAGAAATACAATATTAAAAAAGGTACATGGAAAAACTTAGACAAGTAGAAGCACTTCCACAAGTAAGAGTTCAAATGATATCTAAATCATCTACAAATGGGTAAGATAGTTAAACCAGCTACAATAGGCATCAATCCATATGAAGGTAGTGATAAATAAATATAAATATAAAAATATGTATACAATAGTATGAATTGTTAAATAAGTTCCAAGTAACCATTCATCAAGAAAAAACCATGTGCTAACATACCCTAGTATACTTGTTTGCAAAAGAAGTTGTAGATACTAATCAAGTTGAAATGCTTTATATAATGATTGTTGAATGTGTGAAAAATGCCAATGAATCATAATCATGATCATAATTGGTAAAAGGGTACAATGGTCTAAGTTATAATGCTATAGGGTTATAATGGTCCATGGTGAAATGGTACATGGTACAATGGTCCAGGTTACAATAGTCCAGGTTATAAAGATGATGGAATGATAAAAAATCTCAACACATGGTATCCCCAAGTAATTTCCCTTGTAGGAAATGATTTTAAAAGGTTATAAAGCATAAAAATTATTGAGAATTATAGTGTTAATTGGTTTTGAGAGCTCTTCACCTACTAGAATAGATAATTTATATGCCCTCAAACCATAGTTTGTTGTAACCATGTACGAGCCTAACCAATTGGGATAGAAATTACCCTTATTCTTGAATTCAAAATTGTTTTTATTTTTATTCTCTTTTAAGACCGAGTTTATAACTTAAAAATCCTAAAGAAAAATATGTTTGTTATAGATATGACACAACCTATTATGATATGATATCAAGTTATTCAGGGTAGCCAAAATCTTGCCATCAATAAGTTGTAGCTCATAAAACTTAGAAACTCTATAATATTCATAATAAATAATGTGATTGACACAACCTATTATGATATGATATCAAGTTATTCAGGGCAGCCAAACTCTTGCCATCAATAAGTTGTAGCTCGTAAAACTTAGAAACTCTATAATCTTCATAATCAACAATGTGATCCAACAATACCACAATGAGGGTAGATCAACATTGAGTAGGATAATCACCTCTATGTTAAACATCATTAAATATAGAGTGGCTCTTGTAGGTTTATGTTGACTAGTATGGTAGGCTTAGAGATCAAGAAAATTTTGTGTCAATTATGACCAACATCATTGACAATCTTCTTAAGGATTGAAACAATGGTTTTTTTAGATGCCTTGGATTGACCATTTCCTTCCAAGTTATGTGGTGATTACTTATTATGTTTTTTTTTAATAGGGTATAGATATATTTAACATATTTGTTCAAAAATGAACCACCATTATTGGATATGATTCAGGCAGGAATATCATAAAGATAGATGATATGGTAATGGATAAAAGTGGAAATATGCTTTTTAGTTATGTAACTGAATGAGAGGAATGGCCTAAATCCACTTATTAAAATCATCCATAGTAGTAATAATGTGGTTTTAACCATCAAATAATGCTGTATTTATTTTCCCAATGAGATTAAGATCCCATGTAGAGAATGGCCATGGTGTAGTGATTGGTTTTAACATAATGAAGGTGTGTGTATCAAATTACCATAATGTTGGTAGGTAATATAGATCTTGACATAATTTTAAGCATATGTATCCATCTTAGGCCAATAGTATCATGTTCTCAAGAGTTTCTAGACAAAGACTACATCACTAGTGTGGCCTCCACACATTCCTTCATGAACCTCTTTAAGTCATAACATTTATTCTCCCAAGGATAAATAATGAATAAACATTCCATCATATCCCTTATGATAAAGTGTGTTTCCAAGGAGAGTATAATGGGAGAGGTGATGAAGTAATTTTCTTTGGTGATTGTGTGAAAGGTTGGGTGGAATAACATGGTCATGAAATAGTTTTAAATATCTTGGTACTAAGGAAGTGCAGTTGGGATATTGGAACCAAACTTATTATAAACCCTCTCTGAATCTGGTAAGACATGATTAGGCTATAGAAGGTTCTAAATGAGAAATTGACACTATTTGACATCACTAGTAACTTATACCATGGACCCAATTATTGCCATTACATCATTTGAGCTGTTATTATCCCATGATACTTGCTCAAATTGTAGAGACTTGACATGTGACTTGATATTGTCCATAATATGCTTTTAGGGTACAATTTTTTCATCTCTAATTTGATACTAGTTTATAGTCTGATTAAATACTAACTAAGAGTCCCCATAAACCATTAACTATTGGATATCCCATTTTATTAAAAAATAAAGTCTTACATTAAGGGCTTCATACTCGGCCATGTTGTTGGTGCAAGTGAAGCTGATATGAAAGGTCTTGGGGATAAGTTCCCTTGAGATGTAACTAGTAAGATGCTTGCTCTAAATCTATAGGATGTGAATGAGGCATCAATGTATAATTTCCAATGTTCAGGTTTATGAGCTACTTCCTCTATTGTCATGATAGAGTCATCTAGAAAATCAAATGTCAGTGGTTGAGTATCTGTAATAAGAGCTTTAGAAAGTTGATCTACAATGAATTTCCCATTGATAACCTTCTATTTCTAGTAATAAACATCAAATTTACTTGAGATCATGACCCATTTATCCATGTGGCCTATAATATTTGCTTTAGACAATAAGTATTTGAGAAGGTTCACCTTAGTAATGTCAATACTATTATTGTTCAAATTTTAGTGTCACAACTTTTGGGAAGTAGACACCATTTTCAAATAAGCCTTCTCAATAGGTGAATAAGTATGATCATATATGGCAAGTGTCTAATTCAATAATATACCACATATTCTTTACCTTGGTCATCATGTTGGGCTAAGAGTGCCCCTAGTGCATGTTTTGTTGTTGAGATGTAAAGAAGTAATGGTTAGCCAAGTGTTGGAAGTCAATATACTAGTGGGTTGGCCAAGTATGTATTGAGTTTTATAAGTGCTTAATTACATTCAATATCTAAATTAAATGTGATACCTTACTTCAAGAGGTACATAAAAAGATGACACTTATCTATCAGTTGTATTATAAACCTATGAATAGATTGGATTTTGCCATACAAACTGCAAAGTTATTTGAGATTGGAAGGTGGAAGAATTTCCATGATGGCCTTTACCTTAGTAGGATCCACTTCAATCCCTATTTGTGATAAAATTAATCCTATCAATTTTACTAAAGTAATGCTAAAGACACAATTCTTAGGATTGAGATGAACCTTGTATTCATGAAGTCTCTCAAAGATTCTTAACATAACATCCAGATGTCCAACATGGGTTCTTAATTTATCTAGAATATCATCAAGATAATCTTGAACTATATAATTCATCATGTAATGGAAGATGATAGTCATTTCATGTTGATAAGTGGCACCAGTGTTCTTTAATACAAAATACATGACTTGTTAATAAAATGTTCCCCATGGTGTGGTGAATGCAATTTTTTGTTAGTCCTCTAGGGCTATCTTGATATAATTTCTATGAATGAAATCATATCATACCCTACATTTGAGTTAAAAATCATGTATATGTTTGGTATATGGAAATCATCCTTAGGACATGATTTTTTGATACCTCTAAAATTAGTACAAACATGTATGTCCTATGTCTTTTTTCTAACTAGGACTATATTTGATATCCATTTAGAATAGTCTAGTTGTCTTATAAGGCTAACTCCCAATAATTTCTTTAGCTCATTTTTCCCTAATATCGCAATGCATGGATGCATTTTTTGTAATTTTTTTTGATCAATTTAACATATGGATGTACTACAAGTCAATTCATGACCAAGGTAGTGTCTAAGCCTCGCATATCTAAATAAGCCCATGAAAATATATCAATAAAATCTTGTAGAATAGTGATAATATAATCATGCTCTTCATTAGTGAGGGATGCTCTTAGATAAACAATTTTAAGATCTTCATAAGTTCCAAGGTTCACTTTAGTTATATTCTATACAAGGAGTGTCTAAACATCATATATAATAGTGGATAGTGTTTGATTCTAATCCTTTTCTTAACTTATTGGTTGTGAGTCCCATAGCTCATCATAATAAGAGGAATCTAAGTCTACCGAATATGGTAATGGCCAATTGACAAATTTATCAAGAAATTCTAGAGCATGATGCTCAAAGGCTTATGTTGTTTAGAAGTAATACAAGTTTTGGTTGTAGAGCTTAGACTTTGTGGACATTGAACTTCTTATGGAGATGAGCAAACTTAGCCATCCAAGAGTGCCCAAAACAAGTTTTCATTCAAGGGATTATCTTTATCTTTACTATTTACCTAAAAAATGAGTGCCTTAAAGAGGTTTTCACCCAAAGATCTTGATGTTTTATAATTTATGTGACCAAGAAAGTTTGCTCACTCTCCAAAGTAGGTAGCAGGGTCTAATGAAAATTTAAAGACTTGTTTATTATAACCAAATGGCAATCCATCTCTAAGTCCCATGTAATCAATAATAGATTCCTCATTCTAAAACTCATTAAGAGGTATAGAAAAAAAGTTTTGGTCCCAATTGATAAGGTCAAGATGGTAAAGGTTAAGTGGGTAATGAGCTATGACAGTCATAATGGAATTAGAGTCAAATAGGTTAGTATCATCCAGCTCATCATAAGAACTATAATGGGATGTTGTGTCACTACTAATAATTTCTTCATAATTCAATAAATAGAAATCACTTTTGAAATACATGAGGTCACCCCCAGGTAGTATAAATCATAGACCTTGGTTGATAGTAGGTTTACCAATAGATAGAGGTTCAAGAATACCTTGTTCATGTGGCCCTATAACATTACTTCCATAATCTAAAATATCCATAATTTGATAAGGGATAGGGTACTTAAGATTTTGAAAATAATTGATGAGTTTGTCAACATATAACCAATCTCCTTCATTAAATGCCTCCTAATCCTAATTTCATGAAATGGCTAGTAAAAATACCATTGGTTGCTTAAGTGTGTTTTTATTCTACCAAATCATATTGGGCATACAAGGGCCTTGGAAATGTTTGGGTCTCCCATAGGAATTGGGAGATTTGGGAATATTTATAATATGAAACACATCTTTTAAATGGTACATGGAAATGCCAACATCCTAAATAGTAAGTTGGTTTACAAAGGCTATAGGAAATGGATTGGCCTGAGTGGAATCAAGATCACCAGGGTTAATATAATTCGATTTAGGTGGTTTAGAGACTATTTCTTTATTATTTTTAGCTAAAAATTTAAAACCATGGAAATAGTTATAATTTTTGTATTCATCCTCTAAGTGTTTACAATATTGGTATGGATGTAAATCAACATAAATAGTGACCTCAATTCCTAAATGGGGTAACTTGAGGAATTGATATAGGGTAGAAATGAAATCTCATAATTCATGGCTTTAAGGATGAACAAGTACATTATAAGTTAATTAAATGTCCATGACATGGCACATGGTATCATGGGTTACATGCCTAACAATGATTGGCAAGAAAATGATCCCTAAAGACTATCTTTCAAAATTATCATATGCTTTGATCAAATTTTTTTTTGGTTGTATATATTTAGAGGCATATCCCAACCTTTGTATCAATTTTAATGACACTATATTCATCCCTAAACAATTGTCTATAAAAACCTACTTGATTTTATGATGTTGTATAACAACTTTAATATACAAGGGATTATTATGATTTAAACCAAGGGAAGACATGTCTTGTTGATCAAAATTAATTTTTTAGCTTAGAGATAGATGTTCCACAAGTGTTTAGAGTTGGGTAGGGTTATTGTCTTGAGGATTAGTGGACTATTGTAGGAAGTCATTTAGTATGGTTTTATGAACTTATGATGTAAGTAAGAGATCTAGGATAGAAATTTGTGCAGACATTTTACTTAGTTGGTCCCAAATACTATATGGTTTCTCAATAGTCAGATGATAAGTTTTGACCTTAGTTGATACAATGTTTAGTTTAGGATTGGAATGCACATAGTTTAGATTTGGATTAATGTTGGAAGAAGGAAAATAGCCTTCAAGGGTAACTCATGTGTGTCTAGTTGAGACTACACTGTTTCAAGTTGGCAAGGAGTTATTATAATCATATGAATTTGATGGTGCTCCAAAAATAGTGACCTAAAGAAATTGAAATGCAATAGAATTACTTGAACTTGGTGTGGCATTACTTGAAGAAGAGGGCAATAACCCTAAAATAGAGGGACCAATGCTTTGAGAAATATTGGATGGTTCATGGGTTTTGACTATAATAATGGTGATATGATTCCTATAAATGTTCCCTATTGTGTTATTACAATCATACCACATTTTATTTTAGCCTATGTTATTATTTTGGGTATATGATCGTGATTATGATTATGTTGATTCAATTTTTGACCTTATCCTTGTTGATGTTAGACTTGAGCTTGGTTCAGATAATTTTGTTGTTATTGATTATGTTTAGGAAATGGGTCTTTATAAATTCTCATATCCTAATTTGTGTTCCGGGCTGCTTGTTTCACTTTAATTTCCCCACTCTTAATCAGGTCTTCAATAAAATGCCTCAATTGTATGCATAAATAAATGACATGATGAAAATTATAGAATTCATCTTCCTAATACTAGTTAGGTTTGGGTTGATATTTAGGAAAAGTTTTTGGTATATTCCATATGATTAGATTGGATGTCACTAGATTGTATAATACTACATCAATAGGTTCTCCCATCTTGATGAATGGTCTATATTTGTTAAACACTCTACGTGGAAGAACTCTTTACAAAATGGTTGGTAGATTGGGTTGTACACTTGGAGCTGATAGAGCCTATACCATTTGAACATGCCATTATTCTATTACTCTATCACCCATCATGTTTTTTTCATTATTAAAGCCCTTAGGTTTCTCTATAGTAGTAGCTTGAATTGGTGGCTGAGTTGGACTAGATGTTTGATCCAGTGAGTAAAATTTTAAAAGGCCTTTGGTTATAAGTGCCTTCTCAATATACACACCCTTGTCAATGTTTTCCCTGAATGTGTTATAATAATGGAATATCATGCTATGGTATACCTTGGGGTATAAGTTATATGCAAAAATGTCAGCTAGTTGCTTATCTAGTAGATTATGTTGAAACTGACCAACTAGTACTCTCCATCTTTGTAGGTATGTCATGAAGGTTTCTATGTATCTTTGTATTTTTTTGCATAAGTCAACCAATATAAAATTGTTCTCAATTTTATAATAGAAATGATTTAAAAAATTCTAAGAGAGTGTTCGAATCTGTCACCAATCCCTTAAGAAATTTGAGGAGCCAATCTAAGTCTTGTTCAAGCAAGCTACATGGAAATAAGTATAGTAAATAAACATTGATGTAGGTTACCTCTTGGAATAACACAAAGAAGGATTGAATGTGTTACCTATGGTCACATTTTAATTTGAATTTATCAAACTTGGGTGCCTAAAAATGAGGTGGAAAGGGTACTTGAAGAATGCTCAAGCTAAATGAATAAGGACATATCTCATCAAACTTGTATTTCTTAACCCTATTACCTATTTCAAGTCATGTGAATATTTATTTCATTGATATCCACCCTTAAATGTTTCATGTGTTTTTTAGTGGAATATAATTTTTATAGGTAGGAATGTACCCCCTTCATGTTCTTATTATTGATATGAACCCTTTTCCCATAATTTTGGTTTTTGTTTATCCTTTAATGTGAGTAGGTCTGACATTGTTGGTTAATTTTTTATTTTTTTTTGGATTCTTAGATGCTTGATCTTAGTTCACATGAGTATATTACTACAAATTTTAGGAATTTTGATTATTTTGGGGTACTTGTTATCAATTTACCAAAGGGCATTATTGTTGTTGGTGTGCAAGGGGAACTTGTTATGTTTGAGAAGAATTTGGTAAAATGTTTTATAAAATACCCCCAATTTGTGATGAGTCCTTAACAAATTGATGTTTAAAATGATTAAGAGTCTCTTTATGGTTAAAGAAAGTATGCTTTGTCTCAAGTGTAACTTGTTTTGAAGCATATATAGGTTTATTTTATTTAGGAGAAGCCATAAGGTTCACATCATATGTAAGATTGAATAAGGATTATTATGTTTAGTCTAATGTTTTTGATTGCTCCATAAAATTAGTATTATTGATTGAATTTTAAGGTAAACAAGTAGTTAGGTTTGTGATGAGTTGATCAATGTGTTGTTGACTAATTTATTGGATCTTAGTGGAAAGATCTTGATCAGTTGGGGAGGATTCCACAAGTGATTTTTTCCCCTTGCTAGCCAAAAAAATGTTCAATTTTGTGACATGAGTAAGAGGTTAATATAGTTGTTTCTCCTCTAATCAAAAAAGTGTATACAATTTTTCCATTAGGAAATTATCTGGAAATCTAGCTCTCGATTCTATCAACATAAGGAGAGATTCATCTTTGTCCTCTATAGGTTATTGTTCAAAATAGTTGTGTTCATATCTTACCATAGTGGGGGCATCATCAAACACAACAGAGTGCTCTTATCCATCATAATAGTGTTCTAACTCATAATTAGGACCATAAGATACCCCACTATGATTATACCTTTACATGTTTGAAGATGGTTTTCTACATGTGAAGTGTTTTGAGTTTATTTTTACAAATGTCAAAAGGTGTTTTTGAAATCTTCAATAAAACAAATAAAAGGTAAATTTGGAGCATTATTTATAAAGGAATGACATGATTCCACACAATTAGAATAAATAAATCATGAGAATACTCAACCTTTATTGGTCAAAACTAAAAATTTAGAATAAGGTAGAATAACCTTGGAGCTTAGGGTATAGGCCAACACAAGAAAACCTAAGTTTTAAGTATGTTAATACCATAAAAATTTGATCATGACTATGATGGGGTGTGATTAGATAATTTATAAGAAGACTTTTCAGATCAAGAAGCTTAGGATGTGAACTAACATAAGAAATCCTACGTATAAAACCCATAACAAATGGGCAACACAACACACCATAGAAAAGAAAGTAAAATGTAAAAATAACTTAGAGTGTGAGTGAATGTAAGATAACCTAAGTTCAAAAAATAATATAAATAATAAGTGTCTATATAATGGCCTTCAAACCAAATGGAAAATTTCACCCAAGTTAATCATATCAAGCAAAAAAGGTGAACCACCCAAGCCCAATTTTTAGGAAAGACTCTAGTGTAGACAAATTATGTTTTGGTTTAGAACTTAAAAAGGTAAAAATTAAAATTTGGGATAAAGGAATCTAGGCTTTCAAGTTATGGATATTTTAGACTCAAATGAACAACATAAAAACACTTTTTAGAAATACAAACACAAATTATTTGATTCATTTTTAAATAAGGATAAAATATTTTAGATTAATTTGACTAATGTAACACCTCTTTGTTTAAAAGATGTTTTCCAAAAAGTGTTTGGTTTTGGACATTTTTTGGTACACACACAAATAGTTTTTAGACTAAAAATAATGTAAGTAAATAAGAACAAGAAAACACCAAAGTGTATGTCCTATCCTAGAAATTGACATGGTTGCTTTATACTATTGGATTCCATAAATATACTCCTTTTTTAAAGGAAACGAGTTGTTAATATAATAAATTTATATGCACATGAAAGTATGGTTTTTTATACACCGTCTTTTCTTAATAGATCATATGGTAACATATAACTTTGGGATACTCACCCTACACTATTAGTACTCTCTGACAAATGGGGTTTATCTAAAACCTAAAAGTTCTGATCAATCTAGATGGTCCCATATGTGTGATTAACACTAGGATGAAACAAGTCTTTTGGATCCAAGATAATTAACTCATTTTAAAAATGTCTTTTCCTTTTTATAACTACTACATCCATCAATTGCTCAATGTAGTGTGATGTCTAGATTAGGCCATTATTCAGAGGGTAACATTACTAATGGAGTTATTTTTAACCACTCGAAACTAACATCCCAATGATTCACTAGCTTAATTTTTATACCCCACCATGTATTAGTGTTGAAACAATATTAGGAGATGAATTCTTGGGTCAACATTTCCCTAAAAAAATTATGGGGAGGTGATGAAATCCTACCCATAAGCCAAGATGTAAGAAAATAAATGTATAAGTACTTTAAATGTTGTAGTGGGATCACCCAATTTAATTAGATCTTGGGGAGTGCCTTCATGACATTCATTTTATGCTTTGAATAAGTGACAAAAGTAGTAAACAAAGAAAGTTTTGGTCACCTGAGTTCCCTAAAGGTGATGAGGGGAGAGCATATGTGTTAAGCTTGGTTTGAAAAAATAACAATCAAGTCATAGAAATTTGAAACTAGTTTAAACAACAAATGAATGACAAAGAATTAAAAGACTCTTTAGATTCCTATGCTACCATGAATGTTTGTTTTAATCCCAAATTCAAATGTGATTAAATTTTTAATTTATTGTTGTAAAAATTAAACTAGTGAAGTGTCTTAATTATATAAAACAGAGTGTTAGTAGTCAAGCAATGGTATAGGATATCAAAAGGAACTTAAATATTTATATATTAACTATATATTTTTGACATGGGGTGATATAAAAATTATAAAAAGTGATTTTACCAATCCATAGGGTGACCTCACTATTTGACAAAGTGATATCATCATTTGGCAGGTTGATATCATCATTTCACAAAGAGATCCCACTATAATTTTTGGTCTAATATGGTCTTATTGATGATTTTATGACCCCAAAATTCTATAGGTTATTATCTCTAATCTACATGTTTATCTCATTGATCTATAAAAAAAAATAGAGAACATAAAACATAATAGACAATCTAACTGCTTATGTGCATGACCTCATTATTGCTTAGGGTGATCTCACCATTCTATAGGGTGATCTTGTTGATGTTCTAGATGACATTGAAATTTATAATTCAATATCATTTTTTGTTATATAAGACATAAAATGTGAAAAATAGAAGAAAATAAGAGAAAAATAGCCTCAAAATAGGGTCCAAATGCATAATTATAAAGATAAAATGGTACGTGAGATGTGAAGTCCCATCGGGCATCCCAAAATGTAGAATAGGATTACAAATCAAGTTAGTCCACATATTAGTAGATAAAACACAAAATAATCATAGAAAACATAATGTGTTAATCTTACTCCATTAAGGGCTAGTGTTAATTAAATCAAGAAACTAATTATGAATGTAAGACAAGAAATACTTTATAAGTAGTGGCTCTCCTTCAAAAATTATCAATAAGCATGCTTATGCATAGATTTTGTTGTCAAAGTATTCATTAATGTGGTTTAGTTTGCAAGTTCCTCATCTCTTAGTTCACCAATGGATTTGGTTCCTTGATTTGGACAATTTGGGTGGATGAATGAAGCTTCTCTAACACTATTTTTGCATAATAAATTTGCACAATTGAAGCTTAAAAGTTATGTCCATGGCTCACTTATATATATATATATATATATATATATTTTAAATGTTGAGAATCAATAAAGATTTTACATCCTGAGATCAAGATGTGTGGCCAAGGACTGATTCATTTTTTGAGTACAAAGTATATATATATATATATATATATATATATATATATATATATATATATATATATATATATATATATATTTAAATGTTGAGAATCAATAATGATTTTACATCTTGAGATCAAGATGTGTGGCCAAGGATTGATTCATTTTTTGAGTACAAAGTCATAAATATTTTAGAACAAGTGAGAATTGATGAGGTATGGGGAGGTTTAAACTAGATATTTATCTCCATTAATGCCTAGTGTTTGACATCCCTTTGATGATGTTAGTGGTGATGTTATGGGTGAAATATTTCCAATTATGAATTTCCAATATTTTTATATTCAATATTTTTCCATGGATTTTTCACTTAATCTCTTAAATTGGTTTTGATTTTCTTAATGGATTTGATTAATAATTTTGCATTTTTTAGAAATTGGTTGCATGTTTAATCAAACTAGTCAAAAAATTCATATTACTGAGTTGTAATTTGACTAGAGTTGATTAGAATAATTTCAAACATTTCACATTATTTTGTAATGTCATTTAGTTTTGTAATTTTAACACAATAGTGATAGGAATTGGAAGTCTATAGTTTGATATCAACTTCAACAAAACATTGATCTCAGCTTTAACTAAACATTATTGACCTTGACCTTAGATTCATTCTCATATTGAACTGACCATGCATTTTTCATAATTTCATATTTTCTTGACAACTTTTTAAGCATTTTAGGAGAAATAAAAATTTATGTATCTCTTGTGTCAATACAAATTAAAATTGGATGACAAAATAATGTACCTGATAGCTCAATAAGAGAAGCCTAAAACGTAGCTTAATGTTCCCTAATAGTTGCATGAATTCTCTACTAAGAAGATACTTACTACTAAGTGGAACCTTTATGTTTACCTTCTATCTTCCCCTGAGTACATTCCCTATTGTAATGATCACCTCCAAAAATGAAACATCCACCTAGATGTCCTTTCCTATCAAAATTTTTATTTCCTTTGAAACCATTTCTTGGTTTCTTGTTCCCTAGATCATTGATAAACTTTGCATTCTAATTCTTGAATTGAATTTTATAATTTACACTCCTTTTTAAATTCTTCTTTTTTAAATTACATTTGGGAACTCTAAAATTTTTATTGAATTTCTCTCTAACCTGAGAAAGTGACTTCAGTTTCTACTCCTACTTTACTATCTTTTCAAATACTTGATCCATAGTAGATGGCCCATGCACATCCACCTCACATCTAATTTGGTTTTTTAATCATATAATGAATTTACTAATGGAAAACCTATCATTTAATTGATATTAAGTAACATATTTTAGGAACATGATGAATTGATCCTAATATTCATTCATTGAAAGATCTACTTACTTTAGATTCTAAAAATCTATCAAATTCTAGTCAAAATATAGTTGGGGTAACCATCATGATCTAAACAAAGTCATAAATTATTCCCATGTGGTGGCAGTAGATTGGAGATTCATCTTTAGCTTCTTGTTTACCCACCGCATTGTTGTTTCACCTTCCAAATGATAAACTCCCCAAACTACTTTTGTGACTTTAGAGTAGTTTTATATCCCTAAATACTTCTAATTTTAGTTATCCATATTTATGATCCATCTCTTAGAATGGTTCCATTAAACATGGGTGGATTAAATTTATTCATCTCTTGTGAAATATCTATAGATATATGAGCTATCACATCTTGGTGCACCTCCTTTTACCTAGGTTCTTAATAAATTTCTTACTCAGTAGGATGATCTTTAGGTTTATCCTAATAATTTTACTTTGCATGGCCATGAACTTCATATTCAAGGGTAGGTATTCAATCCCTAGTCTTATTCATGTATGCGATATTCTAATCAAGCTTTCTATCTTGTTCAGTGGTAAACTTATTTGGGTTAACTAGAAGGTTGGTATTATTAGCATTGGATGTACCCTCTCCAACTAGTCTTTGATGCAAAATTATCCTTTCTAATAATAGGAAAATAAGAATACATTATTGGATTCATTAAATCCAATATTTTAAGTCTCAACTTTGATACCACAATGTAACAACCCTTTGGTATTAAATAGAATTAGTTCAACTATTTTTTTAATTAACTCATTAACAAATTATCTTTATTAATTCTAAGTACAAATTATCTTTAACTAAATGTATCAATAAATAAAATATTATTTAACCAACAGGTTGATCATATGATTCATTTAGTTAATGATCATTATAATGTATATATATTTTCTTTCATAAGTAAATCATGGAATATTACTAGAATACACAAATTACAAATCATCCACTACTAAAGTATATATCACAATTTATACAAGATATATATCCAACTAGTGTAACTTTTAAATTTCCATCACATAATATAAGTATAATTAAATATTTGAATATCATATGACAAAAATATAATGTTCTATATAACATATGATTCTAAATGAACTCATTATTATCCAATAGAATTTATTAATATAGCCTCTATTGGTCGACTATTAGAGGAGAAGGAGAGTATCATCTAAGTGTTTTTCCACACTAAACATAAACCATAGATCCAACTAGGGAATGACCCTCCCTTCATGGATGGGTAGATAATGGTAGTGTGAGAATCAATAATGTCAACTAGAACTCATATGTTGTAAGATAACTATTACATGCAACATATCATAAAAAAATAATCTATAATATGATATCATGTAAAACTTGAAAAGTAAATCAAATAAGTGAATTGATAGTATTTTAACCATAAACATTACTTTATCTAAAGTTTTTAATATACTTTTTGGATCTCTAAAATTAGTCAAATTCACACACACAAGTCAAATGGATTTGTTCAAATTTGTCTACTAGTTACACTAATTAAGTACATGAAGTCCATCTCACCTACTTGTTTAGTATAATTAATATCAAATTAACTCAACATAATTAATATTGAATTAAAATATTTAGTTAACATATATATGTATAAATTGCTTTGAAAGAAAAAGAAGTCAGGAAGCTGATTTTGGAACTGGATGAATAATCTGGTCCTTTTTTTTGGTTAAGAAATTGGTACTGATCTCTGGTTTTATTTTGCTAGTGTTCTGGTTGTTGTTCTTTCTGACTTTTGTTTTTTGGGCCTTGTTTGGCTGAATCTCTAGGTTTCAGGACAATTCTATGTCTGTGTTTACTACCTCTAAGTAGTGTTTTTAAGGCATTGCCTGTGGGCTTATATAGCTCTCTTTTTGCTCGTTGTTATAGGGTTTTGGGGCCCCTTCAAAACCTGTTTTTACCCCTAATCTAAAACATATATATGTATGAAAATGCCACATGTATAAATACAAGGAAATCATATAATCTCATATATTCCATCATATACATATAAATAGTACAAATCAACTAACTAATCATAATCATAGACTTTTAATTAAATCATCTAATTTTTTCATAACATAAGAACAACTAAAATGATCTAAAGATTCCTATCATGATAATAATTCATAGTTGCATGTTTCCTCATACAACTAATTAATAACTAGATCCTTTTAAGTTTCATATACATACAAAATCCTATAAAGTATATAAACATATAAATATAATTACACAATGTATCATAATTATAAATATATCACTGAATATTTATCTAATACAAAATTTATACATTTTATTCTATTAACTCATCCAATAATCACTTTTATAAACATACAGTCTATGTAAAGTAAAACTTCTTAAAAATGACTAATCCTCAATATTCAACATTTTATAAGCTTAAGCTTAGAAGCTTAAAATAGTCTATAATATTTAGGTATATTCATCTAAAATCATATTTCCACACACACACACACACACACACACACACACACACACACATATGAGTATTTTTGGAATTCATCCACTGACCCCTATTGATATCCATATATGTATTTAGTTTTTATTTGACAGGGTAAAATACCTAGTTTTAAAAGGATGACCCATAGTAAAGAGTTATAAAAAATAATATTAGGCCTCTAGGGTTAAAACAACAAAAATAAATAAAACACTAGCAAAATAAATCCATGGGATGCAAAACAAAATACATAAATTAAAATATATTAGGAGGGGGGGTGGTATTTTATGGTTATTTCTCTTCTTTAGTCCTATTCTTTGGTGTACCCTACTTATTATTATAAACTTTAGTCCTTATTCTATTATCGGGTCCTTCATTGTCATCTCTAGGTAGTATCATTTGTGGCATTTCCTACCTCTGTTCATGTAGTGGGGTTCTCTTGATGGAAGTAATGTTGGGGATATTAGGAGGGGGGATCTCTATCATCTTTAAGTGTTTCTATATAGGAGTCTTATCCACCTTGTTAGAATGGGTTAAATATTGAACAATCATGCCCACTTTTATATTCAAGACATTTCATTATTATATGAGTCCTTCTAGATTCATCTTGGCCTCATGTAACTTGATATTGAAAATTTCCAACTACTCTTTTATGTTTTTCATTTCT
The DNA here is from genome assembly GCA_037957365.1 of Torreya grandis. Classification (NCBI taxonomy): domain Eukaryota; kingdom Viridiplantae; phylum Streptophyta; class Pinopsida; order Cupressales; family Taxaceae; genus Torreya; species Torreya grandis. Next base: position 1,147,368 of record JARHVA010003375.1, on the reverse strand, counting down.
TTTGATAGGAGAAATTTTCCTTTCCTAACAACCTCCCTAGAGGTACCCTCATCATGTATGATTGGTTTGGGTTTAGGGATAATCAACTTAGAAGGGAGGCCATCAAAATTTTTTTTGGATAGACTAACTTGGTGGGTACTAGAAAATAGATGGTAGGACCCTGAGGTAGGATCTTCCTCAAGGGAGTCATCCTTATTAGAGGACCCTCCTAGTGTAACCTCCCTACCTTGAAATGTTTGGATATGCTTTACCAAAATCAGGATGAGACCTTGGTATAATATATAGTTTGATTCTTATCATGATGGGTGAGAGTGGTGCTCTCTAGAGACTTTAGGAGATAAAAGGGGAGACTAATTTTATACCCCTTGAAATGATATAATAGTAAAAAATTGGTGGAAAAAAAATTAAAATGTGCTTTCCTTCAAGTGTTAGGTATTTCATCACTTATAGGTACACCTCAGGCCATTGATGTGGGTGGTCAGCATAAGGGAACCCCTTATTATGTATTTTAACAAACTCATTAGTGTGAAATAACCTCTTGTGCAGCTCTTAATTTTTAGATTGGTCCTTGTATACCTTCACTCTATCACATGGCATTCATGTATCTTCTCTAATAAACTCCTCCTTGACCATGATTTTAACTCCTCTCATTTCCACTACTCTCTTATTCAATCTGGTAACAAAATCCCTTTAAACATCTACATCATGCTTAGTTATTCTCAGCATTAATTCAAAGAGTCCACCCCACTAGAGCTTCTTCCAAATTTTATTTAATCCTCACACTTTGGAATAAGAGGTTGGTTCCAAATGATCCCTATCACCCACCCATTTTAATAGTGCATATAGACCTAAAGATGAGGTTTAGCAGGTTCTATAAATGATTTGTTTGAATAGTTTGAAAAATACTTGAAAAACACATTGTCTCCTCCTCATGAAATAAATTTTCCTCACTTTAACATTAAGAGTAATAATATTTGAAACCCATCTCTTGATGAGATATGTTTGCACATGTTTCTACCCAATCACCATCCTAGCCTAGTGTAATTTCATTACGTATGTCCTATGAGATGATTTTAAGGGCATGACATCTTTTGTGTTAGTTGTTTAAAAGAGGTAGGTCTACTCTTATATTAGCAAGAAGATATTCCACCCCATTCCCTTCATGGTAAGTGTGGACAATTTGGAATTATGTCATCCCCCTCAAATTCTACCTATCATCATCAATAATATCTTTTATTATATGGGAGGGGGTTATTTTGCCTTCTAGGGTATTTAGGATATTGAAGGAGTCCCTCTCCACAAATATTATTTCAATATTAAGGTTGAAGGTAAGTTGGATGCCCCAAAATACCACCTTAGGTTTAGTAGGATGATTTATCTATGTTTCCAAAGGGTCCGCATAGTTAGTAATCAACAATCCTTATAAATCCCTTGTGGCTCCTCCCTTGCCTATAGGTCCCATGTTTCCTTTTTATTCTCCATTAAAGTTCAATTTAACCCAACCTTTAGGTGTAATCTTCCATCTTGTGTGTTTGAAAATTTTATCTTTGGATGGGGATCTTATTTTTTAAACCACATCCTAGTTGTTGAAGATCATTTATATTAAGGTGGGTCTTGGGTTTTTGTCTGTGGGTGGAAAGGATTTCAAATTCTTGATGATGGCATGGCATATTCAAATAAAACCCCCTTTAGGATGGTGACTTTTATTTGAGAAAATGCTATCATTATGGGATTTTCACACACTCCAAACCAATGTGGGAGAGCCAAATACCATAGGAATTATAGGGACAGGATATTTTAGGGTGGTTTCCATTACTTAATGAGGTCAAACACATTGTCCAATTTTACCCAAGAAAGGTTAAATTTATTCATCATCTAATTAAATAAAGTTGAACTAAAAGGATAATTCAGAAATATATGGTGAATTGAGTCCTCAACTTTCTTACATAATGATAATCTACTAGAGACTATTAGTCCTCTTTGTTCTAGGTTATCCACTATCAAGATCTTATCTTTAGCCACCATCCAAAATAAAAAATTGATCTTGGGGGTTAGATGTTTTATCCATAGGTATTTTCAATAGTTCCATTTGCTTTTTAGTTTGAGATTGATGGCATATCCTGAGGACACTGAGTACATACCATTGTCTTCAGTAGCCCATAAAAAATGGTCATCGTTAGGGAATGAAGGAATGTGAATCTATCTTATGGAAGAGTTAAGCTTATGGATCACCTACACTTCTTCTATTATGTTTCCTTTTATGGGAAGGACTTTCCAACTCTTTGATCCTTCATTCTCCACCCAATATTCTTTGAATTTTGAGCCCTATCTTTATTTGAATCCTGCATATTGGTTATCCCAAGTCTGTTATAAGGAGAGAGGGGTAGTGGACATCTAGTCATCTTCCCAAAAGTGAATTTTCTCTATATTTCTAATTTTCCATTTTATACGTTTAACGAGAAGATCCCTAAAATTGTTGATGGCCTTCCAGAAGGTGGATCCATCCTTTAGACCTTCTTCCCATGGAAATCTATCTACTTCATTCCCTTCCATGTATTTTTAATTGAAAATCCTTGCCAATTATCTATATTATTTCATGAGTTTCCATTCCATTTTTGTCATTAGGTCCTTGTTCATGGACTTAATGCTTATAAGGCCTAGTCTTCCATTTTCTTTAGGAAGACAAGCTTTTTCCCAAGAGATAAGATGAAACCTAAATCGATCCTAAGTACCCCTCCATAATAAATTATTTTGAATCTATTATATCTTAGCTACAACCTTGGTGGATATCTAAAATATATACATTTGGTATACATGGATACTCTAGTTCAAGGCTTTGAGCAGTAGAATGTGCCTACCTAGGTGAGGAAATGTCCTTCCCCCTATAAGCTTCCTTTAAATTATATTAGTGATGGGGTTCCAAATCTTAGAATCCATTTTAATTTGAAAAAATAGAATTCCTAAATATCTTTTTGGTAGTTTATTTACCTAACATTTTAAAATTCTCGCTATTCTTCTTTGTTGTATGAGTGGAGTGTCAATAAAGAAAAGAGAGCTTTTGCAAAAATTAATACATTGGTTTGAGATAGACTCATAATTTTTCAAGATAGATTTTAGTTTTTTGGCTTCCTCCATAGAGGATTCCCCTAAAATGATCATATCATCTATAAATTGTTCTTGAATGACATGCTCAATATTTAGTGCTACTATGATTCCTTTAAACAGACCCTATGTGTAGGCTTTCTACAAACTCCTTCCCAAGTTTTCTACCACAATGATTAAGAGGTATGGGTATAGGGTATCTCCCTATCTTAGTCCTATGGAAGTAGAAAATAACCCTTAAGTAACCCCATTTATGATTATGGATAATTTAGGGGTGGCTATGTAATTCTAGATGATGTTCCTTATATCTTGATTGAAGCCCAACTTTTTTAGGATCATCATTATAAATTTGTAGGAGACTCAATCATAGGATTTAGTCATGTCCAAATTAAGGAAAATTTATTATCTTAAAGATTTGGAGATGGAATTAATGGTTTCATGCACCTTAATGATTCCATTCATTATTTGTATTCTAGCCACAAAAGCTCCTTATTGTTTACCTATGACTTTATCCAAAATATGTTTCATTCACTTGACCAAGATGTTTAAGAAAATTTTTTAAGTGGTATTGAAAATTTTGATAGGTTGGAAATCATATAAATTTCTTGCTCCCTGATTTTTAGGAATCAAAATTAAAAATGTGTTATTCATTTCTCTGAGGATGGTTCTAGATTAGAATAATTCCCTAGTAGCTACCTCGACCTTAGTATGACTTATATCCCAAAATTTTTGGAATAAAAATGGGGGGGGAAGACATCAAGTCCTAAGGTTTTAAATACTTACATCATAAATACTATGTTTTTTTATCTCTTGTTCAGATGGGGCTTTAGTAAGGGAAATGTTGATAGTGTCATAAATAACTTTATCAAAGTTGTTCAAAGTGTTGTCCACTAATTGTTCATCAAGGAGACCTTCTTCCATGAAAACATTTTTGAAAAAGTTGATTGTATGGTATGAAATATCCTCATCATATTTTATAATAAACCCATTATCCATTTGTAACTAATATATTCTATTCATGTTTATATGTCTTGTCACCAAGTGATAGAAGAATTTGGTGTTCCTGTCCCCTTCCAACAGCCAAACACAATTGGAATTTTGTCTCCCATATGCTTGTTCACTTGCCTCAAGGTTTTGAAATTAACACAAATTTTTTTTTCTCTTTGATGAATCTATTCATTGATGCCATCCATAGATGATATTTATTCAATTGCTATTAGTTCCACCTCAAGTGCCCTTTTTTGTAGGAAGATGTCACCAAAGACTTCCTTATTCCAAATTTTCATCTTTACTTTGAGGAAACATACATTTTTTTTAGAATAAAAATTTCTAAGCCTGATAATGGTTATTTAAAACATTCCTTTAAGCATTCCATTATGTTTGTGTGATGGATCCACATGATTTAAAATCTGAGGGGACTACATTTTGGTTTTGAGATTTTATTGCCTTCAAATATCAACGGGTTGAGGTCCAACCTGATCTGGGGAGGGAAAGAGAGCCTATTGGAGAAATGAATTTCCCAGTTTAAGGAGATCATAAATCTATCAAGATGGACCTAAATCAAAATTTTACCTATTCTTCTATTAGACCATGTGAATGGGTTTTCATTTAGCTCCACATCTATAATCCTTGATCTTACAATTAAGTCATTAAAATCCATCATGCTTTCTGTGAGATCTATATGACCCCATGTTTCATCCCTAAGGGTAAGGGGGGTATTAAATTCCCAAAAAAAAATCTATTTACATCTATCATAGGTCCTTTGAAATTAAATTATGCTTTCTTCTTAATTATTATTGGTGGGTTTGATGTTTGGGGTATAAACATTAGAGATGATACATATATGTATTTATAAGTTTATTATAAATATCATTTTAATTAACTAACTCAAGGTAAAAAATTTCAACAAGAGTATTAACTTTATCAAACCAAACATGCAAGTTCATTTATAAATGACTATTATAAATTAGACACCTAAATTCTATCGAAAGAAGATATCCATTCTTGAGTTTAGATGTTTTATAACTACCAAATTGCATCCATACATAGGGGTTTATATTAAATTATAAATATTAAACCTATTTTTTTAATAAATATTAATAATAAAAAATACATAAGTATTTATAAATAATTTAATATGTTAATAAACACCTACAGGTTGTCATACTATGCTATGGATTTAAATATTGCCCAGTACCAATGTACGCAACATAACAAAAGTTTAACAATAATAAAAATTTAATTCCTTTATTTATACTCTCCCTCTATATTGACTTACACATAGGAAAACCAAATAAAATCCTACCTTATATTTATTCTCATTGCTATTGAAATGCTCATCTATATACCTAAGGCTTAAGCTTATACGTACTCAACCTTGTGGATGGGCCATACCCATCCCTAGGGTCATTTACATATATATTTATATTATAATGCTTTTTGTAAATAATTAAGAAAATCATTTAAAGGAAGAGACATATCCATAAGACAATCACATGAATATCTAAATATACCTAAAACCATCATTTCAAACCCAAAAAGAGTATAATTGTTATACACTCATGCATAATGGTTTATTTAAGAAAATATAAATAAGACCTAATCCCAATGTCACATATATAACAAAAAATTGTGAATTATAAAAATGGTTTCAAGTAAAACTTATTCATTAACAAAACCTACATCTTGTAATAAATAGGTTTCAAAGTTTCCTTTATAATTAAGCCCATAATGAAACCCATGTTTTTATCTATCCATACCTAGATAAAAAAATACATATCCATTTATCATGGGTTGAAATTTATATGTATTAGACCTTATGGATGGGATAAATCAACCCCCAGGGTTGATTACATAAATCCCCCTATATTTTTCAAAAATTTATTAAAAAATACAAAGACCCAATTCAAGAAAATAAAGGCACATATCAAAAAAAAACTAATCATAAAATGTTGTATTTAAATTAAAAAAACCTTTTTGTGGAGTTATAAATGATATAATGGTGATGTCATAGAGGTGTCCAGGTTAGTGTATGAAGCTCCTTGATAGTCTAAGTGACAATGACAAAGTGTGTAATGTGTTTGTTCTAGTATGCTTAAAAGAAGCATAGTTGATCTTCAATTTTGGAATGGTTAGAGATGTTTAAATATGAGTATGGAGTATTGATCATGTGATAGGGGTCTTATAATATATTTTATATGCTTTGAATTCTTGTGTTTATGAGTGGATTTCATCTAGTTGATGATATATTTTGCCAAGATCTATGAATAACAGCCACATGATGAATGTTGAATTCTTGTAGAGGTAAAATGAGAGCTTTGTAAAAAATAAAATTATACAAATGAAATGTTTGAATTAGCCACTTTAGGAATAAGGAAAGTACATATAGGGTGAAAATATGTCACCAAAAAGGTAAAACCCTGACTCATAATTAGAACCCATTTAAAGGTAAATGACCCCTAATGACTTAACTAACTAACCTAAGTAAGCTAAAAAGACATGTAGGTAAAACTACTAGGTGGGAAAAACCCTACACTAACACCCTCCTTGAAGCATAGCTTAGGTGGGTAGAAGAATTGGGTCCTAGAAATGAGGCCTGATGAGGTATCCAAGTATAATGTAACTCCCATAAATTAGGTTAAAGGAGAAAACTCGTAGGAACAAAAATCCTCCTGAAAAGAGAGCAAAGAAGAGAAGAGGGATAAAAATCCCCACTAAGGTCTATAATTGACTATAGCCATTCAGTGTCCCCCAAAGGAATTATCAAAAGTGACTATGAATCAAAAGTAGATTTAGTGAGGAGTGAATTACCCTAGAACAATAAGTTTGTCCACTAAGTTCCTGATGGATCTTCAGCCAAGGTGTAATTCCTATGAAGGGAATGATACTCATACTATGAGGTAGGTGATCCAACTACTCTTACCAAGATGGTGCAATAGAAGCAAAAGTGAAGAAGGTCTACAAAATTCTTTATAAGTTTGGAATAGACTACCTAGTGTCTAATGTGTTTTAGATCAGTAGATTGTTACCCTATAATGTTAGAAGTAGACTAGAGGTAGGTGGATCAAAAACTAAATATTGAATATCTAGAAGGTGACAAAGGTATGGTGGAGGTGTATCCACTTCACTATTGTAGTCATCTGTAAAAGAAGAGTTATCAATATTAGAAGAATGTTGAGGCTCAAAAGTGTCATCAGGTATAGGTGAGTTTGAAGAGTAATCTAAATAATATGAAGGAGAATCAAGAGAAAAGTGTGAGAAGCTATATATTCAAGTCTAATGATCAACCATTCTCATAGACAAAATAGTATCACTATGGAAATTTTTGATGTACACTTAATCTGGAGTGAATTTAACTCACATTCCCAAACCAAGGTGAGTGATTTGATAGACTGACATGAGATTATTTAAGAGTGAGGGCACACTTAGAACATTATTGAATGCTTCACCACTCACTTTAATAGACCATCTCTAAAGAACATTTTTAGGAGTGTTATCACTTAGTTATATAGAGAACATGTCACATGGTTCCAAGGAACCAAACTCAATCTGTGAAGAGGCCATGTGATGTGAATCACCAAAGTCAATGACCCATGTATGAGGAGTTGGAGGCACACCTAAAACTAAGGCTTTGCCCTTATATTTCTCCTTGTTATTCTCTTTTGATTTTTCTTTGCTAGATTCATTTGCCTTAGTGGATTGATGGGTTGGTGAATATGGTTTGATAGAATTTGGAACACCTATGTTATTCTAAATAAGAAGGCTAGTAAGGTGGTTAATTTATTTATTTAAATATTTACTCTCATCATACTTACCTAAGCAATGCCCACATTTGATCCAATCTTTCTTAGGATTATGAATGAAAGAAGAGGTCTCATTGGTTGATTTGGAGGTGGAAATATTTTCACCCTTATCAACATTTTTCTTTCTCTACTTTCTCTCTTTATTGTTAGAAGACTTATCTTTCTCGACAAGTAATTCATGAGATTTAGATGACTTCATTGTGCCCATATATATCAACTTATCTTGTTCTCAAATTAGGTTGGCAACAAAAGTATCTAAATAATGAATATTCCATGTCATGTCAAGAGCACTCTTAGTGGCATGGAAAGTAGACATAAATACAAAATATTTAGGACCCAATTTAGAGAGTATTGATAGAATAAGTTGTTCACCATTCTTGTCAATTCCACATGCTTTTAACTATAATCTCAAAATTATGAACTTGGTAAAAAAATCTTGAAGAGTGTTGAAGTCATTTGGGCTTAATATAATAAGCTCATTTTCTAACTCATGTCATCGCATCCTACATCCAAAGAGCTTGGTGAGCTAGGCCCACACTTCAGCAGGTATTTTGATATATTCAATGTGAAAGAGTAGATTTGGGGAGATGGAAGGACATAATATTCCATAGACTTTATAAAAATGGTTAATACATTTTATTTTCACTCCATTATTAGTAGGTTTAGTCTTAATTCCCATTATAATTTGATGGTAACCCTTGGATTGCAAGATAATTTCCGTTCTAGGTTTCTATTCATGATAATTAAATGGTGTAAGTGGACTTATTGAGAACGAATCCATAGTGCAGAAGTAAGTATTATTATAGTAATTAAATAAGTGATGAAAAAAAAGACTAAATGCACAAAAAACACACAAGTCCTCCCTTAGAACTATCAGGTAATGACCCCCACTAAATGTTTCAAATACAAGCATGCTCGTATAGACATAAGATTCAACCAAAAATGCATCTTGAGTAGTAGGTGCGTAAGTAAAAAAAATAAGAGGAACATAAAATAAAATCAATAATGAATTCAAGAGTGTAAAAAAATTTTAAAAATATATATTTGTGGAAGTCCCAATGATAGGTCCAATGTGTAGAGCATAAAAAACAAGCACTTTTGAAGAAAACAACACTCCAAAAAGAGTTACCAATAAAACGTTATGGCACTTATAAGTTCTTACTTCAACATATTCCTGGACCCTTTCCAAAATTGGAATTATTTTTCTTCATTACCTTTCACATAAAATTTTAAGGCTTCTATAATTTTACACACTTAATTTATTGAGGTTCCAAATAACTTCAACTTTGGGTTCTCAAACTACTTCAACTTATAAAAAGTTATAAGCAATTGACCCTTGAAAACCTAATTACTTCTCCATAGTGGAGTGTATTAGAGTTCATTTAAATTTATGTGGGTTATAATTAACTAACATAAGTAAGTTAAAAATATGTGTAGGTAAAATCACTGGGTGGGAAAAATCTTACACTGATACTTGATCATTGTTTTCATCTAGACATTTTAGGTCTAGTGGCAAAAAATTTGAGTAGGAAGTTTACTAACATCACCATTAACACATGTGGATGAGTTAGGGATATTTTTTCATATAGTTATGATCACATTAGTCCTATTTTCTATGCATAAAGTCTCAAGTCTATCGATGAATCATGACAAAATATTGCAAGTGCAAAGTTGGGCTCTCAGGTATTTTGACAATATTTTCCCATACTTAGCCAAATTTGTAATGTGGCAAGAAGAGCCAAGTAAGCATTTTGATGGTGGCATATCTTACACATGTAGAAATTTTAGGAGAATTTTATTATATGGGTTTGTTAAATTATTTTCCTAGGTTATTTATGATAACTTTTAGGTCAAGCATTAGAGCATGACAAAAGATATACATGTTCAAATTTGCCTCCCAAACAAGTTTTTGACATAGATGGCTCTATGAATAGATAAATCTGAGTGACCATTTTTATGTCATAATATTTCACACATGTGATGGTTTCAAGATCATATTGATACATGGATATATTATCCTATGTGAGGAGATCATATGGTCCAAATTTAAGAACATGCACTTGAGAAAATCAAAAGATCTAGAGGTACAAAGTTGGCCTTCTAGGCAAATGATCAATGCTCCCCATACTTAGTCATTTTTGAATGATGTTAAATATTAGGTCCAGATGGAAATTTAATGTCTCATAGGTGATCATACAATGAATATCTATGATGTGTAGTAAGTTAAAGAGGTTAAATTATTCATTGGTTAATAGAGATAAAGATCAAGTTTCTTATAAGATCTAATGGTACACATGCGATCACACATTTTTGATCTAAGGGTGCATGTTGAGTGAGATGGTAAGAAGTGCATGATGTTTAATAGTATAATAGATCAAAATTAATTCAAGGTTTCTAAGTGTCATGATTATGGGGGTTCTAATCAAGATTGAATGGTGAATGCTATAAGATAAAGACGTGACTGATCTACAAAGATCAATGGTGCACATTGAGTTAATAATACAATAGTGCACAAGATGAGGTCAACATGTTCAAGGTTTAGAATTTGTAATTGGTTAACTATGGGTTAAAGGTTGAGATTAATAAAATAATATTAATGGTTCATGTTTAATCATATCAATGATGACTCAATATGATAGCATGGTGTTTGAGGTTTAACTGTGACTATTTGAATTCAAATATTTGAATTTAATAAAGGAAAAACTAGTGCTCATTATATGTGCCATAAATTTCAATATATGAAAAATTTGACCATGATATTAAAATAAAATATAAACAGGATTCCATGGCACATCTAATGAACCTAATTTAAAGATCTATAAGTGTGTATAAAGTTATGAAGGTCTAAATTTGACTGTGTTCTAAAAGTAACTTGAGAAGGGTAATTGAGCTTGTTCTAATGTTGTTTTTATGTCTCATGATGAATTAACTATTTGGGAGTATTTTATAGTCCAAGATGACCATTTTTGTGCATTATAAAGTTTTAACCAATCATATGTATTATGAACAAAGGTTTACAAGTTAACTATGGATTCATTCATGGTGACCATGTGCACAGAGTGTTGATCGAACAAAGTATGCTTAAGAATAAAGGTAATATGATCATTTAAGGATGTAAAAGGAGTCATTTGGAATGGTTCTATGCATTTGGGAGTGGTCCTATGTTCCCTAGTTTTATTAGATAAGTGTCAAAGAGGTGAATGGGTCATCATAGGACCTAAAAGATGACTTAGGTCTATTTGAAATAATGTTGTGCTTAAGTATGACCCATGTAATATGACTTAAGGGTGAAGGAATATGTTGTGTATAATAGAAAATATTGTGATCTTGATAATCATGATAGATCTATAAATGGTAAAACCAAATGTGCTGGTTTCTCGACTTATGAGTTAGATTAGTGAAAGGTATATATAAGCATTGTAGAGCAAAGGAGAGGTAGAGTGCCCAGTTGATGAGTTAATTATTAGAGTAGATTGAGGAATATATGTATGAATTTTATGTCATATTTATGATGTCCAAATAGTATTATTATAGTTTGAGGATATGTGAATAGGTCTGAGTGTGCATATCAGAATAGTTTTATTGAAGGAGAGAGATTATGGAATGCCTATGTGAGAGGCCTATATGAGATAGAGAGATAGTTTATGTAGGAGTTAGATAATTAGAGATACATCATTAGGTGTTGAATACATTAGTTCCAAAGTGGAGGTGTTCACTTCAAATGAGGGTCTAAAGGAGTTGATATTCCTTAGGAGTAGTTGTTCCTTTTGAAATAGGTGTTTCACTAAAGGCCTTTGGTCCAAAGGATTTGATCAAAGTTTTCTAGTCTTAAGGAGTTGACCAGTCTCTCATTTGTAATTTCTTATAAGACAAGTAGTCTATGTGTTATAGTCTTGACAGTGGGTTTTATTTCTCATAGGAAATATGTGTTATGTGTTTTATCTTATGTATGCATTGAATGAATGAGCTCTCTTGTTAATGTTTGATTGATCAAGTTGATATATGTTGATTTTCTAATAGTTTGAAAGGTTTGAAATTGAAATTAAAATATCTAAGCTCATTTATTCACCCCCCTCTTATGGATTGTACCTCTAAAAATTGGTATTAGAGTAGGTCCTTCTTACAAGTTTAACCATTTAAAGGTGATCAAAGGTATAATGGTTGACAAAGAGGTTACGGCTTGTCTTCAAGAAAAACTAGTATGTGCTTTATCAAATTTTAATTCAAACATGGATGTTATGAAGATGCAAGTGAAAGATATATAAGTGGGAGTCAAGAATCTATAGGTCATGATGGTTAATGGTTTCAACCAAAGGGAAGAACAATTTTAAAATAAAGGCATGACTTACTCAAATGTGCTCTTATTTAAAGATAAAATTGATTTCATCTCTACCAAAAGGGTCAAGAAAGAAAAATCATGGATAGGTCAAATTTGAATGATGTCTTCAATGGGTACTGCTTCTCCTGCAATCAATTTGGTCATAAATATAGGGATTATACTTTCTCTCCAAAGATAAAAAGGAATATTATATGCTAAAATTGTAACCAACAAGGTCATATAGCCAAAAATTACAAAAGAGCTTTTTGGAAAAAGGATATACAAGTCATTGACACCATTTAATGGTTCAAGAAGACTAAGTCTATGACTAAAAAAAAAAAAGTAGAATTAAAGTGATCCACCAAAGAAAGAGTCAATTTTTATTCAAGTAGCCTTGCATACTCAAGAATATGGGAATAAGAGATGGTTCATAGACATTGGATGCTTAAATCATATGATCGGAGATAAGAGCAAGTTTATCTCTCTCAAGAAGTCCAACCCTACTTTAGTGAGATTTGGTGACAATAAATTTGATAACATAGTTGGAAAAGGTACCATGAGTTTGAATAATAGTCATTATATGACTAAGAATGTCTTATATATAGAAGGTTTGAAATATAATATTTTAACTGTGAGATAAATGTGTAATCAAGGAAATGTTGCAAATTTTCATGATGACATTTGTGAAGTAAGAAAGGCTAACAAATTAGTTGTAAATGTTTATAAAATAGATAACATGTATTTATTCCATGAATCAAAGAAGGAGGTGTGATTCATGAGTCAATTAGAAGAAATATGGCTTTGTCATAGAAGGCTTGGACATATAAATTTTGATAACATGGTAAAGATCAGTTTAAATGGGTTGGTAAGTCATATGCCCAAGATTTCTAAGATTACTCATTCTCTTTGAAAAGCATGTCTTCATGGAAAGAAAACCAAAAGAAGATACAAATTCAAGGATTTCTCCACTATAAAGCCATTCGAGTGATTTATGTAGACCTATGAGAACCCAAAGTATTCAAGATAATAGTTACTTCATGCTTCTCATTGATGATTTTACTAGGATGAATTGGATATTTTTTCTTAAAGAAAAATCAGAAGCTTTTACAAAAATTATGGAACTTAAAGTGATTATAGAAAATGATAAAAGGTCAAAGATAAAGTGTGTAATATTAGATAGAGGAAGTGATTTTTGGTCTCATGAATTTGATTATTTTTGTGAAAAATGAGGGATAAGGAGATAATATTTTACTGAGAGAACACTACAACAAAATGGTGTTGTTGAAAGAAAGAATAGGACTATTCAAGATATGATTAGAATCATGCTTCAATATTTCAAACTATTAGATGGTTATTGGGAAGAGATAGCCAACACTTTAGTTTACATCCTAAATAGGTGTCAAATCAAAGCAAACAGTGATAAGAATCCTTATGAGTTATGGAATAATAAATCAGCTAATGTCAAACATTTTAGAGTGTTTAAGAGCAAGTGCTTCATCAAAAGAGATGAAGATAATCTTAGCAAATTTGATTCAAGGTTTGATGAGGGCATATTCATAGGTTAATATTCTATTAGTACTGCCTATATGTGCTTCAACAAGAGAATTCACAAGATTTTTTAAAGTTTAAATGTAAGGGTAGATGAGACTAATAGAGTCAAGAAGCCAAAATTATATGCAAATGACTCAATTCAGAATGTTGTTGCAGATAATGATGAGTTGTCTATTCAAAAAGATGATGAATATGAAGAGGAGAAATAAAGATAATATTCTAAATCTTCATCTAGAAGAATTTAGATAGATCATCCAATCTCTCAAATTATTGGAAATGTTGGTGTAAGATTGTAGACTAGAAAGAAAATGTTGATCAATTAGAATCAATAAGACTCAGATCTATTGTCTATTATTAAACCAAAAAAATTCATATAATATAACAAATATGAAAGTTATAATGATTTAATGGATGAATAAATTGATCAAATATAAAGTAATGAAACATGGGACTTAGTTCCTATACCAAAAGATAAAAATGTGATAGGTAACAAGTGGGTTTTCAAAAATAAGATTAATGAGAGAGGATAAGTCACAAGGAACAAAGCTAGATTGGTGTGTAAAGGATATGTTCATGTTGAAGGAATAGATTTTGATGAAAATTTTGATCCTGTGGAAAAAATGGAAGCAATTAGACTCTTCTTGGCATATGCAAGCTTCAAGGGTTTCAAGGTATATCAAATGGATGTGAAATATGCATTATTGAATGGAAACTTAGAAGAAGAAGACTACATTGAGTTAAATAAAGGATACTTCATGTCAATTAATCAATATTTTGTGTGTAAACTGAAGAAGGCTCTGTATGGTCTTAAACAAGCTCCTAGATCTTAGTATGATAGGTTAGATAAGTATCTTTTGAGTCAAGGTTTTAAAAAGGGGGTAGCTGATAGTAATTTGTACTTTAAGATAGAAGTAACTCATCAATTGATAGTTTTTTAATTTTTTAATGACATAACTTTTGGATCTAAAAATGATAAAATGAGTAGAGAATTTGTAGATACTATGAAGACTGAGTTTGAAATGTCAATGTTGGGAGAATTATCTTGCTTCTTAGGATTATGGATTAATCAACTTGATGTAGAAATATTCATTTCACAAGATAAATACATCAAATATAAGTTGAGGAAGTTTGATATCATGGGATGTAAGCTAATGGGAATATAATGATCATAGGTTGTAAGTTAAGTAAACTCGATGACTCGCCAAAAGTTGATCAAAAATTATATAGATCCATGATTGGAAGACTTTTATACTCTACTACTTATAGGGCTAAAATCATTCAAGAAGTGGGTCTTGTAGGAATGTTTCAATCTAATCCTAGAGAATCTCACTTAAAAGTAGTCAAAAGGATCTTTAGATATCTCAAAGGCACCATAGGGTATGGTTTATGGTATCCCAAGAGTAAAATATTATTTTTGAAAGCTTATATTGATGTAGATTGGGTAGGATATATGGATGATAGGAGAAGTACCAGTGGTGGAGTCTTCTTTAGGGGGGAATGATCAGTGTCTTAGCTAAGCAAGAAGCAAGCCTTAGTGTCTTTATCAACTGTAGAAGGTGAATATATAATAAATGCTTCTTGTTGCACATAAGTCATGTGTATGAAATAAACTTTAGAAGATTATAAGGTAACACAAAATGGACCTTGTCTTATCTATTGTGACAACACTAGTGAAATTACCATCTCAAAGAATCATGTTATCTACTCAAAAACTAAGAACATTCATATTATATATCATTTCTTCAGAGAAAAAGTGAGTAATCAAAGTGTTAAGTTGGATTATATGCCTATAAAAAAGCATCTTGTAGATATTATGACCAAACCATTGTCAAAAGTTACATTTGAGTATCTAAGACAGATCTTAGGTGTAACTCATTTCTCTATGAATCAATATAAGGTCTTTGGTTATGGAGGACAAACATTTTCATGATCTTTCTCTAGATTTTTGTAAAAAGGTTATAATGTAGATACAGAGTTGGTGGTCATGGAAGTGTCTTAATATAGAAGGTTAGTAAGTTGTATGATGGTTCTTCATGGTGTGTGAAGATATGAAGATTCTCAATAGGTGAAATGTCTCATAGATCTTAGGTGGATTGCCTCTCAAATTTTTCTTGGTTAGTTCCATTAGATGTCATTATTTTGTGTGTTCTGTATTCATTGGTTATAGTGCTTAGTTGAAGAAGAATGTTGGCATGTAGCAAGAAGGATGTTGTCAAAACAAGAAGATGTAGGCTCAATATAAGGGGGATTTTTTATCATATTTATAAGATGTTACTTTACTATTTATATTATTTTTAGTTCCTCAAGATTAGTTGGTGGCCACTTTGTCATTATGTTAAAGGGGGAGAAAGTTCCTATTATGAGAGTGTTTAAAGAGAGAGAAGGAAGGTGAGGTGTATATTGCTACATGATGGGTGTTGAAATCAATGAAAAAGCGGGATATTTTTGAAGATTTGTTAATTATTTCATAGTGATGTCATGGAGGTGTCATGATATTCTAAGTTATAATGATAAACTATGCAATGTGCTTGTTTTAGTATGCTTAAAGGAGGCTTGGTTATTCTTCAATTTTGGCATGGGTAGAAATATTTAGGGATGAGTGTGAAGTATTGATCACATGATAGGGGTCTTATAATAGGTTTTATATTCTTTGAATTCTTGTGTGCATGAGTGTATTTCATCTAGTTGATAATTTTTTTCATCTAGACATTTTAAGTCTAGTATTAGAAAATCTAAGTAGGCAGTTTGTTGACATCAACATTGCCACATGTGGATGAGTCAAGGGGAGTTGGTTATATGGTTGTGATATAATTATTCCCTAATTTCTATGTGAAAAGTATAAATTTTATATATTAAGTTATATAAAATATATGCAAGTGCAAAGTTGGGCTCTTAGGCATTTTGACAGTATTTTCCCGTACTCAGCCAAATTTACAATGTGGCAAGAAGAGTCAAGTAAGCATTTTGATGGTGGAATATATCACACATGTGTAAATTTAAAGAGAATGTGATCATATGATTTTTTTTAGTTTTTTTCCTTGTTTATTTACACTAAGTTTTAGGTCAAGCATTGGATCATGATAAAATGTATGCATGTTCAAAGTTGGCCTCCCAGACAAGTTTTTGACATAGTTGGCTCTATGAATAGATAAATCTGAGTGGGAATTTTTATGTAATTATATCTCACACATGTGAGGGTTATATAACTAGATTAACATATTTTTTTATTCTCCTATGTGATAATATCATATGGTCCAAATTTGAGAACATGTGAGTGAGCGAAGTAAAATATATGGAGGTTCAAAGTTGGCCTTCCAGGTAAATGAGTAATGGTCCCCATACTTAGTCATTTTTTCATGGTGTTAACGATTAGGACTAGATGGAAATATAATGGCTCATGGGTGATCATACAATGAATATATATGGTTCATATTAATTCAAATAAGTCAAAGTTTTCATTGGGTAATAGCGATAAAGATCAATCTTCTTCTAAGATCTAACATGTACAAATGATCGTATAGTTTTGATCTAATAGTGCATGTTGAATGAGATGGTAAGAGGTACGTGATGTTTAAAATTATAATATCTTAGAATTCATGTGAGGTTTCCAAGTTTCATTATAATGGGGGTTTTGAGAAATGTCAAATAGTGAATGCTATAATATAAACACTTGACATATCTGTAAAGATCGACGGTGCACATTGATTCAATATTACAAGAGTGCATGAGATGAGGTCAACATGTTCAAGTTTTAGAATTTGGCATTGGTGTAATATGTGTTAAAGTTAAATATTCATAAAATAATATTGATGTTGCATGTTTAATCTAAGTAGCGAGGAATTTAGATGATAACATGGTTTTGAGGTTTAACTATGACCGTTTGATTTCAAATATTTGAATTTAATAAAGGAAAAACTAGTGATCAGTTTATGTGCCATAACTTTTTATATATGTATAATTTGACCATGTTTTAAAAATAAAATATGAAGAGGAATCAATTTTTAATCTAATGAACTTAATTTAAAGATCTAAAAGTGTGTACAATCAAATTTATGAATGTCTAAATTTGACTATGTTTGGTTATGTTATGCAAGTAACCTAAGAAGGGTAATTGAGCTCATTTTGATGTTGTTTCAATGTACCATAATGAATTATATATTTGGGAGTGTTTTAGACTCCAAAAGTACCATATTTGTGTATTATAAATGTTTTACTAATTGTATGCAATATGAAAAAAGGTTTATAGGTTGACTTTGTATTCATTTATGGTGACCATGTGTACAAAATGATGATTGAGAAAATTATACTTAAGCATAAAGGTACCCAAATAATTTAAGAATGTTAAATGGGTCATTTGGAATGGTCAAATTCACTTGTTAGTGGTGTCAAAGAGGTGAATGGGTCATCATAGGACATAAAAGGTGATTTAGGCCTATTTGAAAAAATGTTGTGCTTAAGTGTAACCCATGTAAGATTCCTTAAGGGTGAAGGCATGTGTTGTGGCCAATATGAACTATTTTTGTCTTTATAATCATGATATGTCTATAAATTGTGAAACCAAATGTGTTGGTTTCTAGACTTGTGATTGAGACTAGTATAAGGTGTATATGAGAACTATGGAGCAATGGAAAGGTAGAGTGCCCAATTGATGAGTTAATGAGTAGAGCATATTGAGGACTATGTGTATGACCTATAGGTAATATTTCTAATGTAAAAATAGTGATATTATAGTTTGGGGATATTCAAAGAGGTTTGAGTGTGCATATGAGGATAGTTTGAGTGAAGGAGAGAGATTGTGGCATGCCTATGTGAGAGGCATGTATAGTATATAGAGAGAGTTTGTGCATGAGTTAGATAATTATAGATACATCATCAGGTGTTGAATACATCAGTTATAAGCTAGATTTTTTCACTTTGAAGGAGGTTCTAAAGTATTTGATCTTCTTTATGGGTAGTTTCTCCTTGTGAAATAGGTGTTTCACTAAAATCCTTTAGTTGAAAGGATTTGATCAATGTTTTATGGTCTAAAGGAGTTGACCATTATCGTGTTTGTAATTTATTATAGGACAAGTAATCCATGTGTTACAAGCTTAAAAGTGGGTTTTATTCCCCATGAGGTTTTCCCATAAGATCTATGTGTTATGTGTTTTATCTTATGTATGTATTGAATGAATGAGATCTCTTGTTAATATTTATTTGATCAAGTTGATATATGTTGATTGTCTAATAATTTGAAAGGTTTAGAATTGAAATTGAAATATTTGGGCTCATTTATTCACCCTCCTCTTAGTAATTATACCTATAACAAACCTAACTCAATTTTATCCTTCCACTTACTTGATGAAGATAACTATTTCTACCTACAACCAAATTACTTCCTTTTTCTTTTACCTTCTTCTCTTCCTATGTCCTCCATTTGAAACCCTTGCCTCTTTTATCAATTTTACTAATTTTAGCATGCCAAACAAAAATTATATGATTATGGTTAACTTACCTCAAAATGATCCTATTTGTATTCATGAAAACTCTCCATACCACCATATTTTATGACATAGTTATCGCCTTCAAACTCCCCTTTGACCTAGTCAACATGAAAAGTGAAATTGCCAAATCAAAACCTCCATTGATACCCTATTTTACATGCAAGGTTCAAATATTCCAAATCATGATATCATAATAGCTTTTTGAAAATTTATGTTTGACATTAAAATGTCAAAACACAATCATGTTTTAATAATTCCCTAGTTTTCAATATGACACCAAATTTACACCTTATTATTTTCACCATATACCCAACTAAAATCAAATTACCTTTATGTATAATTTTTATCACTCAATAATTAAACCATTTAAATATGCATATTTTGAAAATGATTAATATTTTATATAAATTATTACATCTGGTATGTAATTTCTTACTCTTGTCAAAAAAATTAAGTTCCATAATTAGTCACCAAGATATACAACTAGGTAAGAGAGTTATATAGAGTGAGTCAACAAATATATCATTAAACATTTAACAAGTTTAAAATAGTAATTCATAAATATTATTATTTTATTATTTTGATACATCACACAACCATAAAAAAATCACATTAATGCAAGTATGGTGACATACACACAAACATAATCAATAACCAAGCATTACCAAACTAGGAAACAATACAAGGTAAGGAGACACATTAGTAGTATAATGAATGTTGTGAAAAATAATATCAAACAATTAACAAAAAAATAAGATGATAAGATATATGGTGTGATAAGGGATTTTAGTCTTATTCTCTCATCCCCACACATCTCATATACTCCATCCTCTCTGATGATAACCTTCCTCAGTCATATTCTAAACGGTGAACTCTATCTTGCTTCCACCTTGGTATAATAAATAGTAGTTAAACCATATTATGAAATAATCTATGATAAATTGTTAAAATTAAGAGAAAAAAATAATGATGATCATAATGTACCATAAAAAAAATGAGCAACTAAAAACAAAGTTAACAATCATGACTATAAGTAATATATAATTGTCATAAATCAAGATATTGTAAATACATCTCCTTAACACAATAACTTAACTAACCATTAACTATAAAATTTAAAAATTAATAG
Source organism: Torreya grandis (assembly GCA_037957365.1). Lineage (NCBI taxonomy): Eukaryota > Viridiplantae > Streptophyta > Pinopsida > Cupressales > Taxaceae > Torreya > Torreya grandis. Next base: position 1,126,983 of record JARHVA010003375.1, on the reverse strand, counting down.
ATTAATGAGTTTAGAGGATAATTGAGATGTAAAAAAAAGTACACATTCATGTGAAACAAGGATATTGTATATTTTATTCTGTGATTATGTAGCACCTCAGTTTTATACACTTAGAAAACTCATGACCCTAGTTATTCCTCTTAGTTCTACACATGCCTTGCTTCCATAAGACTTGCATCTACTTTATCTTGTGCCCCTTAACCTATATCTTAGTATGAACATCCTTATATTAATGACACAAACATTATATCTATCCCATAATGCTTAAAATGTACTTATCTTACACCTCTACAAGTTATAAACCTAAGCTTGTTCTCCTTCTCCTTGAACATGAATTTATAGGTTAGATAGTAGCATCAACATTATTATCCTAACCCGATGTAAGCATCCAATTCCATTAATACATCCAATTTACAATTGAAATGTATTATAATGGTTTTACTAAGTTATTTAATTTGATTTATATTGTTGTCCCCCAAAAGTAGCAGTCATTTTTGGGACTACATTTGAACTATTTTGGTCTTATAGACCAAAATTGTCTCTTCCATTTCCAAAATTTGTCCTAGACATTCAAATTCCTCATTTTCCAAGTTTCTCAAAAAATCTATAGAATCTACAGGTCAAGTTCAATGGGTTTTACATGTTGATTTCTATGGACTTTGTTTCTACGGACTCTACAGGGAGGTTCATTTATAAAGTTTCAAAGGCTTCTGCAGGCAGTTTCAGTCAAAGGAATTGGTTTTCAACACTTGGTCATTTTCTGAGATTGTTTCAAAGCCTCAGTTCAATTGAAAATCTCCATCAACAAGCATCTGAGTGTAAAAAAGAGACTTGATCCACTGAACCATTGAACCATTGAACCACTTTGGTTCAAAGGTTCAATGGGTTCAAGGTTCAACGAGATCAATGTCTTTGGCAAGAATTAAGCGCTTCATCAAAGTTCAAAGTTCAATTGCTTCAATTGGTTCATCAGCTTCAAGACACTTGGCCAAATCAAGGTGGCTTGAACCATTAAACCATTGAACCACTTTGGTTCAAAGGTTTAATGAGTTCAAGGTTTAATGGCAGGTTCAACCAAAGGAATAGTTTAATGGCTCGGTTCAACCAAGCAGTTCAACACTTTATTTCACTTAGTGTCTTTTGGTTCAACCAAATAGTTCACTCAGTTGGTTTATTCTTTTAGTTCATCCTTTGGTTCAACATCTATAGGTTCAAAAATAGGTTCAAAGACATTTTTCAAAGCTTTGTTTGAACCGTTGAACCAAAACTTGGTTCAATGTCATGGTTCAATGAACAGGTTCAACAGCAGGTTCATTCACTCGGTTCATTCGATTGAACCATTAGCTTGAACCATTGGCTTGAACCATTTTGGTTCAAAGCCTTGGTTCAATTGATTGGTTCAATAAGATGGTTCAACTGTTGGTTTAAAGGCAAGTTCATAATGTTTGGTTCAATGCTTAGTTCATCGGCTTGTTTCATCCAATTAGACTATTGGCTTGAACCATCAGCTTGAACCATTTTTGGTTAAATCAATTGGTTCAACCAATTGGTTCAATAGAATGGTTCATCACCAAAGTTCAAAGAGGTGGTTCAATGTAGAAGGAAACTTCTTGAAGGATAAGTGCCCTTGCAGAGGACACTTAATCCATAAAAGCACCCTTCGAAAGGGTCATTTTTCAAGGAAGCCGAAAGGTAATTCTCTTGGATTTGTTTAAGGCATTTAAAAATTGGCTAAGACTCAATTATTTTGGATTTTTGTCTAAAGGAATTCCTTCAGACAAAAGTCTAAAAGAATTCTAAGTGTTGTGGGCACAAAAAATCTGAAGACTAGTTAAATACTTTGCAAAACAAATTTCTGCAGACTTTTGTCTGTAGGAATTTTCCATGGGCAAATTGTCTGCGAGAATTTTCCATGGGAAAAATGTCCATAGAAATCACCCATAGGAAAAAACACCTAGGAATTTGCCTAAAGGATAGTTTGTAAGAGACTCAAATAGAAAACCTAGGGATTTATCCGTGGGAACTACCAAGGCAAAGGGATGCTAAAGGACCCTAAAGGGCAGGTGCCCTTGCAGGGGACTCTCAGTGGCCAAAGTAAAGGGTTCTTTCTGACCCATTCAAGGATCATTTCTTAAGGCCCAAAAGGGAAAAGTTGAAAGCCAAAAGAGGACCAAGGGGTGATGTGCCTTAAAATGTCAAATTTAACACAGTGAACTAGCCGTTGAGAGCACATCGATGGGCATGTAAATGTCAATTTTAAAGTCCATGAAATAGCCGTTGATCCTTTGAATTTATAGACCTGAATGCATTCCTAGAATTCAAGACCAAAACCAACTGAAAGTGAGGAAAGATAGAACAACGAATGAATCTAGGGCCTGATTTAATTAACCAGAAAAGGAGGAATGATGAAGACAAGATCAAACCGCCAGATGGACATTGAAAGTTGCAATCTTTCAATTGCATGGCTTGTTTATCTACATTGAGAAGATCAAATGGGTAAAATGCCCCAAAGTTCCAGCTTGTCTTCCTAACATTTCCCAATGCATCATGATGTATTACTGTTCCCAAGTCCTTCTTGAAGTGGCTATATAATTGACTTTCTTTCATTGTAAAAATCTCTCTTTTTTTTGACAATCTGAACGAAACTCTACCCAAATTGAGAGGCATCATTCAGTCTTTGTGCTCAATCTATTTATCATATTTTTTATTGGAATAAGAAAGAAAGGGACCTTTTTAGACTTTGTGTTGTGATATCTTTGTTGTTAAGGAATCTGTTTTGATGTCTTTTTCCTTGATATATTTTTTGTTCCATTAATTTAACAAGCAGGATTAGTAAAATTAGTCAGGAAGGTGTCTTGAAGAATCAACTATGAAGAGACTTTATGCCCCCATAGTTGCCTTCAGTGTGTTTTCTTTATATTGCTATGTAAAGGACTTTGAGAAAACTTTGTGCCCTCATCATCCTTTGTATATTACTCTTGAGCATTTTAGGTGCAGACTTTGTGCTGTGTCTCAATTTGTTGGTTACTATGCCCTCAGTTACATTCTGCTTTTATTTCTAATAGTATTATTGTGGTTGTTTGAATAGTTATTTTGAAAGAAGAGGAGTGATGTCTGTCATTCCCTTGAGTTTTTCCTTTGTTTTTTACACATCATCTCTAAAAAAAGAGAGATGGATGGCTTGTCATATCCCTAAGTATTATTTTCTGTTTATACATATATATAGCATATCCACAGGGAACCTCCCCTTGATGAGAGGAGAGAGCAGTCTCCTTTTGATGTGATAAACTTACACATTTGGATGACTAATCTTCCTACTTTGGCTGATCAAACCTATTTTGTTTACCAGTACACTAATAGACAAAATATTCAACCAACAATTTTTGGTGACTCCGCTGGGCATATACCCATTATCCATTTATAGCCTATCCATTCACCTCCACACTAACTAGGAAAAAATGTATAGTTTAAAGCCCCAAGATTTAACTGAATCAAAGTCAAATATTTTCCATTTTGTTTCACAATCTGGTAAATTCAAGGTATACATAAAGCCAAAGGGCTAAAGGTATCATTGATCCTATGTTGGAGCTGGTATAACAAAGTGATTCTGATCTATTTCCTTCACCATCTCATCTCCAATGAACCAAGAGCTTCCCTCCTACTAAAGCTAGATCTCCATTACCAGATGAAGTATCTACTTTTGTTGTTGATAAAGATGTACCTATAATTACCCCTTTGAGATTTGTTATCCCTCCTTTTCAGAATCCTATAATGGTAGTTCAAGGCCCCTGTGGTAATGCTTTTGGTCCTCTCAATCTTACTCCTCCTCTACATGAGCTTCCATGCAATTTTAGGAAGAATTTGCCTAAATTCTATGGTGATGGGAAAGTTCATCTTGATGAACAAATTGTAGCATTTAGTATAGCTTGTGGAGTAATCAGAGTAGAATTTAAAGATGTAGCAGTTAGACTTTTTGTTGAAACACTACAAGGTGTTGTTGTAGATTGGTTTTAACATCTATAGGCTCAGTCTGTGACTGATTGGAATACTCTTAAAGCTAAGTTTGAAGCCATATTCAAACCTGTAGAAGATGCACATACACTTCTAGCTCAACTTACACAGATGAAGAAATAGCCTCATGAGCCAATGAGAGACTTTATAGCTAAATTTGACAAATTGAGAAATAGAATCTCTGTAATTGCTAGACCTATAGTTGAGAATCTCAAATGCTTTTTCATTAATTCTCAGCTACCTGAAGTCAGTTTTCTCTTGAGACATGCTAGTCAAATAGATCTCACTGTAGCTCAACTTTTGGCCACTAAAGTAGAAGATGATCTCATCTTAGTAGAGAAAATAATAAGATATCCAAATAGAAACAGAGCTTCATCATCTTCTAAATTTGCATCTACAAGCACCACAGATCCAATGGTGTAGAAATTAGCAAATGAGTTTCTTGCTCTTAAGAAGCAAATGGCTCAAGAAATGCCTTATGTTCCTACATACAGAAGGACATTCCCAAATCAGTCATATCAAGGCAATGTTTCTAGGAACCAAGGGCAACAAAATCGCCTTCCTCCCCCATAAGGAAAACTTTCCCTAGAATCTCCTCTAACTAATTCAGAAATGGGATACCTTGAAGAATAATCAAAATTCTCTTTCCAGCCTAAATTGAATCAAGAAAATGATGCTAAAATCATTAAAGAAAATCAAGAAGAATCAGCTGACGACTCCCACATTAGTTTCCTAAATTACCAGGATGAACCCAAAAGTAAAGGAAAAGCTTCAGATGGATCATATGCAGTGTTTACTAGATCCAAGAACCAATCAATCTAGCAAGTTAATAAAGAAAAGATAGAAGAACAACCTCAACCAACAATCATAATTGCTAAACATGGGACTGCTCTACCTTTTCAATCAAAGGATTTGGTCATCACCCAAAAGGTAAATACATCTATTTCACCTTCACCTTCTACTCCTAATTCGCAAACTAGCCCACCTCCCATCCCTCTTAAAACTCAAAAAGTTGAAGTACCTTTCTTTGTATCTAGCTTGATTCAGCCATTTGACATAAGTGATCATGTTAAAAAGACAAAAATATAGATGTCTAAACTTGAATACTTGCAGTCCAATCCAAATCAACTGAATAAGCTTGTTCAATATGTTAAAAATCAAACCGTCCCTATAGGACAAAAGGCTAAAAAAGTAATTCTTGATTCTCCAAAGAACATGCCTATTCTAAATAATCTAATCATTACTCCTCCAGTTGCTCCTGGAAAAATATAACCCTTCTATGTTTTCCTATTAATCAATGGCCATAAGTTGAGTAATTATATAATAGACTCAGGTGCATCTAACAATGTCATGCCTGCTAAAGTCACTAAGTCTCTTGGTCTCACACTAACCAAGACATTTGGGAGATGTTTCTCCATGGAGAACAAGCAAGTACCATTGCTGGGGCAAATAAAAGATGCCCAATTTGCATTCATAGCCTTTCTAGACAAGAGGATTAAGATGACTTTCTTGGTGGCTAATGTCCCAGCATCTTATGACATTTTGCTTGGACAAAATTTTTGCAAGGATGTAGGAGGAGAACTAAACATGGATCTATCTGAGGTAAGGATCCCTATCCAAGGCATGATGAAAAGGATGCTCCCTAAAAAGGAAGCAAAGTATGTAGTCACCCAGACATTAGCTATTGAATCTCAAATCTTTTTTGAATTTGCAGGTATGGGTAACTACTTTCTATATACAGATGAAGAAGGGTCCTCTATCTCTGATGAAGGAAAGTCTAAAGAAAAGTCAATGTCTGATGAAATTTGGAATCTAGAATTTGATGGTAGTTGTTCCTCTACTGGTTTGGGAGCTAGGATTATCTTGATATCTCCTCAAGGAGATATGTTTCCTTCATCTTATAAATTACAATTCAACAACACTAATAATACAGCTGAATATGAATCTCTGTTGCTCGGCATGAAGGCTACTGAAGAAAGAGGCATCAAGTTTCTTGATGCCAAAGGGGATGCTGAATTAGTGGTCTGTCAAGTGAGAAATCTATATCAGACTAAGAATGAAAGGTTACGCCACTACCGTAACCTAGTTTGGGACTAAATTTAAAGCTTTAATGCTTTCAATATTTTTGCCATACCTAGAGAGTCTAATGATAGAGCTGATGCACTTACTATTTCAGGAACTCCCTTAGTTCTTCATTCAAATTTCAAAGAAGACAAGTATACCATTGAGTTGGTCTATAGACCAAGTGTTCCTAACAATGCTGATCATTGGCAAATATTCAATGATGATCATCAAATCATTACTTTCTTGGAATGAAAAAACAATTTTGAATAGCTATATTTTGAAGGTAGCAAATCTCAAAATTTTGAATCTATTTTTGAATCCAATTCAGATATGAATGAAGAATTCCAATAGCTGAAAGGAAACAAATTTCCTAAAGGCCTGGTTTCTCTTGAAAAGCTGTTTGACAAGCATGATAGATTCATCAAAAAATAGTAGATAGATTCAAATTTCTCTAAGGGATTTGACCAAGTAAATCTGACCAACAAAGAAAATCCTAAGATGGTCAACATTTGTAAGTGTTGCACCCCTGAAGAAAGATTCAAATTCACCTCTTTGCTCTATCAATACATTGATGTCTTAATGTATTCTTATGAAGACCTGCAGTCTCTCAGACCTGATAAAATCTACCATCACATTCCTCTCAAGGCTGACTCAACACCCTACAAGTAGAAATCTAGAAAATATAATCCAAAATTTTTAGGTACTATTATGTCTGAGATACAAAAAATGTTAAATGCTAGAATTATCTTCCCAATCCATCATTCTACATGGATTGAAAACATAGTGCCTGTAAGGGAGAAGAATGGCAAAATTCACATTTATGTAGATTTTAGGAATCTAAATCAGTCATCTTTGAAAGAAAATTACCCTTTGCCAATCATGGACCAAGTCCTTCAAATAGTAATAGGATTAGAGATGTTATCAATGTTGGATGGCTTCTCATGTTATAATCAAGTTGAAGTTGGTGAAGCTGACCAACACAAGACTGTATTCATCACACCTTTGGGTACATTTACATATAAATGAATGCCTTTTAGCTTAATAAATGCTGGTGCTACCTTTTAAAGAGCTATGGACATGGCCTTCAAAGATCAGATTAGCAAATTCATAGTGGTATATCTTGATGACTTAACTATCTTTTCAAAGCATCGATCTGATCATGTACGACACTTACAACAAGTGCTAGAGTGTTATCGCTAGAATGGTATTTTCTTGAATCCTAAGAAGTCTATTTTTGGAGTAATAGAGGGGAAACTCCTTGGACACATTGTGTCCAAAGAAGGTATAAAGATAGACTCAGATAGAGTCAAATCTATTCAAGAGTTGAATTTGCCTACAAGTAAAAATGTCGTTCACTCTTTCTTTGGAAAAGTGAATTTCTTACAGAGATTCATCCCTAAATTTACTGAGAAGACAAGACACATTGTGAACATGATGAAAGGGAAGACTACCTTCATCTAGACTAAAGAAGGCAAATCAGCATTTCAAGATATCAAGACTGCCATTTCTCACACCCCTACCTTGGTTTGTCTAGATTACCATAAAGATTTCATCATATATAGCTATGCATCTGAACACACTCTTTCAGTGATTCTTGTTCAACAAGACAAAGAAGGTATGGAATCCCCCATCTCTTTCATGAGTTTCCCTCTCAAAACCCATGAAATGAAGTATTCAAATATAGAGAAGCACACCTATGCATTGGTAAAAGCAATCAAACATTTTTGCTTTTATATTTTGAATTCACATACTATTGCCTTAGTTCCTGACACTACAATCAAGTCTATATTAACTCAGTAGGAGTTTGGCACAAAGAGAGGTAATTGGATTGCAAAAATCTAAGAATTTGATCTAGATATCAAGCCAATAAAGCTGGTCAGAGGTAAAGGCCTTTGCCAATTAATGGCTGACAATAAGCCAAAAGATACATAACATGAAGAAGCTAAAGTAGAAGATATGCCAATAGTCTTTTTTGTCTGCACTACCAATGAATGGTACTCAAATATTGCCTATTTTCTGACTTATGGTGAATGTCTTGCTCATTTGTCTTACAAAGAAAGGAGGACTATCAAGTTGAAAGCTACCAATTTTGTCCTTTAGGATAATGACCTGTACAAGAGAATCATAGATGGAGTATTCCTTCACTATGTAGACAAAGAACAACAAACCTAGCTTTTGAAATCTTTCCATAATCTGGCCTGTGGAGGACATTTTTTTGCTCCTATGACTGCTCACAAAATTTTGTGAGCTAGGTATTATTGGCCAACTCTTTTCTAAGATGCACATGAGTGGGTGAGAAAAATGTTAACTTTGCTAGAAATTTGTTGGAAGACCCAAGTTGGCTGTCCTACCTCTCAAGCCAGTAATCATAGAAGAACCTTTCCAATAATGGGGACTTGATTTTATTGAGACAATAAACCCATCTTCAAGTGTTGGACATGATTATGTCCTTACATCAATTGATTATTTCACCAAGTGGGTAGAAGCAATCCCAACTAAGCATGCTACTTTAGAAGTTGTATGCAACTTCATCAAAGAGAATATCATTTCTAGGTTTGGAGTTCCACTCAAAATTGTTACTAATAATGCAGCTTGTTTCACCTCTCAAGAGATTACACAATTCTATTTTCATTATGGAATTACACTCTCTCATTCTTTTGATTATTTTCCATAAGAGAATGGACAAGTTGAGTCTAGCAATAAGAATTTGGTAACTATTATCAAAAATCTAGTAGATGATAATCAAAGGACATGGCATAAAACATTGGTTGATGCTTTATGGGCAGATAGGATCACACCAAAAAAGGCAATTGGTATGTCCCCTTTTTAACTTATTTATGATATTAATGCTGAGATACCAATCACCTTAGAGTTACCAGCCTTGAAATTAGCAAAGGCCATTGAAGATCAGACATATGAGAGTTCTCTTGACAAAAGAATCATGTGCCTAACTCAACTGGAGGAATAGAGAACCATGGTGGTGGACAAAATTGCTAATGATCAAAGTCTGGTAAAGAAACTCTTTGATCAGAAGGCTACAAATCATGATTTCTAGATTGGGGATCAAGTCCTGCTATGGGACAAAAGAAGAGAACCACAGGGGATGCATGGAAAGTTTGACTCCCTTTAGAAAGGCCCATTTATAATTCATCAACACATTGGTGAAAATAGCTTTCTATTGAAATACCAAAATGGCACACTCTTTTCTCTACCCCACAATGGGCAGTATCTGAAACACTTCAACTCTTGAAGTATCAGATCATTACCTCTATATATATTTATATTTGTACAATTTTAATTCTATTTTGTTTTGTTTGTTTTCATTTTTGATTCCTTTCATTTCTGGGTAGCATGACTCTGTAACCCAATGGCATATTTGAAGACAGTGGAGATTCTAGATTCTACTCCTTTCAATTCATTTTGCAATTGATAGAAGTTCCCCAACTGGAGCCAGTTGTTGTCCCCCAAAAGTAGCAGTCATTTTTGGGACTACATTTGAACTATTTTGGTCTTATAGACCAAAATTGTCTCTTCCATTACCAAAATTTGTCCTGGACATTCAAATTCCTCATTTTCTAAGTTTCTCAAAAAATCTACAAACTCTACAGGTCAAGTTTAATGGGTTTTACATGTTGATTTCTACAGACTTTGTTTCTATAGACTCTACAGGGAGGTTCATTTATACAAGTTCAAAGGCTTCTACAGGAAATTTCAATCAAAAGAATTGGTTTTCAACACTTGGTCATTTTTTGGGATTGTTTCAGAGCCTCAGTTTAATCAAAAATCTCCATCGGCAAGCATCTGAGTGCAAAAAAGAGACTTGAACCACTGAACGGTTAAACCATTGAACCACTTTGGTTCGAAGGTTCAACGGGTTCAAGGTTTAACAAGTTCAACATCTTTGGCAAGAATTAAGAGCTTCATCAAGGTTCAAAGTTCAATCACTTCAATTGGTTCATCAACTTCCAGACACTTGGCCAAATCAAGGTGGCTTGAACCATTGAACCATTGAACCATTGAACCATTGAACCACTTTGGTTCAAAGGTTCAATGGGTTCAAGGTTCAATGGTGGGTTCAACCAAAGGAATAGTTCAATGGCTCGATTTAACCAAGTGGTTTAACACTTTATTTCACTCAGTGTCTTTTGGTTTAACCAAATAGTTCACTTAGTTAGTTCATTCTTTTAGTTCATCCTTTGGTTCAACGTCTATAGGTTTAAAAACAAGTTCAAATACATTTTTCAAAGCTTTGTTTGAACTGTTGAACCAAAACTTGGTTTAACATCTTGGTTCAATGAACAGGTTCAACAGCAGGTTCATTAACTTGGTTCATTTGATTGAACCATTGGCTTGAACCATTTTGGTTCAGAGCCTTGGTTCAATGAGATGGTTCAACTATTGGTTCAAAGGCAAGTTCATAATGTTTGGTTCAATGTTTAGTTCATCGGCTTGTTTCATCCAATTGAACTATTGGCTTGAACCATCAGCTTGAACAATTTTTGGTTTAACCGATTGGTTCAACATCTTGGTTCAATAGAATGGTTCATTGCCAACATTCAAAGGGGCGGTTTAATGCAAAAGGAAACTTCTTGAAGGACAAGTGCCCTTGTAGAGGACACTTAATCAATAAAAGCACCCTTCAGAAGGGTCATTTTTCAAGGAAGCCAAAAGGTAATTCTTTCAGATTTATTTAAGGCATTTAAAAATTAGATAAGACTTAATTCTTTCATATTTTTGTTTGAAGGAATTCCTTCAGACAAAAGTTTGAAAGAATTCTAAGTGGCTGTGGGTGAAAAAAATCTGAAGACTAGTCAAAGACTTTATGGAACAAATTTCTGTGGACTTTTGTCTGCAGGAATTTTCCCCAGGCAAATTATCCATAGGAATTTTCCATGGGACAAATGTCCATGGAAATCACATGCAGGAGAAAACACCCAGGAATTTGCCTAAAGGATAGTTTGTGGGAGACTCAAATAGAAAACCCAGGGATTTATTTTTAGGAACTACCAAGGCAAAGGTATGTTAAAGGACCCCAAAGGGTAGGTGCCCTTACAAGGGACTCTCGACAGCCAAAGTAAAGGGTTCTTTTTGACCCATTCAAGGATCATTTCTTAAGGCCTAAAAGGGCAAAGCCAAAATCTGATAGAGGACCAAGGGGTGATGTGCCCAAAAATGTCAAATTCAAGATAGTGAACTAGCCGTTGAGAGCACATCGATGGGCATGTAAACGTCAATTTTAAAGTCCATGAAATAGCCATTGATCCTTTGATTTTCTAGACTTGAATGCATTCCCAGAATTCAAGACCAAAACCAGCTAAAAGCAACAAAAGATAGAATAATGAATGAATCTAGGGCCCAATTAAATTAACTAGAAAAGGAGAAACAATGAAGACAAGATCAGACCGCCAGATGGACATTGAAAGTTGCAATCTTTCAATTTCATGGCTTGTTTATCTACATTGAGAAGATCAAATGGGTAAAATGCCCCAAAGTTCTAGCTTGTCTTCCTAACATTTCCCAATGCATCATGATGTATTACTATTTCCAAGTCCTTCTTGAAGTGGCTATATAAGGAACTTTCTTTCATTGTAAAATTCTCTCTTTTTTTAGACAATCTAAATGAAACTCTGCCCAAATTGAGAGGCATCATTGAGACTTTGTGCTCAGTCTGTTTATCATATTTTGTTATTGGAATAAGAAAGCAAGGGACTTTTTTAGACTTTGTGTTGTGATATCTTTGTTGTTGAGGAATCTATTCTGATGTCTTTTTCCTTGATATATTTTCTGTTCCATTAATTTAACAAGTAGGATTAGTAAAATTAGTCAAGAAGGTGTCCTAAAGAATCAACTGTGGAGAGACTTTGTGCCCCCATAGCTACCTTCAGTGTGTTTTCTTTATATTGCTATGTAAAATACTTTGAGAAAACTTTGTGCCCTCATCATCCTTCGTATATTAATCTTAAGCATTTCAGGTGTAGACTTTGTGCTATGTCTCGATTTGCTAGTTACTGTGCCCTCAGTTACATTTTGCTTTTATTTCCAATAGTATTCTTATGGTTGGCTGAATAGTTCTTCTAAAAGAAAAGGAGTGTTGTCTGTCATTCCCTTGATTTTTTCCTTTGTTTTGTACACATCATCTCTAAAGAAAGAGAGATGGATGGCTTGTCTCATCCATGAGTATTAATTTCTTTTTATACATATATATAGCATATCCACAGGGAGCCTCCCCTTGATGAGAGGAGAGAGCAGTCTCCTTCTGATGTGATAAACTTACACATTTGGATGACTAATCTTCCTACTTTGGCTGATCAGACCTATTTTGTTTACCAATATGTTGATAGACAAAATATTCAACCAACATATATCATGATAGGATTGGTATAAATAAAATATCAACCCTAATTCATTCCTCACCTATGAAACCTAGTAATCAAATGAATAAAGAACTCAAGGGTTCACCAAATGTTTAACCATAATTTGGATAAGGATCCTATTTTAATGGTTAGGGTTAAGGATATAGAAATGATAGGGTTCAAGGGTGAATATTAGAATTATAATAGGCCACATAATGTGCTAAACTCAAATGTACCATATGTTTAATTTATTATGCTAAGATAAGATATTAATGGAAAGTACAACTATGCTAGATATAAAAATTACATAAAAGAAAGTGATTAGATGTTTTTGATGCTAATATGATGTTATATTTGATACATGATGTAGGTAAAAAGATAATTATTAAATAGTTATTAGATTCTATATCTGGTATTTCTAGCTCTCTAGACACTTGCATCGGCCTAGGATAGTTGCATTGATGCTAGTGTCTAATCTTGATGATAGTGTCTATTATGAAATACTCACTCAAAAAATATGTGACCACATGTATTATTTTTATTTTGTATCACATTCACTCTGATGAATTTAGATATGGGTGATAGATTATCACTCTTGGTGAAATGGTAAAACCCTAGCTTTACATATTCAATATTAGTCAAAGGAATAACCTGGCTACATGTATGAATTACGAAAGGAACAATCACAAGGTCATATTTGAAAGTTATAAGCTAGGTCACTATTGTAATTACTTTACACATTGTATTATTCACACACAAGCCAACACATAAGGTAGAACTACATGATTCTAAGGCATTCTTCTAGATTATTTTATATGTAGGTAACACCCTCTGATAATCAAGTCATTTCAAGTCATCTTGTTAATGTTTGCCTAATAACCAATTTTTACCAAGGTCATATTAAAGATGTAAATCTAATTTTTTGCCATTTCACCAATTATGACAATCCATTACCCATATTTTAATGCATTACAGTGAAGGTAAATCCAAACATAGAATAATATAGGTGGTCACATCTTGTTTGAGTATTTTGTACTTGACATTAACATTGATCTTAAACACTAGAATCGATGCAACTATCCCAGGCTGACTATTCCAAAATTATCTTCCTACCTACTTCCTAACTATATCAAATCCAACACTATATTAGAATCATAAACATTTAATTACTTTATTTTATGTCAAATTTATATCTATCATAGCTATACTTTTCATTGATAGCCTATGTTAGTGTTGACCAAATTTGACCCTACAAATCAAATTGAGACCTCTATAGGTAAAAAATTTATTTTTAGATGTTTTTAGGGTCTAATATTATGTAATAAGGTGTATTTTATGTCTTTTGATGTAATTTAATGTCACTTTAGCCTTTATCATGGTCTAATTAATCTATATATTAGTTTGAGTCATTTAATAGGCATTTAGGGTCATAAATGCAAGTGGCATGGTTTTCAAGGTGTAAAAGTGTCCTATTTTTGTTTCAAATATCCAATAAGTTATAATCCATATCAATAATGTTAGTCGCATTTGAAACTTGTAGGTTATATAATTGAATATCAAGAAACCAATTGAAAAGAAAAGAGTTTGACACTTATACTACCCACGAGGTAAGTTGACACATGGGAGAATGTCATGGAATGACTCTTCATATTCCTAAAACTCATTTACATCATTTAAATTATTTTTAAGTTATAAATTAGAGGTAAAACCATTATTTTCCTTCTTCACCCTTCTAGACATATAGAAGTGTTCAGTTTGTTTATGCTTGGTATAGACAATTAGAGAAATTTTAGGTTAAATGTCTTTAGGAGGTGAAATTAAACTTAGATACCCCTATTTATATAATAATATTTCAAGTATTAGTCAATTATTATTTATGAATCATCCCTAACAAGTTGACTATGCTTTTCTGCTTACCAATCTATGCATCCTATAGGTTTTGTTATTATTTTGATGATTCCATACAATCCAAATATTGGGATTGACTAAAGAGGACATATAAATCTTGACATAATATATTCCATGCATTTTTTTGTGTTTAAAAGTGTCTGGATAAGCCAAGTAGCTCAGGTTGCAAGTGAAAACACTTTTTTGTGTAACAGGGAATGTTTCACCATTTTCAAGATCCTCATGCTTTAGCAATGATTCTATGGGGTGGAAACAAGTTCATTATAATATTTAAAATTTTATATTGATATCCTCCCATTTAAATTTCATTCTCCAAATCAATATTCATGACAGTTATAGTCACAAGAATCATGTAGACAATTTACCCTATGACTGTCATACATAGATAGTCATGGTGAATCATGTGTATGAAACCTATATGGCATGTTAATAGAGGTGTGATGAAGGTTAAAAATCCTTGGTGTATCTTATATAATCATGAGGTAGTGAGTTGAGTTTCCATATGGTGAAAGAAAGAAGGACTGTTGTAGTCATGTGCAACATTTGCATATAGTCGACCATTGGAATGGGTACTTATAGGCACTTGAAAGGTTTCAAATGTTGAAATGTCATGTAAAGGTTTGCCTCAAAAAATTTGATATAATAATCCATAATTTTATCCTTTTTAATGGAAAGTATTTGGTCATAGATTCAGACTCATCTTCACTACCTAGATTCATTGTCTACTTGCATATAACTCCATATGCACCTACAAGAGAGAAAAATACTAATATAGAGTTTTGGACCTTGTTTTATATCTATCATGATAAAATAATTGTGTTTTAAAAGTTTTATAGGATATAAGAATAAATTAAAGGTCTATCCCCATGTCTACTTCCCATTATCATCTTCACAACTTGTACATTAGCATAACCACCTACAGGTGGCTTAATAGAGAGATAAAGATCCATATAGAAAGGTTGAAGTATGTGGTGAAACATTCATTAGAGTCTTAATATGTTGAAAGGATCATGGTAGACTTCCCTTGAAGTGATAGACTACTAAGCAAGGTTAAATATCACCTTCTAACATGAGTTGATTATGTATTTAGGGACACTTTCCCTAAAAGAAGAAAATAGAGGACATCACCATTTTGTGGATGACATGAAACAAGGTTGAAATTTACTTTTATGAATATTTATGAGTAAACATAAATCATAAATATAGGAAAAGAGGTATGAAATTTTTTGGAGGTGTATGTTTAGTGGAAGTTATAAGTTAGAGGTCTCCAAGTTGCACTTATACACTCTAAATTCAAATAGTGAAACCTATAGTTTTGAACCCCAAAGAGACTTTCCACCGCAAGGTTGTAATACAAGCCATGATTCCATGATCAAATGGTTATAGGGAATATAAAATAGCATTAATGATCTAATGATCATCTAAAGAGGTTATAATATTGTGCTTCATGCTTCATATGCACCTATAGGTGTCCTTTATTCTGAAAACATCCACCTATAGTAGACTATGAACCTCAAATATCCATATTAGGAGTGCGACCATGGAG
Source organism: Torreya grandis (assembly GCA_037957365.1). Taxonomy (NCBI): domain Eukaryota; kingdom Viridiplantae; phylum Streptophyta; class Pinopsida; order Cupressales; family Taxaceae; genus Torreya; species Torreya grandis. The sequence goes on along the minus strand of JARHVA010003375.1, from coordinate 1,111,101 downwards.
ATACCATTTTATTTTGAAATATAACTCCAGATTATTAAAATTATTCTCAAGGGAAAGGTATCACAAATTTCAAAGGGTAATGTTGACTTACAGTCCTTTTGCTTTAAGAAAGTCAACTGTAGGTGATTGTATAAGGCAATGAACAAAGAAGGTTTTGATTTTTAGTGTTGATGTAGACCAAGCATGAAATTAATGGGTCCAAACCAAGATCAAATGACCCTATGGGATTCATGGAAACTCATTAAACGTTTTAGAAATCCCAAATAGGCATGAACACCTATAGGAACTCTAAACAAACAAAACACAGTTAGACAAAGCACTCAATCCTAACTAGATAGAGAGTATGAAGGGTAAATGAAAGGTCAATGGTGAATAGAGATTTGAAAATCACCATAATTATCATGATAATATCTATAGGTTTTATAGAATATAAATCAAGCATATAGGAGGAGCTCTAGACGAGCAAGGCACAGTTCATATGACAAACCTTGCACACAATCTTTTCCTAATAGTCTATTTTGGTTTTTAATGATTTTGGAGGGTATAATAATAAGACCAAGGGCTGATTATTTATTTAGGAAATACTTATCACTTGTATATTCCACTCTGGTATTCAACTTGTTTTAGTTAATAGGGTAAGTACCCTACATTTTGTCTTAGATAGAGGGCACTCCCCTTAAGTGTAAAATAGAAGTTTAGAGGAAAGTATATAAGGGGATGAGACTAGAAGCTGATTAGACCTTGAAAATAAGTGTGTTTATTTTAAACACATATAGGGAAACATTATAAGCATCTCATAAAAATACGAAGCCTTACAGGGAGGTCTAAACCCTCAAAAGTGCAAACAAGCTTATGAGGCATGGTTAAGCTTAGAGTCTAAATGAAATGTCAACTTCAAATATAGCATGAGATGAGATTTATAATCCATTTTTTAATGTTTATATGGTCATAATAGACATTTATAATCTATTGGGATGTTTTGGAAGCCATGAAAATATCACTATTTGCTTAAAGACAACTCAGGCCTACAAGAAATGGAGAAAAGAGCTTGACAAGGTAACTTCAAATGCTCACATCTTTCACGAGGATTTTAATTGAGATTAAAGGATTTTAAGGAGGTTTATGTAGGTATTAAAATTTGAATTTGTGTATTTTTTTTAATTCCAACATCTAACCTTCATAAATAATCCTTAAGAATAGAAGTGACTCAAAACCCTTGCAAACCCTTAGATAAGGACCCAATTGGGAAAATGAGGTGGAGGGATATCCAATTGGGGTGAAATTTCCATGAAAATTACATAACACTCTCTCAGGATCTTTCCCATTCTTTTGGATTGTACAAAATTATATGGGTGGAGTATAAAATAAGGTATTTTTGATAATTTTATGCATTATATAGGTTCTAGGAGGTTTCAAGAGATGAAATCAACTTTGGGAGGAATATAGAGACTTAATATAACTCCCAATTTATATTTCATGTTTCATAAAATATCTTAGGTGTGCCTACTAGATCTCTCATATTAGCCAATCAAAATTGGTATAGTGAACATAATAGTGAGAATGGTGAGAACTTCAAGTGGATGGATTTTAAGGTCTACCTATGTAGTCTAAGGACATGGAGAGTATTTTCAAGTGTCATCCACTCCCTTATATATATTTTCATGGGAAATTTAAGCCAATTTTGAGTCCAAGTGTGAGAGGTGACTAAAATAGTAATTTTCTTTGAGTGAGGTAGTGATGGCTCACTTCTAAAAAATTCTAGGTGTTTAGGAATGCAACCAATGCATGGAGAAGAATGTCTAGAACCCTTCCCTCTTATTCTAATAATTATAACTATCCATAGTTAGTTTTATGATGTTTAAATAGGGGTGGATGATGAAATTTTATTGTGCAAAGTAAGAACCCCTATGCCACATTTCAAGAGTTTCATGACTTGGGGTGATATTTATACTTCCTAAATTTTTATGATTAGTTTCACATTCCATTATCATGCACATGTAATTCATTTTATAAACATGAAAAGTGTCCTCATGACCTTTTTAATTCTCTCTTATCCTCTCTCTCTCTCAAGTTCTATGAGAATTAGCCATTTTGGCCTTTCTAAGGATACTCCACATGAGTATGGTGAAGCCCTAGTCATCTGCATCCCATTAGATCAATAAAGATTACTGAATTTTGCCTCTTTTTTTACTATTCATAGTTTACTTGAATGATGGATCTTGCTTAGTGATGACTATGGTTTCCTTAGAATTATTGTCTCATTTTCTCACATATTTGTAGCTTCTTCTTATAGGTCATGTGAAGTGTTATATGAAATGTCAAGGTTGAGTGAGTTACCCTAGTAAATAGTGTCATTTTATACCTCTTATCTAGTCCTCCTAGCCTAAATATTCACCATAACTCATAATGAAACATTGATGTGAAAATATTGAAATTGGTTAAGTGAATGTATAGCTACTCCCTTATTCTCATGTGTAACATACAACTGGTTGGTAGTCATCAACTAAATTAGTGTATCACCTCCTTTAGGATAGTTTACTTTTAGTTTTCTCTCCCTTTTCCATTATAATCATAGGTGAAGTAATGATCTATAAGTGGTATATCAAAGGAGTTATCCCTATCCTAAGATTCACCTCATGCTTAAGATATCCACAATATAGAGGTGTTTCAATTATGCCACTTAGATGAGGAGAGCTGAGACATCTCCTCAAACGTTGTAAATCTAAGTGACAATAGTTTTTGGCACACCCAATGAGACTCATTATCCAAGAAGTTGAAGTATTTTTTATTTTGTCTTTTAACACATAAGCCTTTGGTAATATATATCCAATAATCAATGGAAATTACAAATTTACATAAAGTGTTCAAGCATCCTAAGTTTTCCTTTTAGATATTTTTTGTAAATTGTCTTTGTGTTCTTGTTTCCCAATGAAGTTTCATCACTAATTTTGGTGTCGAGTATTGTTTTACACAAGTTCATTGGGTATATAAATCTTATGGAATTCCTAATTAGCCTTTTATGATTATTATCAACCTTTTCATGATCCTTAACATATATATTATGACCCTTATCAACCTTGTCATTAGTTTTATTAGTCCTATAAACCAGCTTTCTCAATACCTTTCTCCTCTTAGTCAACCTAGTCACTTCTAAAAATAATCCATTTCAACCTTAAATTAAACTCTCTTGGGATATGCAAAGTACATGATAGAGATTGATACACTAAGGGTAAATGCTCAATATATTCCTAGTCATCTCATTAATAAGGTGAGAGATGTATTAGATATGGTTAAAAGAGAATGGGAACCTATTGAGAGAGAAAATTGGTAAAGGTTCACAACTGAGATGATAGATGTGGGTACCTTGATTTCATATTTAGATGATAGGCTAATAATTTATGAGAAGCAGCCTCACTAAACCTATCAACCTTCATATCCACTTCCCAAATATTGCTATTAGTCCTACTTAACCCCTACTTATGAACCCAATCAAGCTTATCAAATTCATCTTTTTCCCAATTAGCTAGAAGAGAGAGTTGGAAAGACAAACTTGGTTTTTGAAGAAAACCTTGATAGGTAGATTGAATTATCTAATAAGTGTATTCATCAATCCATTTCATTATCAAAGGAAGTGGAATCTAATACCTCATTTCCCTCTCCCATTATACCCCTACCTTAAGAGAAGACTCCTAGATATGAAATTTGAAGTTGGAGACAAGGTGGAGAATCCAAGCCTAAGGATATCCCAAGTTTCTTGAACACTTCATCCACTCCTCAAATTGCATCACTACCTCAAAAATAGAATCATAATCCTAAAATCATAATATTGAATAAGGTATTGGAATCATGAGGAAATAAAGTGGATAAAATCCTTGATAAAGTGTGTTAAGTTGAGAGAGAGCTTGATCCTATGCAAGTCCCTCCCACCCTTACTCAAGAGACTCCTTGTATTCCATGTCAGGCCTATTATAATCCTTATCCTCATGATGATGTCTATAAAATTCAAGAGAGACTTTTCTAAAATAACTTATCCAATTAAATTTAAGAGTTAGAGTCAATAATGAAATTGTTAAGTCAAGGTGTGATGGAAAGTTTAGAGCCAAAAGAAGATCATATGCCTAAACACACCCCATCTAACCTTCATCAAGAAAATGCTAAAGCCCATTCAGGTTGAAATGAAGTGATTATAAAATGGAAGGAATAAAACCAAACTATTTTATCCCAAGGTATACCTTCCCTTCCTCAATAACTCCCAAAAGAATCCCTTATAATTCATTCCAAATCTGATGTTGAGTTCTATGATCCACCTCCACCAACTAGTTAATTTTGTTTTCAACCTATCACCCTTTACATTGATGGAAATATGGTGTGGGAACCCAAAGAATATAAATTGGTTGATAATAATTTATAAGTCTTTCTTGAATATAACATAGCTCCTTGACAGCCTTGTTGGACTAGTTCACTTGATTATAAAATGCCTAACATTGGCATCACCAAGAAGGACAAAGAAATTGAAGATCTTGTAGTTATTGACAAGCAAATTCAGGTTATAGCAGTTGAGATATAAATTGAGATCCATCAAGAGGTTCTAAATTTTGAAGAAGAGTTGATTTCTTATGTTGAATCTTCATATTATGTTGATATTTAAGAATGTTTTCCTTTTGCCAAAGAACTAGAAATAACCATTGGTTTTTCTACCACTATCTAAGATATCATAGATGGGTAAGAAAATATGGTCTCTAATCAAACTTAGGATGACTTATTTGTAATAATTTTAGTAGGATATACTCCTCTTTAAGGAGGCTATTATTTAATCAAAAATGGAGAAGGCATCCTTGATACTCAAGTGAGTATGCCAAGAAGAAATAACTTTTTAAATTTATCTTTTCAAGAGACATATGCATCTCATGATGATATGTTTGAAATAATTAATATGGGTTATCATCCTCTCAACTAGTTGGGAGAAACACATCAGCTCTTGAAGGATAGAAAAATCTTTTATTAGCCTCAATCTTCCTAGGATTAAGAAACCACTCCTCTTAAAGCCATGCCTACCAAGAAGATACAAGTTGATCATGAAATGAAGAGTGGGCAAAAGTATGAGGTATGTATATAAATTCTAGAGGAATATAATTACATTGAAGACCTATTTAAGGATGATCTACTTGAGAGAGAATCAAGTGAAGTGCCAAGGAATATGTTTGATCCACAAAGCATCCAATCTAAGGAGAAACATGCATGGCACTATGATTCAACTCATGAAGAAGAAGATTCAAGGAATTTTCCATTTTGATCCTAGAAAGGAAGTATGATGAGTTTATATTTGTGCATATTTGGTTGTTTTTATCTCCCTAAGTGCTTTGAGTATATGTGTGTGTCTTGTTAGTTCTTTACTTTGCTTTATGTGTGTCCTTTGTTTTGTGTGGTTGAGGTGGTCAATTGGTCTTGTCTTGATCAAATATTATTGTCAAATGTCAAATTCCTCTTGTGTTTTAGACTTAAAATGACTCCCTAATCCTAATGGACTGATAAGGCTACTAATCTATAATATAGCAGGCATATTACCCCTATGAGTCACCAATTTGTTGACCAAATTTGACCCTATAGGTCAAATTAGGATCCCTATAGGTAAAAACTTATTTTTTATATGTTTTAGGGGTCTAATATTATCTCATAGGGTGTATTTTGTCTTTTGATGTAATTTAATTCCATTTTAGCCTTGATCATGGTCTAATTAATTTGTATGTCAGTTTGAGTCATTTAATAGGCATTTAGGGGTCATAAATGCAAGTCACATGGTTTAAAAGGTGTCTAAGTGTCTTATTTTCATTTAAAACATATAATAAGTTAGATTCCCTATCAATAATTTTAGTCCCATATAAAAATTGTAGGTTATCTAACTAAAGATCAAGAAACCAACTGAAAATAGAAGAGTTCGGCACTTGTACGATCCATGAGGAAAGGTGACACATGGGATAAGGTCATGGAATGAATACTTATATTTCTCAAACTCATTTCCATGTGTGAAATTCGTTTTAAGTTCCAAATTCAATCTTAAACCATTCTACTCCTTCACCCTTTTAGACATATAGAAGTGGTTAGCTGGTTTATGCTTGGTAAAAACATTTGGAGAAGTTTCAGGTTAAATGCCTTTGGGAGGTGAAAGTAAAATAAAAGAGCTCCATTTCCATAACAAGATTTCAAGGATTGGTCAACTATTATTTATGAATCATCCCTAACAAGTTGACTATTATTTTATTATTTTCAAAATAATGGGTTTTTAATCCTAATTAAGTAACTAAGTCTGAGTAAAGTAAATCAATAAATAATATGAAGGAATTAGGATACTAATTTGTGTAAATAGGTTTGTATTTTTTCCTTTTCTAAATATAGTAATAAATAAGAGAAATCTAACTTAGCTTGTTTTGAATGATCTAGAATAAGATAGGATCTGATATTAGAAGAGAAAAACTATGAAACTATCAAAAACTAAATCATAAGGTTTATTTTTGGATTGGATTGGAGCATTGAAAGTGGGACTCCCTACTATCCAGCACTATAATATTTTTCTAGCATTTTTTTCTAGGTGATCTATGTTTTTTGGGTTCTACTTGGCAGGTTTGTGTTACCTTGTCAATGAAATATCAAATCCCATAAGTCTATAGAGCTCACTGTGCATCTATTTTTAATCTTCAAAGCCCTAGGAGATTTGTGTGCTTGAACTTGAATGGAAACTTGGGAAAGATAGAGAAGAGGTTAGTGTGTAAAATATACATTGGATGCACTTCACACCCCATGTATGGGCATGTTACCTACATACCAATACTCTGAGGAGGGATCAAACTAATGCAGTTCTCCCATTGAAGTGCTTGGTGTAATTATGTATGATAAATGCAATTATATGTGAAACTAGATGTACTTTGGATGTCTAGGGACTGATTCAAAAGTTTGAATAACCTTGAAATGATATTGGAAGGTTGTATGTAGAGAATAGGGAAGAGTACTTGAGTATACTTGCTTGTATTCTTACTTCTTTTCTATTAATGAGTGCTAACCCTTGTAAATGGACTTTGAATGGAATTTTATAGGGAAATTAATGATCATGGGTTAAATGAATTCACATTAGGTTGATAAGAAAAATGATAAGGATTAGAAATAATCTGATCATTAGGACCAATTTTGCACTTGGACAAAAACACCAAAATTAGGACACCTTGGGTTGCAGTGCTCCTATCTAAGTTATGCATGATTATACAGAGGGAATGAGACTTAGGGGGGTGGATTTGGGCATAAAATAGATACCTATTCTATAAGGGTTAAGTCCAAAAGGCTATGGGTGATTGGGAATCAGTGAAAGAATAGCCTAGAAGGGTTGTGTAAGCAAGTAGGAAGACCTATAGATTGGGTGTCATTAGCCATGTTTAAGTCATCTAACTTCACATTTTATATGAATAAATTCCCCCCCTTTTATTCTAGTGATGAAGAAAAGTGAAATACAAGAATAAAGAAAAGTAAAAATCATACCTAAACTTACCTGCAAGGGAGAAGCTCATGAAACTATGTGATGCTATATGTGTATAGAGAGAGCATGCTGTGAAGTGTGAATCTATAATGAAAACATAAAATTAGACTATTTATTACTAGATACACTATATATAAAATAATAATGTACAAAATATAAGTAAGAGGAAGATAAAGGAATGAACATACCTCACTAAGTATGTGAACCAATAAAAAACTTGTTATGATGTTAGATTGTGCTAGGTGTGTGTTGTACCAAAAGTAATATCATGAATGAAGTTGAGTGCTCAATTCCCTAAAAGTGGGTCAATAATGCAAAGTTAGGCCCTTTGGCTCCATCATCACCTACTAAGTGAAGCTAATGATTCATGCATGTGTCAATTAATGTTTGGATTGTATGTCTAATCCCTCTAAATAGGTGGCTTAAGAATACAAAGGCTGACCCTTTAGCTCTATCATTGCCCCATGAAGTGAAGCTATGAAGTGATACTAATATAGAATGCATGTCATATGAGATGGATCATGGAGCCCATGGATGTTATAGAAATTTGAAAGTGTGACATGGATATCTTGAATGTATGCTATAAACTAGGCCACTCTTGGCCATTTAGAAATATGGAGGTTAGGCTTATATGAAAGCCACTCTAAAACTGATGCACTATGCTTATGTGAAATCCAGCTCAGGAAATTAGGTACTCAAAAATTTAAACTTGTATGAAATTTCAACTTGAAATTGATGCTAAATACCTATAGATGGAGAAAGGCACACACCTACTAAGAATGCCTAGATAATAAATTAAACTCAAAAATAAAAGAAAACCAATGTGCCATGCACATTGCCCCCAATCACTGGTGTCTAGAACATGGATTCTAATATGGAAGCTATGTCATCTACCTAATCTGAAACTAAATTTTTGAATCATCATACTGTGTATGATAACCCCCTATATCTAGATTCTTTGAGAAACTTGTACTGAACCACTGATTTTGACTGATTTGGATGTGCAAAAATTGTATCTAAACTAAACATTTTATCTATTTCTAAAAAATTGAGTGTTTTTCTACCTAGATAGGAGCACTAAAATGAGGACACCCATGTTTTTGGTGCTACTATCCATTTTTTATTCTATTTTCCTATGCTAAAACTAGTTACTGATATAGAACTATCACTATTTTTCTCTCTATTTCGATCGATTTGACCTCTAGATTATAAATTAGGTGATATAAATGTTATTTTTTTGACTACTAGGAGAATTAATCTCTATGACAAAACCCTTATTTTTTTCTAACTCTTTTGAGGGTAGGAATGATGAACCTATAATTATTTCCCTCAGAAGAAAAGAGTCCTACAAATGTGTTATGTTACATAGATACATGATATAGTAATGATATTTAACAAGATATCTCTAGATATAGCAATGTTTGTATTAAGAGATTTGTTAGATCAATAGGGGTATGACTAGATATATTTAACAATGTAAAATCATGTGTAATGTATTGAACTAGAACTAGATATGTTAGATGTTGTTAGTTGTTAGCTATCAAAGAGGGATGGAGCATGATGTCCATCATGTCATCTAAGAAAGCAAGGGAAATGCATGATGTGGATCATGGCATTTTCACACATTTGAGAAGCAAACAAACAATCAAACAAACAAGCAAGAAGCAAAAAGTAGGAAGAATACAGGGATGGCCAAGAGGCCATACAAACAAGGGATATGGGTACATGTCACTCGAACTAGAAAGCAAGCATAGAAGGAATGTTCAAATGCCACATACACATATAAGTGAAACAAGTGAAGTTGGCATAGGGGCCTAGGTACATAGAAGGGTACAATAAAAGGACATTGGAAAATGTCCTAAGGCATACACATGAATAGAAGTAAAAGATGTTGGAAATTTTCCTAATGCAAAAATAGGAGACAAGCAAGAATTAGAAATGGAATCACTCAAGCTACACTAAGCAAGAGGAGAAAGCATGTAATAACTAGAAAGGTGGAATCACATCTAAATAATAAAAGCAAATGTGAAACTATGCAAAACATGTGTATTATAAGACTAAGTATATGCTAAGAAATAAACAAGTGCTAGATACTAATGAAATATTGATATAGTAATCTATGTAATCTAGAAAGTAATGTACATCAGTATGATAACTTAGAGTGTGTAGTGTAGGAATGACATAACCTGGATGGTGTAGTCATGTAAAATATTCCCCCAATGGGTAGGTATACAAATTTTTGTCTCAAATGTAAAAGTATGAATGCCCCCTCAATGGGTAGACTGAATAAATTAAGTAGTTGGATGTCACTGCACACACTCAAAGAAGATCAAGTGAAGCACGGTGATGTAAAAAAATTGACATACAATAGCATGAAACAACAAATGTAATTCCTTACATGATATTAGTAATGAAAATCATGGATGATACATAGAATCAAAATATTTTTAGTGTTTTTGAATTATTTAAATGTTTTTGTAATTTGATTTTTTTGTATTTTGAGATAAGTTATGTATAGGTAAAACTAGGAAGAAATGATAATAACCGATGAGTCTTAGATGAGACTCTTTGTCATGGTGTCTTATATTGAACAATTGAATCATGCATGATCATGAGGCATGATTGAATGTCTGAGATTATGAAGCTAAAATCTATGTACATTGTAACTATTTTGAAATATCTAAAGTGGAAATTAAATGTGGGCTCTCCCTATAACTCTAAGAAGTGGATGCAACTATAAGGTCTTAGGGACCCATCTAGAAGTATAAGAATCTCTCTAAATAGGTTTTTTCTATGTAGCTACATGAGACCTTAATGTTACTACTCTAGGTTTGAAAACTGTAGCTAAAAGCTATCTATAATCTTAAAATGGTGGAGGTGTGTGAACCCTCTACATTGGTGATGGGTGTCATAACTATGGCTAGATCTGAAGTGGAAGCAAAATTGAAACTAGAGGAGAAACTAAAATAGGTGAAAGAACTAGAGCTAGTGTTTATAAGTTACAGATGGATCTAAATTGAGGAGTGGTAACTCATAAGGAACTCCATAGATTGTAATAAATTGATTAGCATGAATGAATTTAATGCATCTATGAAATATAGAGGGTATTACCCTAAGTTTTTGAATCCATGGTCAACCAAGTAATATGTCAAAAAATCTTACACTGGGAACTATAGTGAATGGTGTTGATAAATATGTAGGACCAACTTGTAGTAGAAGTACTATCTCACCTAATGAACTCTATATATACCCATTGAAACTAATGATAACTATGTCAGTCAGAGTGACATCATGCTCTAAACAGCCCAAATGTTGTAGTAGTATCAAGGTACATATGTTAAGGCTAAAACTATTGTCAATAATCATAATGTGAATAGGTTGATTATGAATATGTGCTCTAATAAAAAGTGCATTATAACCTGTATTATCCTCCATTAGCTCCTAATCTAAAAAAGATATCAAAGGTCTGGCTAGAACTCTAGACTCATACACACCTATCATACCTCTCAAAGGATGTGCCTCAACTAAAGGTGCCTGGTATGTAGCTGGTGGAGGATGTGCATGGTATGTATGGTGAACACTTGAGGTGTCCTCTTTCGCCTATTTATAATGTTATGGAAATAGATTTGAGAAGATTTTTAAATCTTTATCTTATGTTGGATTTGCCTTTGGAGGCTCAACTAAAGTGCTTAGATCAAGTAGATTATCATCCATCAAGTCCTATATCTTATGTCTCAAACTAATGCATTTATTTGTTGTGTGGCCTAGTGCCCTATGATAATTGCAAAATGCATGTTGATCATATCCCCATGGAAGAGGCTTCATTGGGTCAACTTCCCAAATAGGAGTGTGAGTGATGATGTTACATTCCAATAACTATTGCTAAACCCTAGTTGGAGAAATTGGTAGATTGATAAATGCACGATGAGGAGGTGCTGATAAGACTACACATTGAGGGGCCTCTGAAGTTACATTGACTATTGATTGATTTTGATTCTTATTGTCATTGATTTTTACCTTCTATGGGACTTTACTATTACTCTTGTTTTTTTGTGTCTGAGATACTTAAGTACTTAAGTTTTTCCATTGAAATTAGCTTGAATTCTCTTTTCTTGAGTGTATGACAAAATTCGATGAAGGAAGAAAATCTTTTAAACATAATATATTCATGTAATGCTAGTAGAAGGATATGTTTGAAGATGTCATATAACTCTTGATCAGCCATGGGGCTAGTTAATTTATCTATAATAATATTATATATAAGAACATAATCTATGAGGCCTCATTTGACCTTTGTTTCTATTGATCAATTTGTGCATAACAAACCTTATCACCAATGTTGATATTTAAATGTGCTAGTAACATGTTTGCTAAAGATTTAATGTTGTGACTGACTAATTTGGTAGACTATAAAACCATTGTAAATCATAATCCTTTAGACTCTATAGAAATATCTTGTTAAGTAGCTAGTAATTGGGTATATAATCCGAACATGCTACATGAAAATCTCTCAAATGTGTCTCTAGATTACCTTACCATCATATAGAGTGAGCTTGGGTTGAACAAAACCTGATTGTAAGGGTGTAGAAGCAATGTGGCATGTCAATGGTGTATACAGAAGAGCAAAAGAATCTAAAGATTCCATAGGTCTAGTGGTACCTTTCTCAAGATGTAGCACCTTAGATTGAAGAGATCTTATCTCTTACACAAGGGATGCCACATTAGGAGATAGGGATGTACTAGTTGTGGTTGGTGGTATAGAAGAAGGTTGGGCTGCTATAGGGGTTGTTGAGACATAGTTGCCCCCATAATGTCATTTGAAATTTGTTGTTCTATTATTTTAGAAGATTTCCCATTTGTCACTTTTTGTTGTTCTTCTTGTATAATTCTAAGCATGTCACCTTGTATATCTAGATGTTTAGCTATGAGTTTTTGAAGTTATCTTTTATCAATTTCATCAAAATTGGTATATTGAGCCATTAGTAAAGTAAAAAAATAAATTGAAATGTGTTTGAATGTTTTAAAATAAAATATAATAGGAAATGTGCTATAAAGGGAAAGTATTGGATATAATAAATGTAAATTCCAAAAAATAATGAAGTGGAATTTACATAAAAAGCATGCTAAGCTACCAAAAATGTAAGGTGATACCTCAAAAAGCAAGTAGGTGCTAGTATATGTAACTAAGGATTTTTCAAAAAATATTTATGCAAAATAATATGAATTTTTTATTTTGAAATTTATTTTTTGAGTTGGATATGCAACTAAAATGTAGAAAATGATTGGTTAAGTAATGGAAAGTAACTAGGACTTTAGTTGATGCAATTAGGGTTTTTTGAATGAATTTTTAGAAGTAGTATGATAATTTTAAAATTTTGATATGAATTTATAGAAAATCTATAAAATTTTGCTTTAAAAATTTAGGAAAAATCAGAGAATATTTCAAGAATTAGCAATATATTTTCCCTAGTGTTTGAAATGTGTTTGTATGCAAAAAGGACCTAGTATGTGCAAACTAGGGTTTTAACAAAATATGTGATATTTTTGCAATTAAATTGTAGATTTATAATTTTTAAATGTAGGAAAAAATATTAAATTATGGGAAAAAATTAGAAATAATTATCCCTAAGTTTTCTAGGGTTTTTATGCAAATTCAAAGTAAGTTAGGTTCACCAAATCTTTTATTATTTTCATAATAATGGAGTTTTATTCCTAATTAAATAAATAAGTCTGAGTAAAGTAAATTATTAAATAATATGAAGTAATTAAGATATTTATTTATGTAAATAGATTTATTTTTTTTCCTTTAATAAATATAGTAATAAACAAGAGAAATCTAACATAGCTTATTTTGAATGATCCAAATTGAGACATGGTCTGATATTGGAGGAGCAAGATTGAGAAACTATCAAAAACTATATCCTAAGGTTAATTTATAGATTGGATAAGAGTACCAAAAGTTGGACACCCTAATTTCTAGCATTGTAGTCCTTTTCTAGTGTTATTGTCTAGGTGATTTGATTTTTTTGGTTTCTACTCAGTAGGTCTGTGTTACCCTATCAATGAAATATCAAAGCCTAAAAGTCTATGGAGCATGATGTGCATCTATTTTTAATCTTTAAAGTCCTAGGATCTCTTTTTTCTTGAACTTGAATGAAAACTTGGAAAAGATAGAGAAAGGGTTAGTGTGTAAAGGATACATTGGATGCACTTCACACCCCATGTGTGGAAACACTACCTACATACCAATACTTAGAGGAGGGATTAAGCTAATGTAGTCCTCCCATTGAAGTGTTTGGTGCTATTTTTTATGATAAATGAAACTAGATGTAAAATTGGATGTACTTTAGATGTCTAGGGACTGATGCAAAGGTTTGAATAAGTTTGAAATGTTCTTAGAAGGTTATATGTAGAGAATAGGAAAGAGTTCTTGACTGTACTTTCTTGTATTCTTTCTTATTTTCTATCAATGAGTGCCAAACCTTCTAAACATACTTTGAATGTCTTTTTATAGGGAAATTAATGATCATGAGTTAAAATAAATCATGTTAGGTTAATAAGAAAAAGGATAAGGATATGAAAGAATCTAACTATTAGGACCAATTTTGCACTTGGACAACATCTCCAAACTCAGGACACCTTGGGTTTCAGCAATCCTATCCAAGTTGGGCACTTTGTCGAAAGGGAATGAGACCTAGGGGAATAGATCTAAGCCTAAAAGAACTACTTAGGTTTATAAGGGTTAAGTCTAGAAGGTTGTGAATGATTGGGAATTAGTGAAAAAATAGACTATAAGGGTTATGTAAGCAAGTAGGAATACCTATGGATTGGTTCTCATTATCATGCTTATGTAATCCAATTTTGCATTTTATATGACTACAACTATGTTTTTCTACTTGTCAATCTAAGTATCATATAGGTTTTGCTCTTATTTAGATGATTCCATATAATATAGTTGTTAGGATTGACTCTAGAGGAAATAAAAATCTTCAAATCATGTTACCCATGCTTGGTTTAATGTTTCAAAGTGTTTTGATAATCCAAGTATCTCAGGTTGCAAGTGAAGACACTTTTTTATGTAACAGACAGGTTTCCACCATTTTCAAGATCCTCATGCTTTAATAGTGATTTTATGGGGTAGAAAAAAGTTCATTCTCATATTTCCAATGTTATCTTTATCTCCTCCCATTTCAATTTGATTCTCCAAAGAAATTTTCTTGAAGGTTGTAGTCATAAGAATCATGTAGCCAGTTTACCCCATGACTATCATACATAGTTAGTCATGGTGAATCACACGTATCAAACCTATATGGCATGTTCAAAAAGGTGTGATGAAGTTTCCAAAGCATTATTTTATCTTTTAAAAGCATGAGGTAGTGAGTTAAGCTTCCATATGGTGAAAGAAAGAAGGATTTTTGCAATCATGTGTAACATTTGCATATAGTCTACCATTGGAATGGATACCTATAGGTAATTGAAAGGTTTCAAACATTTAAATGTGTTTTAGAGGTTTTCCTCAACCCATTTGATATAATAATCCATAATTTTATCCTTTTTAAGGGTAGGGAGTTGGTCATAGAGTTAGACTCATCTTCACTGCCTAAACTCATTATCTACCTGCATACAACTCCATATGCACCTACAGGAGAGAAAAATACTAAGATAGAGTTTTAGACCTTGTTTTAGGTATTTCATGATGAATAAATTATGTTTTTAAATTTTTATAGGATCTAAGAATAAATGGAAGGTTTGTCCCCATGTCCACTGCCCATTCTCATCTTCACAGCCTGTACATTAGCATAACCACCTATAGGTGGCTTTATAGAGAGCTAAAGAGCCATATAGAAAGGTTGAAGTATGTGGTGAAACGTTCCTTAGAGTCTTAATATGTTTAAAGGGTAATTTAATACTTCCCTTTAAGTGGTAGACCTCTAATCAATGTTAAATATCACCTTCTAACATGAGGTGATTGTGTATTCAAGGGTACTTTCCCTAAAAGATGAAAATAAAGGACCTCACCATTTTGTGGATGACATACAACAAGTTTTCCCATTATATTTATGAATATTTATGACTAAAACTTGAATCATCCATATAGGACAAGAGATATGAAATTTTTTTGAGGTATATGTTTAGCAGAAGTTAGAATTTAGATGTTTCCAAGTTGCACTTTTATACTCTTAATTCAGATAGTGAAACCTACAGTTTTGAGCCCTAAAGAGACTTTCCACCTCAAGGTTGAATACAAGCCATGATTCCATGATAAAATGGTTATAATTCATATAAAAAATCATTAATTATATAATTATCATATAAATAGGTTAGAATACTATGTTTGAGGCTTCATATGCAACTACAAGTGTCCTTTCTTTTGAAAACATCCACCTACAATAGATTGTCAATCTCAAACATCCATAGTAGGAGTGTGACCATGGAGATATCATTTTTATTTTTAAATATAGTTCCATATGATTAAAATTATTCTCAAGGGAAATTTATCACAAATTTCAAAGGGAATGTTGACTTATAGGCCTTTTGCTTCAATAAAGTCAATTATAGGTGATTGTGTAAGGCAATGAACAAATAAGGTGATGATTATTAGTGTTGATGTAGAAAAATCATGAAATAAATGGATAAAAACAATATAAAATGACCCTAATGGATTTATAGAAACTAATTTAATGTTTTTAAAATTCTAAATAGGCAAGACCACCTATAGAAGCTCTAAACAAGTAAAACATAGTTAGAGGAAGCACTCAGTCTTGACTAGGTAAAGAGTATGAAGGGTACATGAAAGTTAAAATTGGTGAATAGAGATTGTAAAATATCCATAATTAGACTTAAAATATCTATATGTTTTTTACAATATAAATAAATCATAAAGGAGGATTTCTAAACAAGTAAGGCACAATTTACATGACAAACCCTACATACAATCTTTTCCTAATAGTCTATTTTGGTTTTTAACAATTTTGGAGGATCTAATCATAGGAAAAAGGGATGATTTTTTTTGTATTAAATACTTATAACTTATATATTCTACTATAGTAGTCAACTTGTTTGAGTAAATATGGGAAGTGACCTATATTTTATCTCAGATAAAGGGCGCTCCCATTGAGTGTAAACTACTAGGTTTAGAGGAAAGTATATAAGGGGATGAGACCAAAAGTTGATTATAAATTTAAAATAGGTTTTTTGAGTTTAAACACATATATGTAAACAATATAAACATCTCATATAGATGATAAGACTTATAGGGAGGTCTAAACTCTCAAAAGTGTATACAGGCTTACGAGGCATGGTTATGCTTAAAGTCCAAATGAAAGGCCAAATTCAAATATATCATGATATGATATTTTTAATCAATTTTTGAATGTTCATATGGTCATAATAAACGTGTATAATATATTGGGATGAAAGGTAAGCCATGAAAGACCACTTTTTGCTTAAAGAAAACTCAGGCCTGCAAGAAATGGAGAAAAAAGCTTGACAAGGTAACTTCAAATGCTCACATATTTCATGAGGATTTTAATGGATATTAAAGGATTTTAGGGAGGTTTATTGAGGTATTAAAATCTATATTTTTGGAATTTTTTTTCAATTCCAATGTCTAGCCTTCATGAACAATCCTTAAGAGTAGAAGTGACTCAAAACCCTTACAAACCCTTGGATAAGGATTTGATTGGTAAAATGAGGTTTGAGGGATATAAAATTGGGGTGTAATGAGAATTAAATTTATTTAAACTTTTCATAATACTCTCTCAAGTTCCTCCCCACTCTTTTGGATATTACAAAATTATATAGATGGAGTACAAAATAGGGTATTTTTGAATGTTTCGTGCATTGTGAAAGTTATAGGAGGTTTAAAGATATGAAATAAAATTGGGAAGAATATAGAGACTTAATATAAATACAAATTTAAATTTAATTATTCATAAAAACTCTTAAGTTTTTCTACCATAGCTCTCATCTCATCCAGTCAAAACTGGCATAGTGAACATGTTAGTGAGAAGGGTGAGAAATTCAAGTGGATGGATTTTAAGGTCTATGTAATAAATATAAGGCCATGGAGATTATTTAAAAGTGAAATAAACTAAATTTTAAATATTTTCATGGGAAAATAAAGCTATTTTTTAGGCCAAGTGTGAGGATTTATTGAAAGAGGAGTTTTCCTTGAGTGCAACCAGTGATGGCTCACTTCTAAAAGATTCTAGGTGATTAAGAATGCAACCAATACATGGAGAATAATTTTTGAAACCCTTAAATATTATTAAAATAATTATACCTATCCTTATTTATTTTTTTAATGCTGAAATAGGGGTGGATGATGAATGTGTTTTTCTTATGCAAAGTAAGAACTCTTATGCCACATGTCAATAGTTTCATGACTTAAGGTGACATTTTTACTTCTTGAATTTGTATGATCAGTTTAAAATTTAATTATAATTCACATTTAACTCATATTATCAGCATTAAAAGTGTCATTTTGACCTTTTAACTTGTCTCATCTCCTCTCTCTCTCAATTTTTATAATAAATAGCCATTTTGGCCTTTGTAAGGATGTTCCACTCGAGTATGGTGAATCCCTACACATTTTCATATATTATATAAATAAATAATACTAAATTTTACCTATTATATGACTATTAATAGTGTGTTTACTTGAATTATGGACCTTTTTTAGTGATGACTATGGTTTCTTTAGAATTGTTGTCTCATTATCTCACTTATTTACAACTTCTTGCAGGTCATGTGAGGTGTTCTAGGAAGTGTTAAGATTAAGTTAGTTATCCTATTAAATATTGTCATTATATACCTCTTATATATTCCTCCTAGCCTAAAAATTCACCATAACCTCATAATGAAACACTGATGTGAGAAGATTCAAATTAGAGAAGTGTATGTCTAGTTAGTCCCTTGTTCTCATGTGTAACATGAAGTTGGTTGGTAGTCATCAAATAATTTGGTTTATCACCTCCTTTAGGATAGTTTAATTCTATTTTCCTCTCACTTTTCCCTTACAATCATAGGTGTATCAATGATCTACAAGTGGCACATCAAGGGAGTTATCCCTATCTAGAGATTCACCTCATTCTTAGGCTACCCACAGCCTAGAGGTGTTTCAATCATGCCACTTGGATGAGGAAAGCTGAGAAATATCCTTAAAGGGTGAAAATCCAAGTGACAACAATCAGAAAAATAAATTTATCATATGCTACATCTAAGTTTTACATAGTAAGTGGCATGTTATAGATTTTATATTCACCCTTTTGCCCTATCATTTCTATATCCTTAACTCAAACACTAAAATAGGATCCTTATCTAAATTAGAGTTGAACACTTGGTGAACCCAATATTTAAAAATCATTATTTCATAATAATTATATTTTAGATGTTTATCTCCTAAATTATCCTAACCTTTATGTTATTTCTCTCTTTTATCATTAATGTCATTGATTACTTTGATGATTATGACTATGAAACCCTTCAATAATCTCTCCAAGTAAGGACCAAAATCCAATACTCTTGCATTCCTCCAAGTGATAAGGTAAACACTATAAAAGCCTTTAATTTTGGTAGCTACTATCCCTCTAATTATGTCCATGGTCCCATCCTTTCAAGACATGATGTGATCCATCCCATGGAGGATCTAAAACATATGCATTTACCTTCTATACCAAAATTGATCCCCCATGGAGATAAGATATTTTAATTTGATCATGATAATTTTCATAAAAGACATAAGGAAATAATGGAGGATTTATTACATATCATTTTTAAATGGGGCATTCTTTCAATTTCATTTATTAAACCCCCTACTATTCATACATTTCCAAATAATCTTCCCCTTATTCAGGGTGATAATCCTTCTTGGCCTTCATTTGATATTGAGATTTTTGAAAGTTCAACCAATAAATTATGATATCTTTATCAAGTCACAATAATCCATAAAGTAAAAATAAACATCTTGTATCTATAGAGCCAAATAATATAAATGTTCTAATGTTCCAAATAAAATACATGTACCAATGTTAAGTAAGGTTTCTCAATAATACAATATTCCTACCACACCAAAAGAGGTACCTTCACCAATTCTTCCTCAAGATCCACTTGCTATATTTTTAAAAGAGGTTAATCATTAAATTTATTAATCTATTCTAATATATTTAAATAAAACACCAAGGGTACCAAAATTAAAATATCCATTACCATTACCAATGTATTCAAAATTTAAGGATTATTAACTTGCACTTATTTTATATGAGGTTGATGATACTCATATGCCTAGGTTCAAAATAGGTGTTAATTTAGAAACAATGATCAAACCTATATCAAACACCACCATCCCCATGGATTATCCTATTTCTATGACTAACGCTATTGGTGACCTTCAAAATTAGGTTTTTATACTTCAAATTCAAGTGGATTTTCATAATGTAAATGCACATGTTACTACATTCAATAATCAACCTCTTGCATAATGTATACTTGAATATCCTTATCCACCTAGTTTTAAATTAACACATTTACCTATCTTTTTAACCGTTAGGATCCACTTAAGCACATGCTAAATTATGTACATTATCTTGGTTAATGGGTAAATTATGACAAACTATTATTAAAAGTATTCCATATGAGCATTTCCAATGAAGCTCACAATTGGTTCTATATCTTACCAAAAGGTCCCTTAACCACTTTTTCAAATTTTGAAGAAAATTTATTCATGTATTTAAATATTCACAAGTTTCCAAAACTTACATTAGAGTATTTTAACAATTTCAAACAATGTGATGATGAGTCCCTTTAATATTATATTATT
The DNA here is from genome assembly GCA_037957365.1 of Torreya grandis. NCBI lineage: Eukaryota > Viridiplantae > Streptophyta > Pinopsida > Cupressales > Taxaceae > Torreya > Torreya grandis. The sequence continues at coordinate 1,090,759 of JARHVA010003375.1, read as the reverse complement.
TGATTCAAAAGTACATCATATGAGCTAGCATTTAGACCCTTAGATTTGGAAATATAATTTATATTTAGTATACACCTTGTTTCCACCTTAAAGGAAAGAACATTACATAAAAAATATGACTATTTCACTATCTACATGCAAATGTACATAGATATATTGCATTCATACTTATCTAATGAAGCTTAACATTTCTTCTTCCAAGTACCAAAGTTTTATCCCTCAAATAAAGGAAACAGACCAATTGTCTATAAAATAATATTTAAAAAATGTGGTATCCCTAACCTCTATATGACCAATTTACAAATGTTACTTAACATGGTACCAATCCAAGGTCCAAATCCTATACAAGAATCTCAAAATGAATGAAACAACAAGATCCCTTGCCATCAATATTTAATAATAAAATTATACATGGGTGGCGTTTATTATTAGTATAACCATGTTAATCCTATAAAAATAAAAACTAATTGTACTGAAAGACATTTTTAAAAAATGGGATTTAATTTCATAGACTTAAAAAAAGGAGGTTGGAAAGACTCCTTGGGCAACATAACAATAACAATTTATTATGGTCCTAAATTTATTAAAACAGGGGTTTGGGTTATGCCTACAACATCTCCATATGAATTTACACATGGAACTCTTTTGTTATACCAAATGGAAGAAAAACATTACCAAAATAAACAAGTCATTTCTTTTCCCCATGAAGGAAGAGTAAAACATTAATGATAGTATTACATCTACTACATATGTAAAACGTGAGGATGAACATGTTATGTCCCTTTTCAACCAAAAAAATCATGATGAAAATAATGTAAGGGATAAAACTTAAGGTTGCAAGGTTAAAAATGGGGAGAGATATGTATGACCTTCCATTGGATGGCATCATAGGATGATATTTCCTCATCATCAAAAATACCAAAAATAATAATCAATAAACATTCAAAAATCCCAAATCACTTCATCACCTACATGTTCTATAGGTTCCTTGGCATCTATATGTTGGTTACTTGTTGAATACTAGCATATAATTTACTAATATATACACATATATAGGTATAAATAGATACATTATACACTTATGGGTTTGGGTCTTCCATCTACTCACATCATCAGGATATTGGGGGCATCCATCTTCTATGATCTTGATGTATACAGGTTACATGATTTAATGATCACTATACACTATCATGTTTGAGAACACATATGTACTTACACATGCCTATTATCCATAATTATACATTAGATATGGAATTGATATGTTATGTAGTTAACATTTTTTTCTAACACATTTGATCCATGGGCCACTATGACATGTTTATGTTGGATAATTATGTTTTTCATTTATATAATTCCTTGAGTGTTTTGACTTGGTATTGTATTATTTTTCAATCATTGAATATGATCCATTGTATGTATCTCTTATTCCTATGTTTTTATTCTTGTGCATTTAAATATTTTATTGCACTCTATGGACATTTTAATGTCATTATTTGTCTTTATGGACATTTGACTAATTCATGTCCATTTTATTTCATGGGATTTTAACATGCCCCTTATTTATGGTCTCCTTGGTCTATTACCTTTTGACTTGATTTTGAGTGATATTATTTTTGTTATTTTTTACTTTTTGATCTTTTTTCATTACTATATAGATGTTTCAATTACATTTATCATGTATCTTAGGCCTGCATGTGATCACATTGGTTTTATGTGCTTCAATAATATATTTACCTAGACATATTTCCTTATATATGATACATGGTTACATTCATAGATATAAAGTTACCTTACACTTTTGAGGTGAGCTAACTACTAGGTACTATATTTACCTCATCTCAAATGGGGGAATATTAGTGGGGGCATGTCATGGTGACATGGATTATACATTTTTCACAACTTCTATATTGTAGTGGGGGCATGATTTGGAAGCATATTTTCCACACTCACATAGTTTATGGTACTTACACTAGTTTTCAACTTCAGTGGGGGCATGTCATGGTGAAATGGCTTCCACACATTCATAGGTTTCAAATTATAATGGTAATAATAATTTGGAAACATGATCTCCACACCTATTCAATTTTTATAATCTCTAATTTATAGTGGAGGCATGTTTTATAAACATGTACTCCACATTAGTATTTATATAAATTTCATTTTTTCACTTGGCCAATGCACACAATTATATTATTTTGATACACATTTTTTGTAGAATTATATATATGGTAACATTATTACACACAATTTTAACATGTAAAAAATATAAGGTGCATATGTTATGAAACATGATCCTAATATTTCAAAATCCAAATCAAATTCAGACTCCAAAACCATTGCACTTATTGATGCCTAGCACACTTTTACAGACTTTAGTGAGCCAATATACTAGAGTGGTTAGTTCAACTTTGGGTATGGTTGGGGTGAATAAATCACTCAATATTTACATTTTTTTAGTTTGGAATTGATCATCCAAACTCACTAGGTTACAAGTATCATTGGGTTATATGGTTGAGCTTATCTCAATTGACAGGAGAAACTCACTTTTTCTCCAAATTTGGGGGCATGAATTTTAATCTCTCTCTCTCTCTCTTTATCTCTATGTTTATCTCCTTGTATATATGCACTTTAAAATAATTTTATATATTTATCCTAATCTTAGTTTCAAATCCTTACAATGATACATATTTTTCAAAAATAACTTGCCAATAGTTAAGGCAGTTACATTGACACATATGTGTACTCCTAAATGTTGATATTTTAATTTTAATTTATTTCAAGAAATTTATAGCTAGATTATATGAACTTATTATATACTATAACATGCTCTTGGTTACAATTAAGTCACCAACAAAACACTCAAACCTAACACTATCAAAGCACTCAGATTCAACACAAGAAAAGATGAGGTGTGTATACACACCTAAGTACTTATTCCTTTCCTTTAAACTATAAATTTAATTACTAGATTAAAAGGGTGAATTTAGATGATATTATATGATTATGTATCACCTCAGTCTTGTAAACTTGGAAAACTCATGACCCTGGGTACTCCTCTTAATTCTACATATGACTTGATTATGCAAGCTTCACATTTACTTTATATTGTACCCCTTTACCCATATCTTAGTCCAACCAACCTTATATTGATGACATAAACATACAATATTATTAGAATTATTAAAATATACTTATCTTACACCTCTACAAGTTTGGATCCTTAGACTACTCTCCTTCTCCTTGGACACTAATGTTTGGATTAGACAGTAACATAGATGTTACTATCCTAACTTGATACAAGTGGCTAGTTTATAATTTTTAAATAAAACATATTTTAATTGTTAATCTACATTCTATAATGTGATTTATCTTTGAATAATATTTTTATAAATAAAATATCAACCCTCATTCATTCCTTACCTATGAAACCTATAAATTAGACCAAAAGAGGACTCAAGAAGCACTCAAGTTACAAAAAGCTTCGCTATTCTACCTGTTGGTTGAATATTTTATCAATCAGCGTACTGATAAACAAAATAGGTTTGATCAACCAAATTAAGAAGATTATTCATCCAAATGTGTAGGTTTACTGCATCAAAAAGGGACTAATCTCTCCTCTCATCAAGGGGAGGTTCCCTATATGTGTGTGTGTGTGTGTGTGTGTGTGTGTGTGTGTGTGTGTGTGTGTGTGTGTGTGTGTGTGTGTGTGTGTGTGTGTGTGTGTGTGTGTGTGTGTGTGTGTGTGTGTGTGTATGTATGTATATATATAAATAGAAAATAATAGTCAAGGGTAAGAAAACCATCCATCTCTCTTTCTTTAGAGATGATGCATGCAGATCAAAGGAAAAACTCAAGGGAAATGATAGAAAACACTCTTCTTTCAGAAGTATTATTCAGCAAGCCACAAGAATACTTCTGGTAGTAAAATCAAAATGTAACCAAAGATGTAGTAACTAGCAAATCAAGATGCAACACAAAGTCTCCACCTAAATTGCTCAAGAGTAAGATACGAAGGACAATGAGGGCACAAAGTCATCCCAAGGTCCTTTACATAGAAATGAAAAGAAAATACACTAAAGGCAATTATGGGGGCACAAATTCTCTCCACAGTTGACTCTTCAGGACACCTTCCTGACTACTTTCACTAATTTTGCTTGTTAAATTAAAGGAACAGAAAATATATCAAGGAAAAAGACATAAGAACAGTTTCCCCAACAATAAAGATATTACAGCACAAAGTCTAAAAAGTCACTTGCTTTCTTATTCCAATAACAAAATATGATCAACAATCTGAGCTCAAAGTCTCAGTAATGCCTTTCAATTTGGGCAGAGTTTCATTTTTTATTGTAAAAAAGAGATCCATTTACAATAAAAGAGAGTCCCTTATATAGCCTCTTCAAGAAAGACTCGAGAATAGTAACATATCATGTTGCATTGAAATTTGTTAAGGAGATAGGCTGGAATGTAGGGGCATCTACCCATTTGCATTTCTCAATGTAGGGAAACAAGTCATGCTATTGAAAGTTTGCATCTTTTGATGTCCACCTGGTGATCTAATCTTTCTTCATGATTCCTCCTTTTTTAGTTAATTGAATCAGGTCTTAGATTTAATTTGCTATTCTATTCTTTAGTCACTTCCTATTGGTTTTAGCCTTGAAGCCTTTGAATTCATTTGGGTCTGTAGATTACAAGAATCAATGACTATTTTATGAGCTTTGAAATTGATGTTCATGCACCTGTCAATATGCTTGAATTTCTAACAGCTAGTTCACTATTCTTGAATTTGACATCTTCAGGCACGTCACCCCTTGGTCCTTCTTTAGATTTCCTATTTTTCACTTTCCTAGAAAGAACCTACCCTTTTTAGCCTTTATAAATGATCCACTTTGGGTCGTGAAGAACCCCTCACAAGGGTATCTACCCTTTGGGTGGTCTTCAGATGGCCTTTGGGCTTCTTTATTCTGACGGGTCACTAGGTTCTTCCTTCAAATTTATTATTTTACATCTTCTTGAAGGGAAGGTGACCCTTTGGATTTGAGGAAATGTCCTTCAATTTGGTAGCTAAGAGTCCCTCTCAAGGGCACTTGCCTTCAGGGTCCTTCGGCAGCCTTATCTTTGGAGTCCTTCGAAACATTTCCTATCGACAATTCCCATAGAGAATTCCTATGGACAAAAAGTCTACAAAAAATTTCTGATTGCTTTGTCTTTGGAAATTCCTTTGGGTTTTCTTCTCGCAGCCTTTCTGAATTATTTTAGACTTTTTGTCTGAAAGAATTCCTTCAGACAAAAGTCTGAAAGAATTATGCCTTTGTATGCCTTAAACAAAATTCTGAAAGAATTTACCTTAACTGTTTCCTTGAAAATGACCCTTTTAAAGGGTGTTTTGTCAATCAAGTGCCCTCCACAAGGGCACTTGTCCTTCAGGAGGCTTCTTTAAACTTTTGCATTGAACCGCTCGATTGAACCACTCTGTTGAACCAAGTCAATGAACCAAGCTTTGAACCAAAGCTTTGAACCGCTCCTTTGAACCGAGTGAATCATTTGATTGAACCAAAGCATTGAACCACTTGGTTGAACCAAATGTTGAGCCAAGCTTTGAACCAAAATGGTTCATGTTGATGGTTCAAGCCGATGAACCAATTGAATGAACCAAAGCATTGAACCAAATGTTGAACTAAGTTTTGGTTCAATGGTTCAAACGAAGCCTTTGAACCAACTGATGAACCATTTGATTGAACCAAAGTGATGAACTGAGTGGATGAACTAAAGCATTGAACTAAGTAGATGAACCAATTAAGTAAACCAAAGCATTAAACCGCTTGATTGAACCTATTGAACCTTGAACTCATTGAACCTTTAAACCAAAGTGGTTCAATGGTTCAACAGTTTAACAATTTAATGGTTCAATCCTTCTTTGCTTAGCTAAATGTTTGTTGATGGACATTTTTTATTAAACCAAGGCACTGAACCAACCTTGAAAATGACTAAGTGTTGGAAACTAATTCTTTTGATTAAACCTACCTGTAGAAGCCTTTGAACATGTAGAAATGAACCTATAAAGCCCATTGAACTTAGCCTACAGAGTTCGTAGATTCCATCTTGTAGAGTCTGTAGATTCCTGAGAAGCTTGAAAAATGAGGAATTTGAATGCCCAGGACAAATTTTAGAAATGGAAGAGACAATTTTGGTTTGTATGACCAAAATAGTTCAAAAGTTGTCCCAAAAATGAGTGATATTTTTTGGGGGACAATAGCTGGCTCCAGTTGGGGAACTTCTATCAATTGCAAAAAGAATTAAAGGGAGTAGAATCCAGAATCTCCAGTGTCTTCATGTGTACCATTGGGATATAGAGTCATGCTACCCAGAAATAAAAGTCATCAAAAATGGAAACAAACAAAATAAAATAGAATTAAAAACTATACAAATATACATATATACAGATGCAATGATCTGATACTTCAAGAATTGAAGTATTTCAAATGTTGCTTCTTGAGAGATAGTGAAAATAGTGCTTTATCCTAGTAAACTAGCATGAAACCATTTTGCCCCCAAAAATGATGATGGGTGAATGGAGCTCTCCACTAGGAAACCAATTTTATGTGTCTTCCTCTTGGCTTTTTCTTCTTCTTGTCCCATGGCAGGACATGGTCTTCAATTTGAAAGCCATAACTCCTTTATTTCTTGGTGAAGGGTTCCTTTGTCTGATTTTGATTTGTAGTAGCATGGTCCATTACCATAATTAGTTATTCTTCTAGTTTAGTCCAGCACATGATTGGATTTTCCACATCAAACTCCTGACAAACTATCAGCTTAACATCTTCTTTGAAGTGAAGGAGTTTGATTTCTTCCTCTTGAGCAATCTTCAATCTGAGCAATAAAGATTCACATCTAGCTATGTTGTTGGTGTTGCTGAATTGAAAATTGCATGAAGGAAGAATATCACTTTGAGGAGATATCAACATAGTCCCAACTCTATCATTGGTGGAAGAATTCTTGCTATTGGATTTCAGGATTGAAGCATCATTAGAAGCTGATCTTCTATCAGATTTCTCTTCATTAGAGATGGAATATCCTTCCTTATTTGTATTGTGCTCTACCAATTCTCCTAAAGTCTTATTTGGATCAATTCTTGGATTGTCAACTATAGGACTTTCATCTATAGAAACATGAATATTCTCTGTGGTCAAGAAATAATTACCCTTGCCTGAAGACTCAAACAAAATTTGTGCTACAGGGGCTGATGTTTGAGTGACCACATATTTTACCTCCTTTTTAGGGAGCAATCTCTTCATTACACCTTGGATAGGGATCCTTGCCTCAGATAGGTCCATGCTTAGTTCTCATCCTACGTCCTTGCAAAAATTTCATCCAAGCAAAATGCCATAGGATGCTGGGATGTCAGCCACCAAGATAGTCATCTTGATTCTCTTGTTTAGAAAGGCTACCAATGCAAATTAGGCATCTTTGATTTTCCCCATCAATGGTAATTTTTGGTTCTCCATGGAGAAACATCTCCCAAATGTCTTGGTCAGTGTGAGGCCCAGAGACCCAGCTACTTTAGCAGGCATGACATTGTCAGATGCCCCAAAACCAATGATGTAATTGTTGAGTTGATAACCATTTATCAATAAGGAAACATAGAAAGGTTATATTTTCCTTGGGGTGGCTGGAGGAGTAAAGATAGGATTATTTGGAATGGGCATATTCTTTGGGGAATTAGGAATTATTTTCTTAACCTCTTGTCTTATAGGGATGGTTTGGTTCTTGACACATTGGACCAACATATACAATTGATTAGGATTATACTGCAAATATTCAAATTCAGATATTTGAATTTTGGTCTTTTTAACATGATCAATTATGTCAAATGGTTGAATTAGACTAGGAATAGAGGAAAGAATTTCAACCTTTTAGGTTTTAGGAGGGATGGGAGGAGGGTTGGTTTGCAAAATTAAAGTAGAAGGTGAAGGTGAAATTGATGTACTTACATTTTGGGTGATCACTGAATCCTTTGACTAAAAAAGTATAGTGGTTCCATGCTTAGCAATTGTAATTGTTGGTTAAGGTTGCTCCTCTATCTTCCCTTTATTAGCTTGCTGGACTGATTGGTTCTTAGACCTGATAAACACTACATATGATCCATCAAAATCTTCTCCTTTATTTCTAGGTTTATCTTGGTAGTTTAAGAAACCAATGTGGGAGTCACCAGCTGATTCTTCTTGATTGTCTTTAAGGAGATCAACATCATTTTATTGATTCAATTCAGGCTAGAAAGAGAACTCTAATTCTACTTCAAGATATCCCATTGCTGAATTGGTTGGAGGAGCTTTCAGGGCCAGTTTCCCTTGTGGGGGAGGAAGGCAATTCTATTACCCTTGATTCCTGGCAACATTACCCTGATATGACTGATTTGGGAATGTCCTTCTTGGCATATCTCTATATGAAGGAGCAGAAGACATTCCTTGTGCCATTTACTTTTTGAGAGCAAGTAACTCATTTGCCAACTTCTGCACCATTAGATCTATGGTGCTTGTAGATGAATATTCAAAAGATGATGAAGCTCTATTTCTATTTGGATCTCTTCTTATCTTCCCTGCTAAGATGATATCATCGTTTACCTTAGTGGCCAAATGTTGAGCTGCAGTAAGATCTATTTGACCAGCACATCTCAACAGAAAACTTACTTCAGGTAACTAAGAATTAATGAAGAAGCATTTGAGATTCTTAGCTATAAGTCAAGCAATTATAGGAATTTTGTTCCTCAATTTGTCTAATTTGGCTATGAAGTCCCTCATTGGTTCATAAGGCTCTTTCTTCATCTGTGTAAGTTGAGCCAGAAGTGCATGTGCATCTTTTGCAGGTTTGAATCTAGCTTCAAACTTATCTTTGAGAGTATTCCAATCAGTCACTGACTGAGCCTATAGATGATAAAACCAATCTACAATAGCACCTTGTAATGTTTCTACAAATAGCCTGACTGCTACATCTTCAAATTCTACTCCAATTACTCCACAAGCTACGCTGAAGGCTTTAATGTGTTCATCAAGATGAACTTTCCCATCACCATAGAACTTGGGGAGATTCTTCCTTGAACTACATGGAAGCTCATGTAGAGGTGGAGTAAGATTGAGAGGACCAAAAACATTACCCCAAGGGACTTGAATTGCCATTATAAGATTATGAAAAGGAGGAATAAAAAATCTCAGAGGGGTAATTATTGACAAAGTTTTATCAACAATAGAAGTATATACTTTGTCTGGCAATGGAGATCTGACTTTAGTAGGAGGAAATCTCTTGGTTCATTAGAGATGAGATGGTGAAAGAAATAGATCAAAATCACTTTGTTGTACCAACTCAAATATAGGGTCAACAATACCTTTAGCCCTTTAGCTTTGTGTATACCTTGAATCTGTCAGATTGTGAAACAAAAATGGAAAAGAATTGACCTTGCTTCAGTTTGAAGCTTGAGGATTTAAAATATGCACTCTTTTCCAGTAACTCTAGTTTTGTAGACTAGATAAAATAATGGAGGTGGAAGAAGATGGTAAGGCTATAAATATATAATGGGTAAGACAAGTAACGAAGTTGCCAAAATCTATAATAGATAAGGGTTATAATGATAATGGGTAAGACAAAGGTGATGTTTCAATCTAAAACTTGAGGTTCCAAATTGCATAAAATTATGTATATCCCCAGCAGAGTCACCAAAAACATTTGGTTGAATATTTTGTCAATCAGCATACTGATAAACAAAATAGATCTGATCAACCAAAGTAAGAAGATTAGTTGTCCAAATGTGTAATTTTACTGCATTAAAAACGGACTAATCTCTCCTCTCATCAAGGGGAGGTTCCCTATAGATATGTTTTATATATATATATATATATATATAAACAAAAAATAATACTCAAGGGTAGGACAAACCATCCATCTCTCTTTTTTCAGAGATGATGCATGTGGATCAAAGGAAAAACTCAAGGGAAATGACAGAAAGCACTCCTTTTCTTTTAGAAATACTATTCAGCAAGCCACAAGAATACTCCTGGTAGTAAAAGAAAAATGTAACGAAAGATGTAGTAACTAGCAAATCAAGATGCAGCACAAAGTCTCCACCTGAATTGCTCAAGAGTAAGATATGAAGGACAATGAGGGCACAAAGTCATCCTAAGGTCCTTTGCATAGAAATGAAAATAAAACACACTAAAGGAAATTATGGGGGCACAAAGTTCTCCACAGTTGACTCTTCAAGACACCTTCCTGACTACTTTCACTAATTTTGCTTGTTGAATTAAAGGAACATAAAATATATCAAGGAAAAAGACATAAGAACAGTTTCCCCAACAACAAAGATATTACAACACAAAAGTCTGAAAAGTCACCTGCTTTCTTATTCCAATAACAAAATACGATCAACAATCTGAGCTCAAAGTCTCAGTAATGCCTTTCAATATGGGCAGAGTTTCATTTTTGATTGTTAAAAAGAGATCCATTTACAATAAAAGAGAGTCCCTTATATAGCCTCTTCAAGAAGGACTCGAGAACAGTAACACATCATGTTGCATTGAAATTTGTTAAGGAGATAGGCTAGAATTTAGGGGCATCTACCCATTTACTTTTCTCAATGTAGGGGAAAAAGTCATGCTATTGAAAGTGTGCATCTTTTGATGTCCACCTGGTGATCTGATCTTTCTTCATCATTCCTCCTTTTTTGGTTAAATGAATCGGGTCTTGGATTCAATTTTTTGTTCTATTCTTTAGTCACTTCCTTCTAGTTTTGGCCTTGAAGCCTTTGAATGCATTTGGGTCTATAGATTACAAGAATCAACAACTATTTTATGAGCTTTGAAATTGATGTTCGCACACCCATCAATACGCTTGAATTTCTAACAGCTAGTTCACTGTTCTTGAATTTGACATCTTTGGGTGCATCACCCCTTGGTCCTTCTTTGGCTTTCCTATTTTGCACTTTCCTATAAAGAACCTACCCTTTGGGCCTTTATAAATGATCCACTTTGGGTCAAGAAGAACCCCCTGCAAGGGTATCTGCCCTTCGGGTGGTCTTCAGATGGCCTTCAGGCTTCTTTATTCTGGCTGGTCACTAAGTTCCTCCTTCTAATTTCTTATTTTACATCTTCCAGAAGGGAAGGTGAGCCTTTGGATTTAGGGAAATGTCCTTCAATTGGTAGGTGAGAGTCCCCCACAAGGGCACCTACCCTTTGGGGTCCTTTGGTGACCTTTTCTTTGGAGTCCTTCGAAACATTTCCCACAGACAATTCCTATAGAGAATTCCCATCGACAAAAAGTTCGCAGACATTTTCTTGCAGACAAAAAGTCCACGCAAATTTTTTGATTGATTTTTCTTTGGAAATTCCTTTAGGTTTTCTTCCTGCAACCTTTCTGAATTCTTTTAGACTTTTTGTTTGAAGGAATTCCTTCAGACAAAAGTTTGAAATAATTATGCCTTTGTATGCCTTAAACAAAATTATGAAAGAATTTACTTTAACTATTTCCTTGAAAATGACCTTTTTGAAGGGTGTTTTTGTCAATCAAGTGCCCTCTACAAGGGCACTTGTCCTTCAAGAGGCTTCTTTGAACTTTTGCATTAAACCACTCCATTGAACCAAGTCGATGAACCAACTTTGAACCAAAGCTTTGAACCGCTCCTTTAAACCGATTGAGTGAATTGTTTAATTAAACCAAAGCATTGAACTTCTTGGTTGAACCAAATTTTGAACCAAGCTGATGAACCAAGATTTGAACCAAAAGGGTTCAAGCTGATGGTTTAAGCTGATGAACTAATTGAATGAACCAAAGCATTGAACCAAACATTGAACCAAGTTTTGGTTCAATGGTTCAAACAAAGCCTTTGAACCAACTGATGAACCATTTGATTAAACCAAAGCAATGAACTGAGCGGATGAACCAAAGCATTGAGCCAAGTGGATGAACCAACTGAGTGAACCAAAGATTGAACCACTTGATTGAACCTAGTGAACCTTGAACTTATTGAACCTTTGAACCAAAGTGGTTCAATGGTTCAATGGTTCAATCCTTCTTTGCTTAGCTAAATGCTCGCTGAATAACATTTTTGATTGAACCAAGGTGCTGAACCAATCCCAAAAAAGACTAAGTGTTGGAAATTGATTCTTTTGATTGAACCCACCTGCAGAAGCCTTTGAACCTGTAGAAATGAACCTATAAAGCCCATTGAACTTGGCCTATAGAGTCTATAGATTCCAACCTATAGAGTCCGTAGATTCTTGAGAAACTTGAAAAATGAGGAATTTCAATGCCCAGGACAAATTTTGGAAAAGGAAGAGACAATTTTGGTCTGTAAGACCAAAATAGTTCAAATGTTGTCCCAAAAATGAGTGATATTTTTTGGGGTACAACCCTATTTTGGTATAAATCAAAGGCAAAACACAAATAAATTTCTAAATTACTAGAGGATAAATTATTAGGTCATATTTTTCAAGTTAATAATAGGTCATTATTGTGATTTATTTACACATTGCATGATTCACACACAAGCCAACACATAGGGGATAACTACATGAGGTTGAGGACCTCTTATATAGTATTAGATATGTAGGCAGTACCCTTTAATAGTGGGGTCATTGCAGGTTATCTTGACATTGTGTTCCCACTAACCCATTTTTTCTAAAGTCACATTGAAGAATGAAAGCTAGGGTTCTACCATTTCACTAGGATAAATAATCCATGACCCATACCTAAATGCATTAGAGCAAATTTGAATCCAAAACTATAAGAATCTAGATGATTACAACTTATTTGATTGAGTATTTTTTATTGGACACTAACATTAATCTCAAACACTAGTATTGAAATTACTATCCCAGGTTACTGTAAGTTTCTATAGAGCTAGAGGCACCAAATATAGAATCTAATAACTATTTCAAAATTGTCTTCCTACCTACTTTTTCCTTATATTGGATCCAACACAATAGTGTCTTTATAAATATCTAATTATTTTATTTAATTTCATTTATATATCTAGAATAGATGTAGTTTACATTAATAGCTTATCTCAACATAATAAATTCAACATATAGTACATTTAAGTTTAATGCATTAATTATCCTACTGTAGATATAATATTCTTCCTTGTGACCTATTATTTATATATACTTAACCTTAACCACTAAAATAGGATACTTATCCAAATTAGGGTTAAACTGATACCAAATACAAACTTACTAAAATACCATGACATAATTCTTAATTATACTACACACCAAATTCAGATATCAAGAACACATATACATGTTCTTATTACTGCTACTTGAAATAAGCCATAACACATAATAGATCATACAATGATAGATATTAAACCTATAGACTCTCTTTGGTAGTACCACTAGTTTCATGCAATAGGTTCCTAGTGGGGAGATACCTATAACATACATTAGATGAGACCATAGGATAGTTCTTTCCTTGCACATTAAAAAAATACCAAAAAATTAAAACATTTTTAAAAATCCAAAAATATTTTTGGCATTTACAATATATGGTTTTAGTTCCATTTTGATAACATGTCAATTAATTTTATAAACACATATGTTTCACACTTATATTTGAGTGTTATGTGTGCATACACATATACATTGTCTATGCAATTTTGGATTTTTATCTTTTTCTCTATTCATGTCACTAGAACATTGGGGTCATCTACCTCTATATTCATGATAAATCTAGGTTATATCATTCTATGGTCACTTTTTTGATCTAATATATACTTACGCATTCCTTTATCCATTCTTATATCTTTTTTAGTGTACATGATAGGATATGTACTTAAAATTTTTTGCTAACACATTTGATCCATGGGCTACTATGATATGTTTATGTTGGTTGATTATGTTTTCATTTATGAAATTATTTGAGAATATTGCCTTTATATTGGTTTTTTTATCATTTGAATATGCTCCATTATTTCCATCCCTCGTTCTTTTAATTGCCTCTTTGAAATTTGAATATGTCATTAATTATTTCATGGACATTTTAATATGTCATTCTTTATTTTATGGATATTTGACTAAGTTATATCCATTCAATTGTGCAAAATTTGTATAGTCCACTTACTTGAGGTTTCCTTGGACCATTGTTTTGAGTTTCTTTTGAATGCTCTTATATGTGTGCTTGGATTCTTGTTGATCTTGTATTTTTACTATCTAGATGTTTCCATGATATTTATCATGCATATTAGGCCTTAATGTGATCACATTATATACAATTCAATGATAAATTTACTTAGATATATATGTTGCATATTTAATTCATAGTTATAAGGTTATCTTATCCTTTTAAGGTGAGGTTACTACTAGATTCTATCTTCCCTCCCCTCAAAGGAGGAATATCAGTGGGGGCATGTCATAGAGGCATGGCTTACACACATTCATAGTTTTAGATTCAATTGGGGATTGTCATATATGCATGTATTCAAAATTTTCACATTATTATATTCAATGGGGGAATGTTTTGGAAACATGTTCTCCACACTACTCAGTATTCAACATCCACATGTTATAGTGGGGGAATGTTTTGGAAACATGTCCTTCACATTGGCACATATATTAATTTTCAATTTTAGATTATAGTGGATAAATTATTGGGGAGTATGTTATCCACAATTATCTAGTTTAAAATTAATAAAATTTCATAATTATATGATTTAGATACATATTTATGGTGGAATTCTATGCATTGGTACCATTTTTATACATAGTTTCAACATGAGACATATATAGGGTCCATAAATATACTATTTTTATACATAGTTTTAGCATGAGACATATATAAGGTGCATATGATATTATATGTATGCATAATATTTTAAAATAAATTTATTTTTAGGTTCTAAACACTTTCAGGGACTATCGCCACCTACCAAGTTGAACTTTTACATACTATATTGATCCAATCTACTATAGTAGTTGGTTAAATTTTTGGTATGGTTAACATGATTAAATCACTAAATATTTCCATGTTTTTAAGTTAGAATTGATTTTATCATCTAACCTCACTATTTTAATAGTGTCAGTTGAATTTTTTCACTCACTAGGTTACAAGTATGATTGGGTTTCACAATTGAGCTAGTTTCAACTGCCATGTGGCAATCCACCTTTTTCCAAGGTTGGGGCATGGACATTCCTATCTCTCTATATATCCTTAGATATACACACTTTATAAATTTATATTTTTCCTAATCTTAATTTTAGTGATTCAAAATGATACATATTTCAAACGAAATGACAAAGGCAAGATGATTACATCAATACACAGCTGTACTCCTAAGCCTTTCTCACATTCATATTCAATCATTTAAATAATATAAATTTCATATTATATGCATTGAATATTTATGTAACATCCTCTTGATTATAGGTTAGTCACCATCAAAACACTCAATTTGGACCCAAGAAAAGACAAGGTGTGTTATACACACCAAAATATGCATTCAATTTCCTTTAAAATAGCAATTTCATCACTAGATTAAAGGTAGATGTATATGGTATTTATAAATTATATATCACCTTAGTATTTTAAAATTTTAAATCTCATGCCTTGGTTATTTATATCAGCACTAGACCTTTTCCACTTATGTAAAACTCACTTATGCTCTCTCATATGCCCTTTGGCCTATCTTTTAGTCTTAACAGTATTATGTTGATGACCCAAGCCTTATTTAATTCCCAAAATGCTTAAAACATGCTCATATTATGCCTCTATAAGTTTTGAGCCTTTACCTACTTTCCTAATCCATATACACTTGCATCTCAGACACCTATATTGGCACAGGTGTCATGCTCTGATACAATTGTCCAATGTCCTAAAGTCATCTAATTTGAAAATGAAATATATCTTAATGGTCATCCTAAGTGTTACAAGTGAGATACTATTGGTATAAATATAATATCAACCCTCATTCATTCCTCACCTATCATAAACCTAACATTCATATAAAAACATTTAAAGAGTACTCATTTGAGTAAAATGATTCCATATTTAGTCCTATTTACATATTAATCATAGGGACAACACATATACAGGTCTAAAGTACTAAAATATTAGCCCAATAAATATATTTTCATGTAAGTGTATTATTTTAATGCAAGTGTCTAGTGCCCTAAATTTATCTAGTTTTCAAATGAAATGTATTCTAATGGTCAGTATAGGTACTATTATGCAATATATTCTTGAAATGGATTGGTATAAATATAATATAAACCCTCATTCATTTATGACGTAGAAAATACCTAACATTCATACAATTGATCATTCAAATATCATTCAATTAAGTTAAAAGCTTCCATATTTTCTCATTTTCCATATTAGTCATAGGTACAACATATCTAAAGGTCTAAAGTACTAAAGGAGCAACCCAAGAGATATATTTTCCAAGTTACAAGCTAGGTCACTCTTGTAACTGGTTATCACACATTAGATGATTCATGCACAATCAAACATGTAGGGGATAACTAAATAAGTTTGAGGTCCTCTTTAAAATATTGTCTATATAGGTAGTGTTCATTAATAAAGGGGTATTTAGCATAGATAGACAATGTGTGCTCACTAACACATTTTTTCCACAATCACTATGAAGATGAAACACTAGGGTTTGATCATTTTAAAAGGAGTGATAGTCCATGACCCAAATTTAAATTCACTAGAGTGAATTCAATCACAATTTATAAATTTTTATTTATAATATTCTAAGGTTTTGCCTATAAATTATTCCATAATGTTTGGCATATTTTTTATGCATAATAGATCATATTTCAAATTAATTAGAAAGTATTCATAATTATTTTGGTATAGATTAATAATTATTTTGGTTTTCCAAAATATTATATGAAATTTATGAATGTAGTATTTAACTATTTTTAGTAAATTTAGTCCTACATTCCATATAATATAGTTTTGTTTCCCTATTTATTTAGGTTCATATCATTTCTTATTTTTCCTAAAAAACTATTTCATATTCAAAAAAATCTTAACTAAAAACTTTATAGTCCTTTCTCTATTTGTCACATTCTAGTGACCCTGACCTTTGGTCTCAAAACACTTGTTGACCTAAGGTCTCTAGTTTTATCTATATTTTATAATTTTAGATTAATTTAATTTTTAAATTCTTAAATTTATTATCATGATTGATTGCTCCCTAGCATTTTTGTGTCTTTCTTATCACGTTCTCATATCAATTTTTAGACCATTTCAAATGGATAAAACTAACCCTAAGTAGGGTGATAGCTACCATCCCTCTAACTATGTCTAAGGTATAACTCCTTCAAGGGGTAAGGTAGATGGTGTATATATTCATATTCAAATTGAGGTACCTAGGTTTTGTGATTTTTAGGCCTTAAAATCTAAAACCACCATTATAAACAAGTTAATATAAGAGTTACAAAATTAAAATCAATACTTAAATTTAGATATCACATTATTAGAAAATCATATTGTATACTTACAAAATCAAATCCATGGTAGTGCTAATCATGTGTTTACATCATCTACCAATATTTTTAAAAACAAGGTTTGATATCAAAATTAAAATCTAAAATAGAATACATCTAAAATAAGCGATTCCAAAAGTCACCAAAAGGCTATTAAGAGTCCATGTGAAATCCTAAGATATGTGCTTCAAAATAAAGTAATCAAATTACCTCCTCTAAATTAGACAAGGAGATCCAAATATTATTTTGTATATCATAAAATGAATGGGAATTATACATATTAGTTTTTTGTATTGAAAAATAGGATACAAAGTCACAAAGGTAGTGGTGATCCTAGAATTGATACATCAACCAACAAACCCACTCATGTTATGGTACCTCTCCTAAATCATAAGTGCCAAAAAAAAATTATGGGTACTAGAAGATAATTCAAAGAAAGATAAGGGTAAAAAAAATGGAGAAAACATTATTACCAAAGGATCCAATAATATTCAAACCACCATAAACTAAACCATGTGATATCCTTTTATTGATCAATAAAAAATAACAAAAGGGCATAGTTTAAAATGATATTGATAGTGGTGATATTGTTCCTAATACCAATATTATAGATGAATAGTTCATCAAAATTCATCTTGATACCTTAGCACATGATATATTTGTGCCTATAGGACCTAATACATATTAGTTAAATCCATCTCTAAAAAGTAAAAAACTAGATACATATATTATCATGGTCAACCATGTATATTAGGATGTTAATAAGGTATTAATATATGAGGTGGACATGGATATAAATAATTTCATGCAAAAATTTTCACAACCATAGTCTATCATGGATCCTTATTCATATACAAATACTTTAGAGTCAGTGATAAAATAAAAACCAACAATTATATTACCACATCACCATTATAGTTGAGCTTTCTTATTTTGATCTAGATTTCACTACATATAATGATTTATTTATTACCACTATAATCCAAGCATTTCATTACATGAAAATATTTTTAATACAAGTTTTCATATCCAAACATATATTACATAAACAAATGTAAGTAATCTATATAGAATGAATAAAGAACTAAAAGTACACATTCTTATGAAGTAAGGATACTAAATACAAAACTACCAAAAGTCCATGATACAATTCCTAATTCTACTACACATAAACTTAGATATCAATAGCACAAACATTTTCCTATTACTTATACTTCAAAGAAACCACAAAACATAAAAAAAATATGTAGTGACAAATATTGCACCTATACATGATCCTTGATAGTACCACCAGTTTATTACACCAACTTCCTAGCGGGGAGATTACTATGAGCATCTATTGGATGAGATCATAGGATAGTTATTTCTTTGAACATATTCTAAAAATACTAAAAAATTAAAACATTTTCAAAAATCCAAATGTATTTTAGGCATCTACAATCTATATTATTGGTTCCATATTGATGTATAGCATGTCAGTTACATATACATACACGTGTTTCATACTTCTATTTGAGTGTGATACATGCATACATAAATACATGATCTATTCACTTTTAGATGTTGGATTTTCCCTCTACTCACATCATAAAGATGATGGGGGAATCCACCTATATGGTCACAATACATCTAGGTTATATCATATTATGGTCATTTTGCATTATTATGTTTGAGATAAGATATAATTATGCATGTATTTATCCATGCTTATATATTCCATAGTGTACTTGATATGATCTGTACTTGAGTTTTTTTCTAACACATTTTATCCATGGGCTTCTATGATATGTTTATGTTGGTTACTTATGTTTTCATTTATGCACTTCCTTGAGTGTCTTTTATTGTTATTGTTTTATTTTTTGAGAATTTGAATAAGATCCATTATTTATGGCCCTTATTCCTTTGTTTGCTTCCTTAAAATTTGAATATGTCATTTCTTATTTCATGGAAATTTTTATATGTCACTCTTGATTTTATACACATTTTATTGAGTCATGTCCATTTGATTGTGTGACATTTTGAACATGCCCCTTATTTTTAATCTCCTTGGACCATTGTATTTTGACTTACTTTTAGCTATTATTTTACTTTTAGCTATTATTATGTGTGTGTTTGGTTTCTTGTTAAGCTTATACTATTACTATATAAATATTTCCATGATATTTTTTGTGTATCATAAGCCTTAATGTGATCAAATTCTATGTGCTTCAATGATACATTTAATTAAAAATGACCTTCTATATGCTACATGGTTCATTCTCATTTATATGGTTATCTTATCCTTTGAGATGAGGTAACTACCAATTTATATCTTTCCTCACTTCAAGTATGGGAATATTAGTGGGGGCATGCCATAGGGTCATGGCTTCCACACATTCATAGTTTCACACTCAGTGGGAGCATGTCATATAGGCATGTCTTCCACATGTTCATAATCTCAGATTTAATGGGTGTATTTTTTGAAACACATCCTACACATTGGAACTTAAATTAGTTTTTATTTTTAGATTATAGTTGGGACATTCTTTAGAAGCATGTTCTCCACACTTAAAAAGTTTCAAATTGGTCAAATTGTATAATTATATGATTTAGATACACATTTGTGGCTGAATTTTATACATTGGTACCATTGTCATATATAATTTAAGTATGAGACATATTTAAGATGCATATTCTATGTAATGTGTGCCTAATATTGAAAAATCAAATCAGTTTCAAGTTTCAAACACTTTTAGGGATTGTCACTACCCACCAAGTTGGAATTTTATAGACTATATTGAGCCAATCTAATACTATAGTTGGTTAACTTTTTGGTATGGTTGAGGTGATTAAATCACTCAATATTTACAAGTTTTTAGGTTGGACTTGATTTTATCATCCAACTTCACCAGTTTGATAGTGTGCATTGACTTGATTCACTCCCACTAACCAGGTTATAAATATGATTGGGTTGAATGATTGAGCTAGTGTCAAATGCTATGTGGAAATCCATATTTTTTCCCAAGTTAGGGAGATGTGACCTATTTTATATATATATATATATATATATATATATATATATATATATATATATATATATATATATATATGTATGTATGTATGTATGTATGTATGTATGTATGTATGTATGTATGTATGTATGTATGTATGTATGTATGTATGTATGTATGTATGTATATCATTATATATATGCACTTTCTAGATGTATATTTTTCCTAATCTCAATTTTAGTGATTCATAATGATACATCTTTTGAATTAAACTATCAAAGGTAATACAATCACATCAATACACATGTGTTCTCTTAAACCTTTCTCTATTTTATTTAAACCATACCAATAATTTCAATTTCAGATTATATGCACTGATTATATACTATAACATGCATTTTGTTGTAGGTTAGTCACCATAAAAACACTCAATTTAGACTCCAACAAAGACAGAGTTTTATACAGACCCAAATATAAATTCAGTTTAATTTAATCTATAAATTTCATTACCATATCAAGGTGTAAATTTATATGATATTTGTGAATTATATAGCACCTTAGTATTGTACACTTGTCAAACTCAAACTATAGATGTTCCTCTCAGTTCCAAACCTTTCTTGCTTCTGCAAGTCTCACATCTACTCTATATTATGACCATTAGACTATCTCTTAGTTTTAATAGTATTAGGTTGATGAAAAAATCATTTTATCTTGCCTATAATTTTTAAAACTTACTTATATTATGCCTCTAAAAGTTTTGATCTTATACATATTTTCCTACTCCTTGGACACTTGCATCTCAGGCATACACCTACACCAACATAGGTGTCATGTTATGACCTAAGTGTCCATTATCTTAAATTGATATTATTTGGAAATAAAATTTATCCTATTGGTCATGCTAAGTTATATTATGTGATATATTAACCAAATATATTGATATAAATACAAGACCAACCCTCATTCATTCTCATCTAGCACAAACCCAACATTCATACAAAATAGCATTGAAAGAACATTCAATTGAGTAAAAGGCTTCCCTATTTTCACCTATTTTCATATAAATAATAAGGATAACACATCTACATGTCTAAATTAATGAAGGATCAGTCTAAGAGCTATATTTTCTAAGTTACAAGCTAGGTCATTATTGTACTTGCTTATCCCACATTTCATGATTCACACAAAATACAACACCTAAAGGATAACTACATAAGTCTGAGGCCCTCTTTAGAGTATTGGATATGTAGTCAATTATCATTGATAGAAAGTTATTTGAGGTAGCTTAACATCATGTGCCCACTAACCCATTTTTCCCATAACCACTATAAAGATGAAGAACTAGGGATAGATTATTTGATGATTAATGATAGTCCATAACCCATATCTAAATGCACCAAAGTGAAGGAAATGATAAACCTAGAAACATCTAGCTGGTTACAACCTATTTCAGTAGTTATTTCATACTAGACACCTACATCTGATCTAGACACTAGTGTTAACATAACCATCCTAGGATGATACAAGTATATGTAGCTATAGAGGTACTTAATCCAAAATTTGGCGACTGTTACAAAATATTTTTCCAAACTCCTTCCTACCTATTCTATATCTAAATCTATATTAACATCAAAACTAGCTAAGTATCTTGTTTTCATTATCATTACAATATCTAACATATATTTGATTTTCATTTTTATCATATCTCAACATAATAAATTTAGTATATTATCTATCTAAATTTTCCAATTAATTGGCCTATTATAGATATATTTATCACCCTTGTGATTATTCATTTTTATATTATTAACCCTATTTACCTATATTAGGATACACATCTAATTTAAGGTTAAACATATAGTTATCCCTTACATGTTGGCTTGTGTTTGTATTAATATATAACATGTGATAAGTAAGTACATAGAGTGACATAAATTGTAACTTAAAAATTATGGATCATGAAGTGATCCTTTACCACTTCATACCTATACATGGGTTGTCCCTATTACTAATATTGAAATATGAGAGAATAGGGAAGCTTTGCTCACTTGAATTCTTGATTAGGTACCTTTGGTAAGTCACCTTTTGAGTTTTAAGGTTTGTGATAGGTAAGTAATGGATGAGGGTTGATATTTTATATATCAAATAAATTTTAATTGTATCTCACGTAAAATAACTTGTGTCAACCATAGGGATATGTTTCATTTTCAAATTTGATGAATTTAGGGGACTATACACTTAGTTTGACATAGGACACTAGCATTAACATATGTATTTAAATGGGATGCAAGTATCAAAGAAGTTAGAAAACATGTATAGGTCCAAAACTTGTAGAGGATGATAATAAGCATGTTTATAAAATTTTGTGCATTATATATGGCTTAGTCATTTTAATAACATATGGTCAAACTAAGAGATAATCAATAGACACAAGAGATATCATATGTGATCCTATAGACAACATGAAAGTTTTAGGAAATGAATGGTACAAACATGAGAATTAATTTTCAAGCATACAATGCTAATGTATTATATAATTTATATTTAGTGTCTACATCTCCCCCTTAATCTAGTAATGAAATTTCTAGTTTAAAGGGAAAAAAATGCATACATGGGTTTGTATAATGCACCTTGATGTTGTGTGAGTCCACTTGAGTGATTTATTGGTGACTAACCCAAAACTATGATCATATTACAACATATAATTATGAATTTAAATTAATTTGAAATTATTAAAATCAAATAGAGTAAGGTTAGGATTAAACCTATGTATTGATGCAACCATATTGAATTTTGATAATTTGATTTGAAGATATACTTTATTGTAAATATTTGGAGTTTAGATTCAAAAAAATGTAAAACCTAAAAGTATAAATATATATAATTATTGTAGGCAAACTTTCCCCAACCTTGGATAAAATGTGATTTTCCACTCAAAAGTTGATATTATCTAAATCATGAAACCCAATAATAATTATAACCTAGAGAGCATGAACTTATAACCTCATGAGCATGATTGATCCACATATAATCACACTAAAAATATGGTGAGGTTGGATCATTTGGTCACTCCATCCCATGAAATTGGTAATATTTAGTGATGCAATCAACTTAACCTTGACAAGAATGAACCAACTACTACAATATATTGGTTCAAAAATAGTCCATAAAATTCCATTGTAGTGTAGGATAAAGTTTGTAAAAGTATTTAAAATTTCAAAGATGATTTTATTTTGAAATTTAATGTGTTATTTTTCATGTAATATACACCTCATATATGTCTCAAGATGAAAACTAGGTATAACAATGGTAGTAATGTATAAAATTTTACCACACATGTATATATAAAACATAAAATTTTGCAAATTTAGATAGTTTTAATATTTTAAAGTGTGGAAGACATGTTTTCATGATATGCCTCCACTTTAATATAAAACTAAGATCTAGTATACATGTTTAAAACATGTTTATATAACATGCCCACACTATAATATAAAAATACTAAGTAATACATAAGTGTGGAATCTATGCCTCTATGACATGTCCCCTATGAAATCTAAAATTGTGAAATCCATGTCTCTATGAAATTACCCCATTAATATGCACCCCTTTTGAGGTGAGGGGAAGTATAAAATCATAATAATCTTACCTCAAAAGGATAAGATAACTATATAATCTATGAATGTATCATGTAACATATAGGGGTAGCATGTCTAAGTATATATATTAGTGAGATACATAGTATGTGATAACATAAAGTCCTAATATGCATGATGTGAATCACGGAAAAGTTTAGATAGTAATAGTAAAATACCAAAAATAAATCAAACAAACATATAAGATCACTCAAAAGAAAATCAAAATAGAATAGCATAAGGAGACCTTAAACAAGGGGTATGTTAAAACGTCACACAATCAAAGGGACATGACTTATTCAAATGTCCAAAAATCAATATATGAATTTTTTAAATATCAACATACAAAAAACTATGACATATACAAATGTCATAATAAGAAAACATATTCATGAGGACCACAAATAATGGAGTATATTCAAATGCTCAAAAAATAAATACAATGCAAGATAAGACACTTAATGTATTACATAAATGTAAATCGTATAACATAATGAACCCACATAAACATGTCATACTAGCCCCTAGATATATGTGTTAGTAAAAATTATTAATTACATAATATATCAAAGGTATTGTAAAAGATATAAGCATGGATAAAGGTATATGTAAGTAAATAAGCTCAAACATGAAAATGTAAGATTATCATATAAGGATATAACCTAGATACATCATGATCAAATAAGTGGATTACCCCAATGTCCAAATGACATGAGTGGATTAAAGGCCCAACATCCAAAATTACATAAATCTTGTGCCTAGGTATCCATGTATCACACTCAAAATATGCATGAAATGTATGTGTATATATAAATAGATGATATGTTATCTACCAACATGGAATGAACAACATAGATTACAAGGAGCTCATAAAACATGTAAAACAAATAAATATTTTTGGTTTTTTAAATTTTAAAAAAATGATATTTTTGGCATATTGACAATAAAAAACTATCCTATGAACTCATCTAAAGGATGGTCATAAGTATCACCCAAATATGAACATGGTGAAATAAACTAATGATACTACTAATGATCATGCATAGGGGTAAATGCAAAGAGTTGGGTGATAATTCCATGTACATTTTAGGTAATGTGATCACATTAATTAATAATGTGATCATGTTATTTAATTAACATAATCACATTATTTTAATTATGGATCGATGATTATCGAGCCATAATGTGATTGGGTTATTATATAACATGATCATTTTATATTAAATAATTTTTTGATCATGTTATTAATTCAATCATTTTATTAACATGATCACATTATTGTTATTTTTAAGTGATCACATTAATAATGAGATTGCATTACCTATGTATCAAAAAATAAAGCAAAACCCAAATGTAAAATCCTCATTTTGTATTCTAGTTTCATCATTTTCCTCCAACTTCCATGATCACATTCTGGGTGAAATAGATAAGATAGTACTAAAAAGATGCCAAATTTATCCCACAAAGTTTTTGATCAATGATGCCACCATGTAGAAGAGGTAAGTGATATAAATATTCCTTGTTCAACCCTATTTTTTCATTATTTTCATTTTTTAACCCTAAATTTTAGGTGTAATTTGTTTTTTTAAATAGAACATATTCTTAACCCTCCACAAAAATCTATTATTTCTCCTCCTCCTAACCATCCATAAAACCCTCTCATTCCTCCTCCTATCCCTCCACCTAACCCTCCTACAATTACAAAAAAGCCTTGTCAATCAAGAGATTTGAATTGATACCATTATGGGAAATAAAATTGATATTGAATAATTAATTAGGAGAATGAGGGATGCCACTTCTACCAACCCCCACCACCCCCATCTAGTTAATTCCCTAGAGACCTTATTAGGTAAAACTGACTCTATAATGAGTCAAATTGATAGATGGACTTTATATAGGGATACTTATATGTAATAATTGCTAATAAATTATCATCACTTTAGGTCAAGAACAAATAAATATCAAAATCCTCCATTTACACCCTATTCATCATCCCAACCACCAATACCCCATTGTTCATAACTGTTAAATGTTTTACAATCCTCACTATGTACATAACTTAATCACAACCAATTTTTGGGATCGATGGTGGATGGTTTTTGAATATACACCATGTAACAACCATGAGGTCTCACTATATTTTTTGAAGAAACTTTACTATGAGTTTGTTCTCAATGAGATTCAAAAATATTTTGATTTTAGTGAGTTTGAAAGGCAAGGGAAAGGCTCTATGTAGGATTAACTAGGTACACATCATGTAAGTAATCAACCTATGCATATCTATATCCAAAATCCACTTGATCCTAAGATCCCCTCTACAGTTCAATAGGTTGTGGATATCGACACTCTACATGTTCTTAGTTCACTCACCAATACACTTGTTTAACATATAAGTAGGATCTTACAATGTGATGCTAGAGATATGCCACCTAGTGTGCATACCCAACCCCACCCTTATAGTTATTATGGAGCTATGTACATTGGAACTCTTAATGATGATGGTGCTAGTGGTTTAGAGGGTTTGTATAATATTATGAGTGATGAGTTTTTTCATGCACATTTGGTGTGCATCCATTATCCACTACATAGATGTAGGTATATTTTATATAAATGTCATGTTAAATTTGAGTTATATTTATAGATTTAATTTAGCTAAAAATTAATTTACATAAAAATTTAATAATATACATGCCATTTTTTATGTTGTAGGAGATGATGGTGACTTCATCATCACAGTCAACATTCACAACATTTGATTTATCATGACCATTGTTTACATATTTAGATCCAACTATTGGCCCATCCATTACTACATCTATCTCTGTTAGAAAAACGCCATTTACTTATATAGAGATAGAATTTAAAGTTAATATTATACTCTATGTACATTTATTATATGTATATTTTCCTTGTAATTTTAAGTTAAATTTATCCTTTCTTCTTTTTCATACTCTATTTTCATGTTCTCCCTCTTTATCCTTGTTTTGTTCTTTACAATATTCTTATGTGTTTTCATTTGTTTACATGATACTTAAAATTTTTCCTTCCACAATACTAATAAGATCATCTACGTACTCAATTACATCTCATTTCATGCATCCAACCATTTCACACAACCCCTAAGATTCAACTCTTCACTAACTCTTCTTTCCTCTTTGACACCTTCCTTCTATTAGCCCTCTTTTGAGGCAAACATACTTGTTCTAAGTAAGCTAAAAAGATCTCAAAAAAACCAAAATAAAATTTAGATACCCCTTTACATCACATATCTCATGTAGGGACTTTAATAATTTAACTCTCTTTGGAGAACACCTAACTCAACACCCTCATGAGTAATTAGGTTTCCTAGGCCTAATTAAAGGCTAATAACTATGAAACTATACCATATAGACTCAAATCAACTTAAAACCTTGATAATACTCTTCCTCCTATATAAATACACCTATCCACAAATTTTTTAGATGGGTTGATCATCTTGGGGGTACTGTGAACCTTTGGAAGTTGTTATGAGGCATCACAAACCATTAAAGAGGAACCATAATAGTTTCAAGCTATGAGAATGGGCTCGGTGATATTTATATAATTACATTTGGAAAATCCCACAAAGATCCCATGAATAATATAATTCAATATTAGATAATGGTAGTTCACATTCCATGAGGATACTTATAAAATGAATAACACATATCTAGGCATCCTTCTAGGTAACACTATCTTGAAAATAAAGTTGATAAGCTCAATATAGTCATATTCTCATTTTGGATTATGTCACCATTACCATTATGCATAAATACACATGTTACCCTTTAAAATGAGTGATAATAACAAGGTAATTTAAGGTAAAATATAATAGTTGTGTATCATTAACAATCATACTTAGTGTATCATTAACTTTACAATGCAACTCTAAGAGTCTTTCTAGACACAAAGGACCATGACTCAAGCCCCAACTTTAAATTAACTTATTTAAATAAATTTAATGAAATATTTATTTAAATAAATTTATATTTTATTAAGTAACTTCACTTAAGACATCTAGTGATAGTAGGACTTAAATCTTGCTTTAGTTTATTACAAGATCTTAAATACATGTTTATAATATTTGATGACTAATTTAAGAGGTATGGTTTATACAAAGGGGCAGAGTTATGGAAAGGGGGAATGAAAATTTTGGTGTCAACCTTACCTTCTCATGTTTGAGTCACAAACTTATAATAAACATGATAATTCAATTTTAATATCTCATTACACCTTTTTTTTGGCCACAACAAAGGTCTATATTTCAATTGTAACACCTCATTACTTCTCTTGCTTTGGCTATGACAAAGGTATCAAGGGTAGAAAAAATATCTAATGAGAATTAATTATGCCATAAAACATTTCATTGGGTCTCAACATCTTATATACCCATTGATGAGTTTGGGGGGAAAGCCACTATTTGTGTTTGTACTAAAATATGTGCCAACCTCAACAATTACACCTTACAATTTCTTCCAATTTAATATCCAAACTATTTGCCAATTTCATTCTCTTGAGACAAAATAAGAGAATATATTTAGATGGATAAAAATTTATATATTAGATAAAGACATCCCTTCATCGACCTATTGGTAGAATTCTATTTACACACACCTTCGTCAAGAGATGGATTCATCATGGCTCACTCCTTTCTATTGGTTGGGTGCTTTTCCAAAAATCACTTGTCATCCATATATTATAAATAAATGTGATATCAATCCATGTATTATATATATATATATATATATATACAAATGATTGATATCATGAATATAATAGAAGGATGATGTCCATATATGTGTATCTCAACCTTTCCCCAGTAAATATATAATGACGTTTTACTCTTTCTAAAGAAGCTTTACAAATAAGGACAAAGTTCTTGATATGTACCTCCAACATTAAACTACTTGTTATTTTTGGCCATTGTATGTTGTATGGTAGTTACACTTCCATGATTCTTGGTTTACATTGTCTTTTAATGATATACATATTATATGGAAGTTATGTACTTCCATGATTTTTGGTTTATAACTTTTCATGATATGCATGTTGTAAAGCAGTTACACTTCCATGATTCTTGGTTTACATTATTTTTTCATGATATGCATGGTTTCCATATATAAGATTTGATACTTTATATAAAATTAAGTGAGACATTATTTACATGAATAGTTGATGGCTAAAGTAGACACTCCTCCCTCTCTACGAGCTGAGACAAACATAGGCATTGCTTCTATAATGTCATTTGCATAGGTGCTAACAGAGGTATATATTAACTTATAATTATGAATTGTAAAAATAGACTTATTTAATAATTTACTACATGTAATTGGGGAAAATATAACTTATGTAAATGTATTATGTATGATGGTTTGTCTTATAACATCTGATAGTCCCATTTAGATGATTGATAGGGCAACTTCTCTATTTCTCTCATATTTGAGATGCCTATTAGAATAATTGAGCTTGCCATTGACAAGTTTGAGTGTGAAAAATTGATTGAGTAGGATCATGAGATTGTAGTAAGTGCATGTGTTTAAATGATTTTTTATTGTAGTTTATAATTATTATCGTAACAATTATTTTAATGTATTTTATGTTAATTTTATAATAATTATTGTATTTTAACAAGTTTAGCTTCAAGCAAGCTATGAGTGTAGGACCCATAGTCAGACCTTGGAGTAATCCAAGGCATTAGTGGGTTCTCCATCTACTAGAATGGAATCCCATAGAGAGTCTTATTTAAGTAATGTAAAGAGAGGGCATGCATAGACTCATCATCAACAAAATCAAAAACTTGGAACTTTAAATGTAAACTTCCAATAATGGTGTGGCTGATGTCTCACTTGAGCTCAAATTGGGAGATTTTCATGTAATTTATAGTAATGGATATATAACTTTCAATCCCCTTACATCCAAATATAGTTAATTTTGATATATATTTTTTTTTCTTGGTGCTAAATTAGTGAAGGTGAAAATAGGGAGTCTAAAGGATTTATGGTGACCCTACTAGATGCTTCTTTCCACATAAACTAGTTAGTAAGGGTTTCCTCTAAGGATTATGTTAGTGGCATTTGGAGAAGATCATAGATTTTCAAGGTGCATCATTATATTCTAAGGCAATACCAAGCCAAAAGGGAGGCATCATGATAATTTGACCAAGTATTCAAACCTACACAAAAGGCATTTTAATAAATCAGTGGTTATTATGTATGTAAATTATCATTGTTTCCCATCATTTTATGTACCAAATTTTGATGTAATTAGTCATTGCATATAAATCTATGGTTTGACTCACCTTATGTTTAAAGATATTAATTATGATATATTTTATTTTTTTTCTATTTTTTTTATTGTGACTTGTTTAGAAGTGAAGATGGCCAGCCTACACAATAGCTTATCTCATGCTCCATTACATGTTTGATGGTGGATTTTAAATTATAGTAAAGTCTAAAAGGAATACAATTCTTCTATGATTGGTCAAAGAGATTAATATAGACTACAAACTAAAATAAGAAGGCCATGCAGAGGATATTTTATATCCCATGTATTCATTGCATGGCCTGCATGTGTTGGTGTTATTTAGATGGCTTGTGCTCTTTTATAATAGGGTTTTATCAATTTTGATCCTATTTTCAGCCAAACACATGGAGGAGGGAGTCTAGGTAAAGCCTATGGCTGAAATAAGGGAGAATATTTATGTGAGTAATAGCTTATTCATATTAAATAGACATCTTAATATGAGTAACATGAATAGGGGTGAAAGTGGCAAGAGTTGGTACTAAGAATACTGAGAATATTTCATACATTTGAAATTACTTTCCTCTCAAAGTATTTCATCTAGATGGTAACATGCAAGTTTTTCATTCATAGTTTAGTTATATTGAAATCATTTCCTTTATTTCCATTTTGACATCTACTGTGGTAAGCTATTTTTTTAAAGGAAATTCATTTTTTAGACACACTAAGGAGGTGTTGATGATTTTCAAGTGACTTGGATTCCTTTTAATATTTTTGATATTTTCTCTTCCCCAAAGGATATGAATTGTACAAGGTCTAGAACAACATAGAGAGTTTATAAGTTTTGAAAAATTATTAATATATTTGAATTTAGAGTTGTAGAATTGGATGAGCATTGACATGTGAGTCTGTAAAGAGTAGGAGTAGGATTAGATGTAATGTAGTTTCTCAAATGTATCTGTAATGGATCTAAAGTTGTAAAATTTTGAAATGTCTAGGACCTTTTTGTCACAGGATGAGACATATTTTAAGTTGGGGGGAGTGTTAGTGTCTAAAGATGAGACACATTTTAATTTGAGTTGAGTGTTAGTAGAGATAAATGGAAATGCAATGTATTAAAATGGGAAAATAGGTGTCAAAAGGGAATTCAAATAATATTAGAAAGGAAGAGTCATTTGAAGGAATCCAAGACTCATGAGGAAGCTTTTATAATCACTTATATAGGAAATTATAAAGGAGAGACCATTTTGAAGGAATAATAAATATCTCATTTAGGTCTCATATTTATCTTTATTATTTCATGTAATTCTAGTTATCCATTCATAGTTTTACTTGTCTCTCTTAGTTTCTTTTCATTAGTAGCTTTTTTATAAATCTCCACAAGTATTTTACATTCTTACCACTAAACATAGCTAACAATTAACTAATTCATTAATTTTAATTTCATTATTATTCATTTCATTATGATCAATTTCATCATGATCAATTTCATCATTATTCAATTCATTGTGATTAATTTCATCATTATTTATTTTATTATTGTTAATTGGCTCATTATCTATGACCTTTGGTTCATTAGGATTAGGGTTTTTACCTTGTCTACCATGAAGTTTCTACATTGTATATTGTGTTTCTCTCTCAAATCTTCTAATTCCTCTAGTGTTTTTTTATTAAACATATTTATCTTCCTCAAACATGATCCATCACCCATAAAGGATAATTGACAACTTTTAAAAGGTGGGGTCAAGTGCTTAAGTACCATAGATCTCACATAAGTACATAAAGAATGTTTGTGGAGATATAATTATAAATTTGGGTTACAAATATTCATTGAGAAGTGAGCTTAATCTATAATAATCATAACATGATCACATTATATAATGCAATCATGTTATTACATAATGTGATTGTGTTATTTGTTTTAAAAGGTTTTGCTTCATCCAACATATTGAGAACCATTTATTAACAATAACATGATCATGTTATGTAATAACATGATCATATTATTATTAATAATCATTTGGGGTTAGTAATTGGCATTGATAACTAAGTTTTACCTATATTGAGAATAATGTGATCACATTAAATAATGCAATCACATTATACTTAATATAGATTAAGGATTAGGGATTAGGGATTAAGGAAATATTTCATAGGGTTTAGGGATTAAGCATTACAATTTATGTTTTACATATTAGGGATTAAAATTTATGTTTTAAGGCTTAGGGATTAGGGATTAGGGCATGTAGGATTTATTTTTAAGGGTGTATATAAGGTCTAATAACTCTATGCCATTTGTGAACCTAATTTTTACTACAAAGGATTTTAATTAGGACTAAATTGATTGGTAAATAGGGAAAGTTTTTTTTTTACAATTTAGGGTATAGTGTTTAGGGATTAAGTTTAGGGTACACATGGTCAATAATAAAGATAATTCTTAGTTTAAATGATCTTAATTTAGGATAAAATGATTGGTTCATGGTTTAAAGAGTTTATATTTATGGTTTAGGGATTAAGAACTTTAAGCATTAAGGATTTGGGTATAGGTTTTAGGGTATATAGGGTATAACCATGATGGTGATTTGGGTAAATTGGATTTGATCATCCCCCAAATTACATTTTATATTTATGAAATGAGGTTTAAGGGGCTTGAAATATCCCAAATTTACTTTAAATGCACATCTAGATTGGTATTCCAAAGGCTAAGTTTTGGCCATATGTTTAAAAAATGCATTTTATGACATCTCTTGATAAAATCAATTATATCGTAAGGAATGTATGTTTGTGGCATGTAATGGGAATTAGGGAATAGGGCTTATAATTAATTTTTTAGGGGTTAATTATTAGGGCATAGGGTTTAGGTTTAAGGA
This sequence comes from Torreya grandis, assembly GCA_037957365.1. Classification (NCBI taxonomy): domain Eukaryota; kingdom Viridiplantae; phylum Streptophyta; class Pinopsida; order Cupressales; family Taxaceae; genus Torreya; species Torreya grandis. The sequence goes on along the minus strand of JARHVA010003375.1, from coordinate 1,057,532 downwards.
CATGTATATAATGTCTAATCACTCTATGTCATGTTCAAACCTAATTCTTACTATAAAGGATGTTAATTGGGGCTAAATCAATTGGTAAATATAGAAATTTTATGGTTTAAAATTTAGGGTATAGTGTTAAGGTTTATGGTTTAGGGCTTAGGTTTTAATGTATGTATGGTTTAGGGTATCCATGGTCAATGACAAAGATAATTGACGACAATTTTAATCATTTAGAAACATTTGTGATTATATAATTTATTTTTGGGTTTCCATTATACCCTAGATGTCATCATGCATATTGAGTGAATTAGTAAAATGGGGCAATAAGTCATGTGATTTAGGCCAAACTGAGCCTTGTGAACTTAATTCTTAGTCTAAATGATGTTAATTTGGGATAAAATGATTTTTTAAAGGTTTAAAGAGTTTATATTTATGGTTCAGAGTTTAGGTATTAAGAAATTTAGGGATTGGGGATTAGGATATATAAGTTTTATGGTATATAAGGTATAATTGTGATGGTGATTGGGGAAATTTTGAGCTCCTTAACCTTGATATGTGAGTAAAGAATGTGAATTTAGGATCAATTATCCCCCACATCATCATAGATTGAACCTTTAAAGTCAATTATGGTAATGAGTGATGCAATTTTAACCATGTTCATCCTTATGAACCTAATTATTACTATATATAAAGGATGTTAACTGGGGATAAACTGATCCTAGGGGCCTAATAAGCCTTAATGCAAGGAATTTCATCCATATGATATCAATTAGGGATGTAAGTGCTCACCATATTAAAAAAATAATTTCTTTTTCAATTTGATATACAATTTGGTCCAAAAGAGCCATGTGTAAGGAATTACAATCATATAATTGATATTGGGGCTTACTTGGCCTTGATTGCATATTGTATTAAACCAATTGAGTATTCAGTTATAGATGTTGCATAATTGGGGCCAATCAAGGCTTATCCAAGGAATTGTGTCAACATAATTTTAATTAGGGCCCTAATTACACACCTTATTCAAATAATTGAGTGTTTGATTCAATATGATATGAAATCAAGACCAATTTAATCCTCTGTAAGGAATTAAATCCATCTAATAAGAATTAGGATTTTGGTTGTGCACCAAATTCAACTAAAATAATATTTGGTTCAATATGATATTGAATTTAGTCTAAACAAGGCTTGTGTGATAAATTTCATCCTTCTACTATCAACAAGGGGCTCTGTTGGTCCCAAATACATAACATATTAAATCAACCAAGTCTCTAGACTAATTGAATATTCAATTATTACCAACCAAGGCTCATTCAAGTAACTAAATACATCTAATGTCAATTATGACTTTAATGGCCCAGATTGTAAATTATTTTTAGCTAATCATGTATTTAGTTTTATCTTATACATAATTGGGACCAATTTATCCCCATGAAAGTAATTTTTTCCAAATAATGTTGGTTGGGTTCAATTATCCATACTTGCACACCATATTAAACCAATTGAGTATTAGGTTTAATATGATATGCAACTAGGTCCACTCAATCCCAAAGCAAGGAATTACATCCATCTAATGTCATTTGGGGCTATAATTACACCATGTTAAAGAAATTTATATTTTTTAAATACTATGCATAAATGGGGACAACCAAGTCTTATTTAATTAACTTCTTCCACCTAATATAAATTGAGGCATTTTTCACCCCATACAAATAATTGTGTCCATCTAATGTCCATTGTGAATATTTTTAGATTATTACACATCAAATTTAACCAATTGAGTATTTTATTCAATATAATCTATAATTAAAAGTAATCAGTCCCCATGCAAGTAATTCCTTCAATATAATGTCATTTAGGGATTTTATAGCACACCATATTAAACTAATTGAATATTTAGTTCAATCTAATACACAATCAAGGTTAAATGATTTATGAGAAAGGAATTATGTCCATATTATGTCAATTAGGTCTCTAACTGCACACTATAATATAAAAACACTAGTATTTAGTTTATTTTGATATGTAATTAGGGTCAACCAAGCTCCATCCAAGGAAATATGTCCAGCTAATGTCAATGTGGGATCTATTGGCCTAATTACACACCATATTGGGATCAAATGAATAATAAATTGATTCATAGGTTAATACATCTCTAATTATCATTCATTACTATCAAATCTTGACGAACATTCATCCCAAATAATAGTCTTAATCAACCAAATTTTGGTCTTAAATTTATTAGGCCTAATGGCTCCTTTAGTAGGTCAAAATGCAAATTTGAGTCTTAGGGTGTTGAGAATATATAATGAGATTGCATTATTAATGTGATTGTGTTATTAAGTAATGTGACCAAGTTACTAATGTATTTAATAATGTGATCACATTAATAAAATGATTGAATTATTAACATGATTATGGTATTTCAATTTAAATTCAATTCTCATGCCTTTTGGCTTGGGAATGGCTTGGATTCTTAAGCTAAAGGCTTGGATTGTCAATGTACAAACAAATGTTGAGAGTTATGATAAAAAAACAAAAAAAATCAAATTTTATTATAAAATACACTAAGAATTTCAATGTGAAAATTAAAAAACTTAATTCCATCATGACGAACACACTCTCTTCTTTCTAAAAATATGATTTTTATAATTTCTGGACTAATTTAAGGTTTCAAACTATGTTGATTTCTAACTATACTTTTTTAGGCCAATAGAAGCCTATACATGTTCATGTAGTTTATATTTCATTGATCTAAGTGAAAAATAAGTTATATGGTCACAAACTAGGCCTAATTCTACACATTAAAAAAAACTGAATTTCATTTTTTTAGGTAGTTAGGCATACCACACAGACAACTATCCATTTTTTGGTCTATTTTTAGGATCTATTTACTTGAAAATTTCATTAAAAAAATGTTCATTGAAAAAATATAAAAAATAGAGGTCAGAAACTAGAATATATTATCTAAATTTTCTCCAAAGGGTTTCAAATAATATTAAACGCTGCTAAAAAAATGGTGTACTTCACGAATGTCTATCTACTATGTTTTTTGAAAAAATAAGATTTCCTCTTCAAATTTTAGATGTTTTACCTAGTTATACTTAACCATTTTTTTAAGAAAAATATTGTTTTGGAAACTAGACTTGAAATTATACATTTCATGTTCTTACACCATCTTCAAATTTAGAGTGTAGATATCTCAAATTATCTACATAAGTTTCAATTTCTGAAATTTTAGGAAAATCATGTCCACAGATAGGCCACTTTTTGTACCCCAAATTTGTGCACTTACCCATAGGTTTAATATCTATAATTAAAAGATCATAATTATTTATTTATGTATAATAAGAGTCTATGGTCATGAAGAGATAATAGGAGTCTGGATTTGTGGAAGCCATCATTGAATTTTTGGTGGTTTCTTTGAATTAGTAGTAATAAAAACATGTTTAGGTGATTTGATTATCTAAATATGGTGAATAGTAGATAATGACTCCATTAAATCCATTATGTGTCTCTAATTTAAGGGTATCTCATTTACTAACCACCTAAGAAAGGGGATTGACTATTGCTTAACCTTTTGTGAAGTAATACTTTTAGTAGATTTTATAATTAACTACCTTGGTATAAACTTATTTGGTTCAAATCTATGTTCATATGAAATTATAGAAACTATAATTACCCTATTTGCATGAATGTATTTAACACACCCATACAATATATAAGGTATTTCACATAGTGTATATAACCAATATCATCCCAATAACATATCAAAAATACATGTATAAGGGATAACATAAATTCTAGTAACCACATGTGTTGGACCCACCTATAAAGGTAAGTCAATCTCACTAAAAACCTTTTATGATGTCCCATTGAATGATAAAATTAAATTAGTCTAAGGATAAAAATCATTATGTATATAACCCAGATTCATAAGTAATTTCATGGTTCAAACTTTATTTCTTGCACCATTATCAATCATAACACTATGTATAGACTAGCGATCATGGTATGATCAAATGAATAACGAATGAATATCTGAGTCACCATCCACAATATCACTATCATTAAAATTAATAAAATGTATTTGAACCATAAGAGGTGTATGTTTTGTATAATTACCAATAACCCCATCTAATGGGTGCCCATAATGTGATTGACGAGGATGTGCATTGTATGCCATTTTCAATTTTGGTTTCTTATTAGAATGGTATCACAAAGGATTGTTAAATATATTATGTTTGTGTTGATCACGAAATTTTAAACTTGATTCTTTTATAATATCATGAAATGTAATATTATGGTCATCAATAAGGTCTTAAATATTATGCTTCCAAGTAAAACATTGGTTCATAGAATGACCAAGGCCTTGATAATAATCAAAATAAGAATTTAAATCATATTATTTGGGTAGATTATTAGTCATATCAAACTCTATAGGATGAGGGAGATACATTAGGTGACATTCCATAAGCATTAAAATTAATAAAGTTGGAGACTTGGGTAAGTGTGTAAATTATCTCCTTAGTTCATTGGATAAGACAAGATGATTAGGTTGTTGTGACTCCAAATTAATCATGGTTGTTATTTCATTTTTAGGATTTGTTTCCTTTGCATTATAACTTAGTTTGATACTAAACATGTTATTTGATTCATTCAATGTGTTTGCTACATACTTAAGTTTTTTTAATGATATAAGTTTCATTTCATGATCATGAATAATATGGAATAAGTCATTAAAAGATTTAAACTTTTTGAAAATAATGAACTCATATTATAGGGAAAGCAAACTTTTCTTGATTGTCTTGAAGCTATTTATTATTCATTGGATTGATCATTATAACTAACATTATATTTTACCTTAATACATGTTCATTGATAAGTTCATTGGTTATTTATTTGATTTTTGCAATTTGGGCATAAGAAACCTTTTTGGTAATATTGACATAATGTGTGCCAAAACTATTCTAAAAGAGGTTTGAATGCATTTTTTGAAGGGATTGTTAAATCATAAAACTATCTTAAATCATAGTCCTTGAGTCTCCTTCGAAATATTTTAGTCAAAATTTTATCATTGGAGGCACAATCAAGGCATGTCGCATAGAAAGATCAAAGATTTTGTTCATGATCACCTTTTACATCATAGAATGTGAAATTAATTTTTAAAAAATAGTTGTCAATGGGTGAAAATATATTTCAAGTGCAAGAGGTTTATGCGACACCTCATATGAATCAATATCATAAGGTGATTTCATGAAATTTTGTTAAATATTAGTAAACTTATCCTATGATAGTTTTATAATTTGGATAAGAGATTTAAACTTTTGGTATTTAAGGTTGGAAATTTGGGAAGTTACAGAAGGATGTGTACCCATAGGTTAAATAGATTTAGGCATTGAAACCAATAATTTGGTTAAAGTACTAACGTTTTCCATATAAGATGTAGAAATAATAGTTTTAGTGAAAAAGGTGTAAACATGTATCCCATGCCCCCATTATAAGTATGAAGTGGTGATGTTCCAAATGGTAGGGTTATTTATATAGAATCAGTTGTAATGCCACTTAAGGATTCACCATCACTAGGTGAGGAAACCTTAGCCTTATCATGCTTCCTAATTTCATCTATTATAACATACATAATACATATATTAAGTCCTTTTTATTATTAATATGATTAACTAATGCTTCTTTATCTTGAATTTGAAAATGATTTTTTTATTAACATTTTCTATTAGTTATAAATGAATAATTGTGAATTTGAAATAGATTACAATACTTTGAAAAAATAGTAGACCCTAAGCCAAATTTAGGGTTTTTCATGCAAAGATACATAAGTCAGGTTCACCAAATGTTTAACCTTAAATTGATATAAATCAACATAGTATAAGTTTAATAATATATAAATGAATAATCACAAGGATGATAAATATATCTATAGCATGCCAATTAATTTTCAAACTCAAATAAATAATATTATGAATTTATAATAAATAAGATATGTTAAAAATGGAGAGTAGAGCTATTTATTTGATATTGTAATAAATTAGAAATAAGAGTACTTATATGGTTTACTATGTGCATGTGAATTTATTTTAGAATAATCTAGAAGTGGACTAGATTAGGATCATGTAACAATCATCGTATTCTATAAATTTACATTCTAGAGACTCAATTGCTTACATCAAATCTAGATAATTATATCGATGCTACTATCAGAATTGGACATAGGTGTCTAGTATTGAATATTAACTAGATATAGTTGTGACCACATAGAACCTTCTATATTTTGTATCAAATTTATTCTAGTGTGTATAGATCATGCACATAGGCTCTCACTCTTTTTCAAATGATCAAACCTTATCTTCCTCACCCTTGGATTGACTATGGAAAAAATGGATTAGTGGGAATATGATGTAAAACTTACCTAAGGACCCCTCTATCAATGGGCACTACCTACATATCCAATACTCTAAAGAGGGCCTCAGTCTTGTGTAGTTCTCTCCTATATGTTGGCTTGTGTGTGTATCAAGATGAAACATGTGATAAAGAATTTCATAGAGTGAGATAACTTATAACTTGGTAAGTATAGATCATGGAGTTATCCTACAAATAATTTAGACCTATATATGGGTTGTCCATATGATTAATATTGAAATAAGAGATAATATGGAAGTTTTTGTCACTTAAGTGCTTGATTGGGTACCTTGGTAAGTTTCTTTGTGATTTTTTAGGTTTTTTATAGGTAAGGAATGATTGAGAGTTGATTTTGTATATATATAAAATCCCTTTTATAAATATCTCACCTAAAATAACTTAGGAAAACTCTAGGGATACATTTCATTTACAAGTTAGATGTCTTTAAGGCACTTAACACTTAGTAGTTTGGCATAGGACACTAGCATTGACGTAAGTATCTAGTTGGGACATTAGTGTCCAAGAAGATGGAAAACATGTAAAGGTATTAAAATTATAGAGGATGATAATAATAAATTTTATTTCATTTTGAGTAGTACATAAGGCCTACTCATCATAATAACATATGTTATAACTAAAAGACAATAAATAGGCATAAGTTATAGTAGATGTGAGACTTTCAAAAAAAGGAAGGACTTAGGAACTAAAAGGTACAACCATGAGAATTAATCACCAAGTATACAAGATAAAGGCAATATATATTTTATATTTCATTTCTATAAGATTATAGTTCACAACTTGGGGGCCATCAAAACCAAATGATAGTTAATGATACATTTCATGATCATTCTAAGACAACTCTAGAATTAAAACTAGTATAATATATACGTCATCCTCCACTATATTATGGGCATACATTCTATGTTAATGTTGTCACCTAAAAGGGAACAATACCTCCTATAGTTATAAGGTCTTATATCATAATTTATATAATTCCATATGAATATCTAATTGGACAAGAAAAGTTTATTCCACAATAGTTGATTATAAAACTTACTAAGGTTAATCATGCGTGAAAAAGGTAAGCAACAAGAAATCCCCTTTCCTATGCACCTAATAATTGAGAGGCATTTGCATTATCAAGATAAAATATATTCTTAGAGATCATCATTAACCCTTCCATGATTTATCCATTCGCCTATAATATAACATCATTTTTCAAAATAGGCAACAAGACTCACTATTACATTTAGAAAATTACATAGCACATAACTATGGTTTCTATGAACCCATAAAAAATATATTACTACTTCACCACCACATAGTTTGATGAGACATATACATAGCATCAAATATTCTAAACATTCAAATTTGGCATAGATACATGTTCCTTGGCAGCATGACTAGTGTATTATACCACATTCATAGTATATATCACCCTATGAGAATCCATTAGATTAGATAATTGGATATCACTCCTTTTATAAATAGTCTAAAAAAATAAAAATCTTCAAAAACCTCAAAAAAAAAAATTCAATAAAACACAAAAACATTCAAATAATATCAATAATACCTAAAATATTTAAAATTACACATGTTTACTAATTGTTTCATTTATTGTTTACTTTATGTTAGTAGATATGATATCATTATATACACACATATGTTTCATAGGTTCTTGATTTTGATATAGGTATACATTATACCTATGATATCTCAATCATGTAGATGTTGGACCTTTCCTCTTCCAATGTGATACACGAGGTTGGGAGCATTTTACTTCTATATGATCATAATTGACATAGTTTATATTATTTTACATTATCCGATAGATATTATATATCTTACATATACCTATAATCATGTTTATATATTACATAGTGTATTTGATATGCTATTCTAAATGACATTTTGCTAACACATGTATGCAAGGACTAGTATCCCATGATTATGCTAGTTGTTTATCTCTCATTTCTTCATCTATTTATAATAGTTTACTTGAGTGTACTTCTTCTTTGCTTATTTGTCTTTTTTGTGGAAATTTTGAACATGTTATTTTTATTGTTAGCCAAAATTCCATAAGTTTTTATTATTTATTTGGTGTGTCTACATGTGCACATGTCTTCCATTTAAGTGTGTAGAATTTGAACATGATCCTTGTTTGTGTTCTCCTTAGACCCATCTTTATGTGACATTTAAGTACTCTTGTGTATATGATTTATTATTTTATGAGATTTTTATCTTCTATATTTTTCCATGATTACTATCATGCATCTTATCAATTCTTATGTATACACGCTATGATCTTCATTGATATATCTATTATGACATGAAAAGTCTATGTTTATTTACTAGATGATTCATATAGATACAACATAATTAATGATATAGTTGTATCTTCAAATTGTATGAATTTAGTCTTCTAAATAGGTTTAAGGAGTCTTAGTAAGTCTTTTTATTATGAATAAGTCTTTATTTAGACAAATTAAATGTGTTTAGAGTCAATTATCATGTTTGGAGAGTTTCCCTCTAAATTGTCAAATTTGAATTTTCTAGTGTTCTTAGTGTAGGTTCATGACGAAATGTCACTCTTGAAATATTTATTGAGTTTTACAAGCTATCTTAAGTACTTAGGTGGGTGTGTGTGTGTGTGTGTGTGTGTGTGTGTGTGTGTGTGTGTGTGTGTGTGTGTGTGTGTGTGTGTGTGTGTGTGTGTGTGTGTGTGTGTGTGTGTGTGTGTGTGTGTGTGTGTGTGTGTGTGTGTGTGTGTGTGTGTGCACACGCGCGTGTGTGTGTGTGTGTGTGAAAATAATACAAGTCTTCTAAACCTTCTAGAGGTCATAATCATAATTATTATCTTAAATAATTAATGTTATCATCAAGACCTACATATGAGGTCAATTTACTCAGTTGAAATTGGGTGAGTGAGAGGAAATATGAGTTGGTTTAGCTAAAATATAATATTTAATTATAATTAAAAACATGATAACCATCAATCCTTAATTTAGTGAACTATATAGAGGACATTTCAAGCATAAAAAGACAAATCTCCAATATAATAAGACTAACGACAATCACACTCTTTAGGTACATGAGTATAAATGTGTATTTGTTCAATTTATTTTTGATAAAGAGTAATTTATATTTTAAATCTATATGTACATGTTTTATTATTTATAAATGTATTTAATCCATTAATTAGTGAAGTTTTTTTTATCTTAGTTTGAGATTGTCATTCTAAAACTCCCAAAAACCCTTGTTTTCCTATTTGAGATTGTCTTTTAGTTAATTAAAACAAATGAGATTTAGTGCATGGAAGATAATTTAAATTTTTAATGATTATAGGATAATAATAATAATAATAATAATAATATTATTATTATTATTATTATTATTATTATTATTATTATTAATATAGGTTTTATATTAATTATAAATGTACTAGAATGTATGAACAATCATTAATACACTCTTGACCTCTAAACCCTGCAAAAACCATAAAATAAGGTTGGCAATAAGAAAAAGACTTATAACTATATTTATACCAACTATAACTCTTTAAAAAATTTCATGAATGTAAATAAACATGTTTATGATCTATTTAAAGTGTTATTTTGTAGGGAGATATTTTGTAAATGTAGAAAAGGGGACTGTGTTATGGTTTTCCTATAGGTGCTTATCCTAGTTAACAACCAATGAAGTTTTTGCATTAAAATGGTTAGAAAAGAGTGAAAAATATTATGTGAATAATAAAATAATTTCTTTTCATACAATAAATTATAATAATTGGATCTTAAGTCTCATAAAATCAAATAGTTATCTTGACCTATTAGACTCTAATTAGGCCTAGAGACTAAAATACAATCCTAGCCTAAAATTTATCATTTTAATAAAATAAAGAATTAATATTTGTTTCTTGGATATAAAATCAATCTAAAAACATTGGATGGTATTATCAGAGACTATTATAATATTATATAAGGTAAAATCATTATGTTTAATGTGGAAATGCTTGAAATGACATTGTAGCAATCTTGGAAAAGAAAGTTGGGTTTGAGGACCTAGAACAAACTATTGAGTGTTTGAATGTATTAAAGTAATTTTATGAGATTAAAAATATATTTTAAAATTATATGAATGAATGAATGACTATAATGACTTATTTTATCAAGTGATTTCTAGAGGGTTTAATAATAAATACATGTTACTATCCCTAAATTTGTAGATTGTTTTAAAGGGAGAAATTAAGAAAGATTCATTTAGTGTCATAAATTATGGTATTAGACCATATATATTTTTCACAATTATGGAATATTTAAGGTTATCAAGGTATAAAAATGATCAATCAAATAAAATGGTAGCAAGATCTAGAGAAAGAGGAGGTGTAAGAAGGCAACTTACCAATGCAACACTATTGGAGGAAATTAAAAACCTCAATAAAAGGATGCAGGCCATGGAAATATCCAAAAGCAGAGGAGTCTATATTGGAGAAATAAATGATATAGAATATGAGATAGATCTAAAATTAATGGTAGAATAACTAGAAGAAGAAACACCAAAAGGATTTTTTCCCAAAGCATTCATTGGGGTAAGTTCTAAGCCTAAAATTAAGGTACCTACATGTGATGGTATTTTAAATATAGATGTTTTATTTGAATAGATAAGTTCTCTAACAAATAATTTGAATATGAGAGTGTTGATGAAGATAAGTAGGTGAAGTTTTCCATGACAAGGTTGAAAGGGCATGCATCCTTATGTTGTGATGACATATAGGAACAAATAAGGAGAAAGGGGAAGACAAAGATAAATATTTGGGATAGGATGGTTTCCAATCTCAAAGGTAAATTTATGCCTTGATACTATCAGGGTATTATTTTTATATAATTTAAGATAGAAAGAGATGTCATTAAAATAATATACTAAAGAGTTTTGTAGATTGACAACAAGATCAAGGCATATTGAAGATGGCATGGAGAAAGTTTCTAGGTATGTGAATGGATTGAATTTTGTTATATAATATTAGATTGATTTATTTACACCTAATTTAGTTGAAGAGGAATATCAATATGCCTTAAAATCAAAAGAGAATCTCTTGAGGAAATAATCTCAGCATGTAAGAGGAAGAAGTAAACCTCTTAGAGGTAGACCAAAACATTGAAAGATAAGTCCATTGTAATCATATGAATAAGGAAAAATAACCTCACAAATATAGGAATCAACTCCTAGAGGTAACTATCCATTTAGAGGTAGGAGACCATTTGATAGAGGTAGAAATAGAGGTTTTATTTATAGATGTTTTAAATGTGGAAAATTTGGACATAAATCATTTGAATGTCCTAAGTATCTAGCCATAAGAAAAGAAAATATTTAGCTAGAAAAAACTAATGATGAAGAAGGAAGTATCATCCCATATATTCATGAAGAAGCTTCATAGGTTGGGGAGTCATTGTTGATGAACAGGGGTTTTCTCAAACCCATTAAAGAGATTAAGGAGCCACCACAAAGAAAGAAACTTTTTAAAGCCAATTTTAAGGCTCAAGGTAAGTGTTTTAAAGTGATTATTGATCATGGGAGCATTGATAATATTATGTCTACTAAAATCATGAAAAAATTAAATCTTAAAAATGTTAGGTACCCTACTCCCTAAAAAGTCTTTAGGTTATAGAAAGATCATAAAATTCTAGTAAATGAACAATGTAAAGTAAATTTCTAAATAGAAAGCTATCAAGATGAAGTAATGTGTGATGTAATGCCTATGGACATATGCCAAATTGTTAGGAAGACATTGGTAGTATGAAATGAAATATATTCATGATGGGGATATAAATACATATAATTTTGAGCAAAATTAAGTAAATAATACACTTTTTCCATTCAAAAATGAGGATGTAGTTTCTTGAATTAATTCTAAGGTGTTGATTATAGGTTAGGAAGAGTTTGTATAGTAAATGGAGGAATAAGAGGTAGATGATATCATTATTGAGTTTATACATCAAGTAAAAGAGGATATTGAATAATTTTTAATTGAAACAAATAATGAGGTAATGAATTCACATTTTGATAATCAGATTTCATTAAATAAGTATGATAATGAAGATGCTAATGAGATTTGTAGTTAGTTTTTACCATTAAAAGACACAAGTCATTAAAGGTAGAATATTTTATAAGTCAATAAAATTTACATATAATTTAATTTAAAAGAGAATTTGTTGGATAAATAGTATGAGGGTAAAGAGTAGCAAGTTAAAAAAAAATCTTTATGTGATGAAATTTCAAATGCTAATAGTGATATTATGAATAAAGGCAATGTTGAGTAGTTTTTAAAAATAAGAGTATCTATAGATTAATAATAAAATAAGATATGTAATGAGTCATTTGGAGTGAAGAGTAAGATGACAAACAATCAAAGTCAAGAAAAAAAATATGGGCAAAAACATAAGAGGAAGCCTTATTTGTAAGTTATTTCGGTTATCACCCATATGATGATCATATTGGTTGTAAAGAATAGGATTAAAATCCTTAGAGAACTAATTATTTTCCTTAACATGTTCATTTTTATTCATTTATATTATTATCAAGCAAATTTGAGGACAATTTGAAGGTGAAAGACACAAGATGTCTTATATTAATTTATACTGAAGAATAGAGATGTAATGTCAATCCCACAAGTAATTTAAATTACTAAAAGATACAAAAAATAAAAGATAAAGATGATATGTTGAAATCAAGGACAAGGATAACTTCAATCCTTTAGGGAAGATATTGAGATATCATATTTCATGCTTCAAACCAAATACATCAAGGTCAAGATGAATGTATACATCTTCAAAGACAAAAACAAAATAATTAGACACCATTAGCACAAGCCTTGGGATCTAGGAGGAGATTTATAATAAATAATAATATTTTTAAAGTTTAATATTATCAGCAAAAACAATAATACAAAGAATACAAATAAACATGGAGTTTTATAACGTATTCATGCATAAGAGTCCATGAGAAGAGTTTCTTTATACCTTGGTGGTTTGATGTAGGTACATCTTCAAATTATATGAATTAAGTATTATTAATAGTTTTAAGGAGTATTATGAAGTATTTTTAGTATAATAAGTCATTATTTTTATAATATAAGTGTGTATAGAGTCAATTGTGGTGTTTGGAGAGTTTCCCTCCAAATTGTCAAATTTGAACTTTACAATTTTATTAGTGTAAGTTCATGAATAAATGCCACTCTTTCAAGGTTTATTGATTTTTAAATGATATTTTATTTCCTCATGGGTGTGTTTTAAATTTAATACAAGTCTTATATACCTTATATAAGTCATAATTATCCTTATTATCCTAACTAGTTAATGTCATCATCAAGGACTACATATGAGGTCAATTTACTAAGTTAAACTTGGGAAAGTGAGAGGAAATCTAAGTTGGTTTATACAATTTTTAAACTTTTATTTTACCTTAAAAAAATGATAACCATCACTAATTACTTTAAGGAACCGTATATATGACATTTCAAGCATAAAAATATAAATCTCTATTGTAGCAGGACCAATGAGAATCACAGTTTGCATGTACAAGAGTATAGAGGTGTATTTGATTAATTTATTTATTTTTAAATATTAATTTATGTTTTAAATATATTTTTAAATGTTTTAATATGCATAAATTAATTCAATACCTTCATTGGTGAAGTGTTTTTTATATTAGTTTGAAATTGTCATTATAAAACTCATAAAAACCCCTATAATCCTATTTGAGACAATCTTTTAGTCAATTGAAACATGTGAGACATAGTGAATGGAATAAAATTTAAATTTATAATTATTATATTATTTTTATAATAATATTATATAGGATTTTTATTTATCATAAAGGTCCTATAGTGTATAAACAATTATTAATACACTCTTGGCCTCTAAACCATGTAAAAACCCTAGAACATGGTTGGCGATAGAAAAAGACTTATAAATATAGTTTTACTAGTTGGAATTATTTAAAAAATTAATTAATTCAAATTATAATTTTTATTATCCATTTACAAGTGTTAGTTTAATATTATGTAAAGGGAAAAACAAAGGGGACTGTGTCATAATTTTCTTGTAGGTGCTTATCCTAGTTAATCGTCAAGGAAGTTTATGCATTCAAATTATTAACAAAGATTCCAAAATATTATTGGAATAATTATATAAAAAAAAATTCATACAATAACTTATAATAAGCTTATATTATGTTACACAAGTATCAAATAGATATCTTAACCTATTAGACTCTAATTAGGCCTAGAGACCAAAATATAATCCTAGCCCATAATTTATCCTTTTAATAAACCAATAAATTAATATTGGTTTATTGGATATAAAATCAATATAAAAATGTTGTATTGGATTATTATAGACTATTATAAGAGTAAAAAAGTTAAAATCATCATGTTTAAGGTGGAAAGGCTTGAAATGACACTATATCAATCTTGGTAAAGAAAGTTGAGTTTGAGGACCTAGAACAAACTATTGAGTGTTTGAATATATTAAAGGAATTTTTTGAGCTTGAAAGATATATTTTTATTTATATTAAATGATAAATATAATTACTTAGTTTATAAAGTTATTTATGTAGGTTTTAAGATTAGATACATATGACTGCCTCTAAATTTGCAAATTGTCTTGGAGGAAGAAGGTAAGAAAGATTCATTTAGTGTCATCATTTGCCTTATCCTCTTAAGATAAGGATATTATTATTTTTTTAATCAATTAATCTAAAACTATGGGGAATTTAATATAATAAATGAATCTATATATATATATATATATATATATATATATATAGATATATTACATAATAGGAATAAATTGATTCAATTTATATAGTTTACATGATTTAGATATACATTTATGACAAAATTTTATGCATTGGGCACATATTTAGGAAAAATATTTGTAGATTTTTGATACATGTAATATTAATGTTATATATAAGAGGTAATTTATATATACGTCAGCTTGAGAGATATTTTTTTGGTTTACTTACACCAAATTAGAGACACACTTTCAAATCATACATACGTTTATGCACTGACCTTACCAAGATGTAACATTTGGGATTTTATCTATTACATAGTTGTATATTTTTAATTAGTGTGATAAATATTATTCATCCTCAATGGACTTGGAACTATGATTATGTTATTGTGATTCTATATGGTTACACCATTTGACTTGAGCTAAATTGGATAGATTGATCTATATTAGAGTTGTTTAATTGAGATTTTGTACTCTTAATGTACTTGGCATAATTCATCATTTTAATATATTGGATACACAATCACCCTAAAATTTTTTCCTCTAAACATCTCAAAGGTTTAGTTGTAATCCTCACTCTAATGCCTCAGCTAGGAAGCATCTCTACCAATACACACTACCAAGGGGCAACATGGTTGGATCAAAATGTAGGTGTATTCTTTCCTCTCTCTCTTTATTTTAAGGTTCATATTATTCAATTTTCATTTTATATACACTAATTACACATGTAACATGATATTTATTTTAGGTCATTCACATACATAAAATTCAAGTGGGCTTAAGTAAAGACAAGGTGTGTTATACATACCACAATATGCTTTCTTTCTTTTAACCTAGTAATTTCATCCTTATGCAATATATATATATATATATATATATATATATATATATATATATATATATATATATATATATATATATATATATATATATATATATATATCTGTGTGTGTGTGTGTGTGTGTGTGTGTGTGTGTGTGTGTGTGTGTGTGTGTGTGTGTGTGTGTGGGGTAGAGAAGGGGATTTAGATGCTTAAATATTTATTTATATGTTAAACGAGTATTTTAAATTTTAAAAATATATCTTAGTGATCTACCCTTTTGTTTGAACTTCATCATAGCTAAAAGGATCACACTCACTACCTCATAGGGTCTAATCACTTACTTCTTAGTCCAATCCTAATTATTTTAATTATCTAGATCACTTGTAATAAAAAATGTCTAAAATTTGATATAAATCCTTCATGATAAGTTTCATAACTTCAATAACTTTCTTTCACCCTAGATAGTTACATTCAGGATAGGATAGTTGTATCATCACTACTATCCTTGCTCTAATGTAAGTGTCCTTACCTTACAAACACTCAAATTTTAAAATATTTAAATTTGTGTGGGTTGGCCTAAGAATACAATTAACCCTTTCATGAGTATTATTTAAAAATAATTAGTATAAATATAAGTCAAATCCAATTCATTTGGGTATGTATAAATTACCAAGAAAACACCTATTAAAGCTAAATCAATAAATCAAAAAACTAAAATATTATGCCATATTCATCCCTATTTGCATATAAATAATAGGATCAATAATAAAAGTATGAATCAATCACAAGACAACCCATAATCCATATTTGTCAAGTTGAAATCTAGATCATTACATGTATTGTCATATATCACATTTCACCATCATGCACACACATTCCCACACATAGAGGAGAATTACATAAGTATGATACCCTCCTTGGAGTGTTGCCTATATAGGTAGTGCTCATTGATAAAGGGGTATTTTAGTTCAGCTCAATAGTATGAGCCCACTAACCCATTTTTGTCGATGTAATCTAACCTAATGTGTAGAGCTAGGTTTTTAAGCTATAAAAAGTGATATATAGATTATCTATTAGATCTTGATAAATCAATTGAAAGGTGAAATAAAATAAAGAAATACCTAATTGGTTTTATCTCTATACAAAAAAAAATTTATATGATAGTTTCATCAAGATTCAAATAACACCTTTGATTCAAGTGTTAATAGGGTGATGAAAGTGTCTAGATAGGTAAAAATATTATTTATAAAATCTAATGACTAGTTCTTGAACACTAGATATCTTGTTTCCGCTCATATACATATCATATTTGTCTATGCATCATTACATAAGCTAATTATTGTTTCTTCTTCATGATTATGCTATCAAAATACTCTTTGGAATTGTACTTTCTATATTTAGTATTTTTCACAATTTAACATTGAAATTAAATACCATAAACTAAATTATTCAATTAGTTTGATTTAAGGAATAGGTTATCTCACCTTTTAATATCCTATTCCCATTGACCCTTAATTTACAAAAGGGTTAACATCCACACATATTATTCTTAAATTCCTCAATATGTCTCATATGAATCATATAATTTCACCCAAAATATGAACTATTTATTTATCATGGTATTAATCCTTAAGACAACCCCATTATATGTCCTCATTTTGAGGTGAGTGTTGGAGCCTATGAATCACTCATATAAAAAGAAATATTTGTGTCCATAATTTTTTATATAAAAATGTAATAATTTAAATCATGTATACTAACATGATAAGATATGTCATCATATAAATTTTGATCATTCAATTATGCATGAAACATCTAATCCAAGGCAATGGGCATATAAATTTCATGTCAAAAAGATATAAAAATTATAAATATCATAATAATAAATGTATAAAATGCATGATTAACATCATGCCATTTTACATAGTATAAGAATGTGTGATAATAATCATGGCACCAAGCTCAAAAATAATCATACATGTAACCACACACATATTCACACAAACAATATCATGATCATGAGTGTATAAGCACACAATAAAATACTAGACTTACTTAAATATGATTCATTAACCATGTCATGGAATTTACTTATCCATGACATGAACTAGAATATATTATAAAAACCTTACACATCATGTGAGAAAACATAACCAATGCACTCATAAAACACAAAATGTAATGCACATCAATGATCACACAATGTGATAATCAACAACATCAAACATGAGTACAAAAAGTAAGGTTAGAATATATAATCAATAAATATAATCATCATACATACATACATACATACATACATACATACATGGTGTGGGATTAGGATTATCTATGGGTATAGGGGGGAGCTAAAAAACTAGGTTTTCCACACTAGAACACCACCAGGACACTATCTTGGCCTTCACATATTTTCAACCACCATTGATAGAAGCAGTCAAGGGAATAGGAAAAGTGATTTAAGATATCCCACTTAAATAACAAGGTGGTTTACAAACACATTGGTTGTGTTATACATTCAACTCATTTATTGACCTAAAAACTAATCAAGATGCACATGGATCAAACCATGAAAACATTGGTGAAGTGGTCCTTGGACATCAAAACAAACTTCTCCAAATATTGTATGATCAATCACATAATCCAATTAAGAATATTAGTAAGATAAATAGAAAATGCATTAGACTTTCCACTACCCTTTTTAAGGTGATCATCAATCTTGATCTCTGCAAAGACAATCATCCTTTACACAGAGTAGGCCCTCATTAGGTGCTTCTATGTTCATTTTTTCTTAGATAGTAATCTCCACAAATAGGATTAAATCACCTAAGATCATATATTTTGATACACCCTTACACTATTTATGGGTTCCATAGGTTTCTATATCATTGTATTTAAATCCATAGATGACTGCTAAAACATCTCTATGAAAAGACCATGGTTTTAGGGGAACATAACCTTGGTCACCACAAAATGTCATGTTGGGTTTGTTATAACATGTGAGCACATGAATATTATGGACATTTAGGCCAAGCTTCCTATTCTATCTATTAAACTATAGGATCCATAAATTTTTAAAATCATTGGTGATACCCTTGGGAAATACCTCAAAATATACCCTTAGAATACTAGTTAGAATAACATAGCTATGGTGATCTTTTACATGGAAATGGACATCTCTAATGATCTCCCAGACATATAGATATTTTGGTTGGTGAACATATTTTATTTAAAACTTTATAATATATAAATGTTCCCTTTAGATCCTCTCAATGCTGCCAACATGACCATCTTAAGCATTCATGCCCGCTCTATAAGAAAAAAATTCATTCACACCCTCAAGGTAAGCAGAACACCCTAGGACAACTTTGATAGGTATATTCAGTATTGAATTGGGATGATCATACATTTATTTCCATTATTATAGGAAAATATTTGGGCTTGAGGACTTCTATGGGCTTGTTGGACACTGTAAAAATTTAGGCTCACATGGTACGTACCGACAACTCTAGAATTCCATAAGGTATCAACACAAAAGTTCTTGATGAAGGAAAAAATAATATGCTCAGCATCAAAGACACTTTATTATAAGGGAATGAGAGAGGAACTAGGATTATGTCCTTGATTATCCTTATTATCATAGTATGCCAATAGGATTAATGAGAAGATAATAGGTATGAATTCCATAATATGTCCCTAATTTTCTTATTATCCTAATCATATTATCTTTTAATCATTAGATTAGTATTCCTACTCATGGGATGACTATATTAGGTAGTGGATTCATTTTTATTACCACAAGAATAAAATATTACTATAACCATATAAGAGCCTTATAATGTTCATTTTCCTAAATTAATTATTTCCCAATGGGTTGGCCTATGCATTTTGTATGTCAATGATGGAAAACATTACCCTAAGAGTTTCCTATTTTACAACACAAGTCCTAAGCATGCTTATTTTAATAAATTATTTATAAAACACGTATATATCAGTTACACATTAAGTATAACTGCCCTAAATCTTAAAAATAAAATACTTCTCAAATTATGAGGCTCTAGCCAACTTTGAAGTACCCAAGCCAAGTCAAGTTTGCATATTGTTAAGTATTAAAATCTAAATTATAGGTTTCATCCATACTATAAGATCACTATTACACACATACACATTAATATTAGAGAAATATGTGGTTTGATCCCTCTTTTTAGTATTAAAAGCATAACTATCACTTAACTACTCAACAAGGGGTAGTTGGGATCATATCAAACCATCTTTTTCATTTCCTTTTATAGGTGAACCTAGTTTCAAAAATGGAGATGGAGTTTTAAGGTGAGTATAAAAAGGTTTCAATGCTAAAAATAGGAGAGAATATATAATATTTCATAATAATAATGTTAACATACATGCACTCTGCTATGTGGTTAAATAGACCTTCATAAACACATAGACTATGCATGGGTTATGATCAATCTATGCCTATCCTATCTCAATAGACTTAGACTAACATGAAGTCTAATAAATTAAAGTATATGATACTTAAGTCTTAAGTAATGATAAATATTAAGGGGATATAGTAATAGGGTTTCATATGCCATGTGGCCAAGAGGAAAGGGTTCCAAAGCCTAATCTTGTGATAGAATGGAATAGATCCCAGTAGGCCTACTATGTAGTTAGTTGATAGTAAGTAAAACAAGTAAAATAAATGATTGTAATTGTGTAATAAATTAATTTAAACTTAAAGGGACAAGGGTTAGAATGATAAAAATGGGTGAGGTTACATGGTTAGAAAATGGGGGTCAAGGCAACATAAAATAGAATATATAATGTCTAATCAATATTATAGATACACTAGTATTAAGTGTAGATAGAAAATAGATAAATAAATACACACATACATTCACTAATAAACAAGAAATATCTAATCTACTAAGTAATAAATGAAAGAGTGTAGGGTTATACCATATTTTCCTTAGAGTGGTTTCATTAAGCATCAATCCCCCTAGATTGGATGGATATTTTCAAGAGAATGTTGTGGTTGTTAAGACTTCAAATGTTTGGCATAATATATATATCAAAAGGACCCCTCCTAGTGAATATCTAAGAATTACACAAGATAAAATTTCTTCAAGATCATTTTATATACCTCTATCTCCTATAAATGTAAATTATGGAAGAAGTATGATAAAAATTAGAGTGATTAGAGTGTATATGATATGATATGAATGAAATATTACTTAGATATGTAGCTATCCAATGCCTCAAACTATACCTAAAATCTAAGTCAATGGAATTATCTAAGATGATACACTTTAAAGGAATCATTTGAAATAAAATGAAATTGGTCACACTAAAAAAATAAATGTTAACAAATAAGATTAGAACTACATCAATCTACATGATATAATATATGAATGGAAAAGGTGTTAGATATATGTTATCATCTGAGTTAATGTTATATGAAATGAGGGAAACTATCATAATTTAGTAAGATAGAATCTAATGATATAAGTAGTACAATATTATGAAGAATATAAATTGAGTAAGGAATTATGTAATCATGATATAGAAAAAACATATCACTAAATTCCATGAGCTTAACCTACCCCATTCCTAGTGCACCCTTTTAGGTGTACACTTAGGGAGATCAATGCTCAAAAAGTCATTGAAATATAAAGTTTTAGTAAATTACAAAGTGAAAAATAATATGTATAAAGATATGTCCCAACCAAAAATCATCATGTTTCATCATAGTGTAACATGGGATGGTGCTTTGGTTAAAAATATAGCATCACAATCAAATATAGCTAAAATATTGAAAGAAATGTCTGATAAATAAATAATAAAATTTACCGTATACATAACTTGAATTAACTTTATCATCAATTGGATGTATTTAAATACCATGGTATCAAGTATACAAGGATAAAAATAGATATAAATAAGATAAGTAAACACAAGGAGATTGAACTAAATGGAGACTCTCAGAATTGATTAAAACACTTGAAAAATTGGCAATCCAAGATTATAAAATTTAGGTTAGGACTAAAAGACCAAGGAAAATGATAAAAAGTAAAGATAAAATTGGTAAGCCAAAAATACAAGTCTACTTATGACTAAAGAATCCAAATTAAGATAAGTAATAACCTAAGTCAAATAAAGGACACATAGAAGGGATTTGAAGGTAACAACATCAATATAAGGTATGTAACAAACCATACTAAAATAAATATTGAATAATATGAAATGGAAAAAACAAGACCAGATGACCCAAAAAAGGTGAATAGAAAACTCAAGGTCCTAAACATAACCAAGATAAATCCTATAAATTTAAGGTAAAAACCAAGATAAAATATCGATAATAACTCAAAGATAGATTTTCTATATACACATAATATTTTCAAACTTTTATTGATTATTGATAATTTATATCTTGCAAGAACCCATCGAGTCTCAATCTCTCTAAGTACATGCCTTAAGGGTTACACTAGGAAAGGGGTGGGTAGATCATTCATGATTCATAAGATTGTTGTCCCTTTTTCCACTTTCCATCTACATACTCATCTCATAAAAAACATTTACCCTAAGATTATTCTTCTCATCCTTACCTATTCTAGTCATTTTCCATGATTTATCCTCCTTGTTCTTGCCTTGACCCCCTTTCAAACTAGGTCAACCCTGTATAATTTTTATATTCATATTATTGTATAGGGTTGACAAGGTCAACCCTATACTATTTAGGGGTATTTTTCATTAGGAACTTTGTTAGCCCTTTGACTGACCTAGATTAGGACCTGGTGAATTATCTCTTGAAAACATAGAGGGTTGACTGGGTCAACCTTATATAGCTAAATTTTTTGAAAATATTTAAGGAAATATCCACCTATATATACAAATTCATTTCCAACCATTTTTAATAATAGAATGGAATGATAATAAGTGTGAGTGAACATCTTCTTATTGACCATTCTACTTTAGGAATAAAGCTTAGGGTTTTATACTTTCTTTAGAGATATGAATCTTGTCTTGTAGAGAAATCTTTTAGATGCATAGATAGGTTATGTATCCTAGATTTGATTTGTCTTTGTTATCTTACATACCATAACAATCTCTTATGAATCACCTTGGCCAAGGGAGAGACTGAGGCTCAGTGGGTTCATCTTCAAAGGTAAGTATTCATAACTTTATTTCTCCTTTATAAGAGTATATAGATAATGTAGTTGTGCTTATATCCCATGCATTATGATTTTATATACATTGATGTGAGTATATTTCTTCTATGCATGTTTAGTTTAGTTTATTTTTTTTCTAAAACCTAATTTGTGCCACAAGTTTTGGTGTGCACTATATTATATTTACTTTCTTATTTATTAGAAAAGAGTGAACATTAAACCTAAGACTCTTTTAGGGTTGTTGTGTGATTATGTTAGACTGTAGGATTTAGAACCCTTCCTAGCATGGTGTATTATGACAAGTGATCCCCTAATCAGGTCTAGAAGATACCCATATTGGTCATGCCCCTAATTAAAAAAAATATTCCCAATCAGAAGTGTAGGTATGATCTATCTTCTCTAAACCAAGATTGATTTATAGACATGATGCATTTCTATTTGAATACAATTTTTATTCTAAATAATTAAATAATGGGAAATACATAAAATTTTATAATATTAATAAATAAACATACATGTCAAGGGGGAAATGAATTAGTGGTAGGGGAATGAGGATGTCATCAAGGTGAAAACATGATATTTACTAGAAATGAGATAGTCTAATCAAATTATAAAGACTAGGAGTTTTCAACATCAATGACCCTATATAACCTTATATATCAATGTAATCTTGCAATACCTAATGAATTATATATATATATATATATATCATCCTGTGAATTCTAGTATGTATAAAAGATAATTTTATACTAGTGTGAGAAGATAGGTAACACAAAAATATAGGAATATATAATGATGGAAAAACCTCAAACCCTAGTCTACTAACCTACCACACCTAATATACCTCATCTCTATCATGAGGCCAATTGTAGAGTTTGAACTTTGGCTAAGATAAGAGATGTGCCAAATAAAGATAATGTATTTTGGTATGATATAAATTTTGAGGTATAATTTTAATTTTATAATTATATATTCTTATGATATAGCTTTTGAATTTTCTATATTTTTATATATTTCTTCCTCCATATGAATTTTTAAAACCAAACATGGGTATTAAATATGACTATCACAAGAGAGCTTACACTTAGTGGCTAGAGAAGATGAAATTAAGGGTCATGATATCTAAAGACTCCTATACTTTCATCATAAAAAAGAGTGTGATATTGAAACCAACCTTATTAATCCTAAAGGGAAGTGAAAAATAGGGAATAATATAAATGACAATAAAATGATTAATTTTCTTCAAATGTAAAAAAATGTGTAGAGGAAGAATGATACAATGATAGGTAGGCATGAATCATCATCATGAGAAATATAAAATGTGAATGAAGATATATTGCTTAAGTATAGTGACATTACTCTTGACCATTGCCTTATCTTTCTAGGAAGACACTTATCTATGGTTGTGATTAAAATAAATCTATGTAGCATAAATGATGTGTGTTTTTAGGAATGGATAGAGCCTATTAAAGGTATTATACTTCAAATTAGTAATCTAAAATCCCATAGGAGTTAATGAGGACCCAAAGGTTATTTAATAATAAAAAACAAGGAAATAATGGTAAAATTAAAAAGTTATGGATGGGTGTTTGTGATAAATCCTAGTTCTATCTGAGGTGGTTTAATACAACTCACAAACTAAGATTCCTTGAGGTGAAAAAAACCAAAATACTAAAGGACCAAAGGTGGACATTAAGACTAATGTGTAGAATGAACTTGGAGTGTGTAAATATTGAAATGTTATTTGAAATAATAAATTTGAAGTAAGACTTGAAATAAATTTTAGCTCCATAGTATATATAAAACTAACTATAAGCATGCATGTAAATACTAATGAAAATGGAAAATCATACATAAATTAAAAATAAGAACATGAAACTAAGAAAATTATTTATTCAAAAACTAAGTGTCGATTGACCCTTTGAAGATATACCATTAATTTATTTTACAATATATAAGTGATAGGTCCAAAGATGTGTTTGAATAGGTAAGGGATTCACCACTTTTTGGCATACTTACCTTCTTTTTGATGGGTGTAATCCAACTTTAACACTAAGTCTCTAATATAAAATTACAAAATTTGACTTCATCATTGTATTGTTTAGCTATGAAAGATTTTTATTGGTGATTACATTATAAATCACTCACATTCCACTCATCAAGGAAATATAAAGCATGAATACAATATTAATGAATATATTCATTAGGAATGATACTATGAATAGTGATTCAAAAGGAGTGTAGCTCTAATTCTAATGGTAAGAAAGCTTCAAAGCTATAGACTAAAGAGAAGGGAATTACCCTAATGATATTATAGTATTAGTATGATAAGCCCAAATTATATGATATATATTGACGTGATAGTCCAAAAAATAAAATATAATATTATTTTATAATATTTTATTAATCATTTTGTTTATACCTTCATATTTATGATTACATAGGTTGATAAGGTGTCAAAAAATTATGTGTGATTTTTAATTTTACACATAAGTGATTCATGTCTTTGTTTTTAAAATTCCCACGATTGTCATATATGATGGTTTTTCATATAAATGTATGATTTGATTATGAATTAACTTGGATATATTGATGCTAGTAACATTAACTAGAATCATAGCTTCTACCCACTTAATAAATTACTCTATGGTGGTAATGATGAATGTATAGCCCACTTAAGATCAAGGTAACTTTCTAATGAGATATAATCACCATAAATATAATGGCCAAGGAGACTCCAAGGTTTGAATAATAGGTAGAGGATATTGATTTAGGTCATCATGGAGTTAGAAAGTGTTACATTTTTCATAAAATGTAATGGAATGTTTTCGAGAGTAGGCTAGTAGTATCCAATTCATAGATATTTTCAAGTTCTATCATATCCACTAAAATAGCCACTCTAGATGTTCCCAAGCACTTGATTAAGGAGAAAAGTAAACTCATCTTGAAAAACATGACAAATCAAGGTACCTTTGGTGTTATGATAAAGAGGATGTTATGTCTAAGTACACATTTGTAGCCCTGATTGTGGAGTTTGGTCTTTTTAAAAGGATCATATTTTGAAAGATAAGTATGATGTTCAATGAATTATATGATATATGTATACCACAATATTTTTCAATGATTAATGGACTAAATGTGGAGTTTAAGATAATCATCAATATAATGTAAATTAGATTGATATTTAATCATATACATGAGGAACTATGAACCATGTAGTTCTTAATGAGGATTAAAAATGGAAGCTAATGAAGAAAGAGAATATGCAATATCATTTTGTTATCATAGGATTTATTTAATTGTAAATAATGAATAATATATCTATATAGTAGATGTCATGCCCAAAAACTAACATAATTAAATACTCACAAAAATAGGTCAATTTTTTTCAAGAATGTACAACTCACATTATATGAAATTATTTTCTCCACATGACAAGGATGCAATGTTCAAGTGGATGCACATTTGTCATGTGACCCTATAGGTTGCACTTACTCTAATGAGCCTATAGGATATCATGTAAGCCTATATCTTGATAATTAGTCATTGTGGGCCCTATGATCATAAGGATGACAATAAAGAAACAAATAAACATAGGTGTGTTTGAGAAACCACTATTTTGAATGAGAATTCATAATTCCCAATGCAATTCAAGGATATTTCTAAGTGATTTTGAATAATCACATGGATCGGTTCTTAATTGCACTTGAAGTATAAATTAAAATTGATGTTAATTTAGTAAAAGTGTTATAAAAAATATTAATTATACCTCATAAGACTTCAAAAGGTGCCTAAAATATCTTGTTTAAGCCCTTTGAGATTTGTGCACGTAATCTTCACTATTAGATCAACCTATCTCAATTGTTAAAAATGGTTAAAGTAAAAATGTGAACAAAAATCCTCATAGAGGCCACGAGGTATACAAATTAATATTTGAGAATAAAATTCATAATTTTTAAGGAGGAAGGAGGTGTTAGAGGATGATTTTTCCATGCTTGTCCCTCTTTTCCTTCCTCATCCCTAGATGACTGCCATTAATGGGGTCTCTGAGATTTTAGCCAAAACCAACATTTTTCACTTTTAATTTTATAAATAGAAAGGAAGATACGTGCATGATTTTTGTGGGAAATCATTTCCATAGAATACTCATATGAGGCCTTAGTCTCTAACTATTATTAAACAAGTCTTAGGAGCTTCAAGCTCCTTCAAAAATGTGAATAGCTTCCACAAGGTAAAAATTAAAAAAAATAGATTAAATTTTATATTTTTGTCTCAAAGTAAAGGTAAATCAAAAAAATGGGTTCCCTTTTGGTTTAACCCAATTTGGGGCTCACAAAAGCCTGTGATAGCCAATAAGGCCTAAATAAGTCTCCCTAGGACAAAACTAACACAAAGTGGACATTATGAAGTTTAAATTCCCAAAACCACTTCCATGTGTAATGGGATAAAAATTTATTAGGGTCCGTTTTTGGTTTTCCCACCTCAAAGTGACTAGATCTATGTAATCCTAGTTTCCAAAACATGTCTACTAAGTTGAAAGGAGGTCTAAGGCATAACTAAGTAAAAAAGGCCATAACTAGAAACCTAGGCCATTTTTAAGGTATTGAAAATTTCACCATGTTTAATATCATTAAAAATTAAGTGAGTTTAATTTTGGGGTCACCCCACCTATGGGTCACTAGACCACCACAATTGAATGAACCAAATAGGGTATCTAGGTTAAAAATAGTTTTAGTTTAAAATTTATTATGATAGGTTAGAACTTTATAAAACTAAGTATAGTTTTAATTTAAACAAATAAAAATGGGGTTTTAAATTCGTATTTACTATGGAAATTCCATAAGTTTTATAGGAATTAAAAAAAACTCTAGCCATAGGATTAAATGGTCGATGATATACATAAGTTTACTTCCCCTTAACAAATTAAAGTGAGGTGGAGACACCCTATGGATTAATCCATAAGGTTTCCTACCTAAACCAATAACCAAGAATAATACTAATTGGGGCTTATTGAAATAACTTAGTTTCTTGGGTACCTTTCTAACCATTACATGGTCACATAGGTGACCATGGGCTATCATAAAGAACATATGCCACTTTAAGTGGTCAATGCCCTTTAGAAGGGCTTGTGGGTTACAAAATTAACCTTTAGACTAGAAATTTTATAAAGTTCATATCTTATAAACCATAGGAAACTAGTGGCATTACAACCATAAAATCCATAATTTTATGTTAAAATTATTTTTAGAAATCTATTACACCTTAATGCATGAAAAATAATAGGTAAAGTGAAGCAATTTTCAAAGGAGATATCATGGTTTTAAGATAAGAAACTTAAAAAATTAATAATAATTAATCCACAACTAAAACAAATGTGTTTTCTATTGCATTAAATCAATGATTTAACCTAATTTTTAGTAAAACAAAAATTGGGAGAGATTAAAATTTTTTAAAGTGCTTAAAACTTAATTTAATGCAACTATCCTTCTATGGACTCATGTTAATAAATGCATTCAACAATTTTATAAAAGGGAAAACTATTATTTTCATTCAAATTTAAAATTACAAAGTTATAAATGTCCATAACATAATATACAAAAGGGATTTGAACAAAAAACATTCATTTCCATTATTTTACAAACTGATATATACTCTAGAAGGAATATATATGTACTTAAAGAACACCATGATAATTCAAAACAATTATTACAAATTTTCATTAGATTATAAACATATTTTAGGTTGAATTTCATATAATATTCATGTATCTCAAATGGCCAAAAATTTTATTTATAAGGATAAATATAAAGTGTTAATCAAGTTTACAATGGCTCCACATGCAACCGTATGGTCAACCAAAGAAGGGCATGCCTTCCATCATTTTTCCATCATTATTAATCTTCCATAGGCACCCATAATCCTAAAACTCCCAACTCTAGGAATCACCGCATGATGGTTCAAGGTATCTAATTTGATAAAAAATAGGTGTAGGTGGTAAAAGAATAGGCAATGGGTGCTCACTATGAAAATGAACATAGGATGATACAATCTCCATAATAAAGGAGGGATTCCATTTCAAAATCCAAAAACATACAATCAAATTAAAACACCATGTGAAGTACTAAAATGATACAACATAGCCGTATAAGTTTACAATAAGAGTATTCTCATTGTATGAGAATAAGAACATGGGAAATACTCACCCAACTCTTGTACCATATCTTGTTCATGGGATGGCATATGCACCTTATTATATTCCAATAACATGTAGGAGGCAAGTTGTGCTATGTTCCCACTCACCAATTTCATTACATACTAATAATCCACATGAGAGGGCATGGGAACCCATTTCCACCACCACTTCCACTACTAATAGGTTCATAAACAAGCATGCAAACCATATAAATTTTAACAACACAAATCTACCATTTTAAGATAAAAAAATGGTATAAAAATAGTAAATAAATTATATGGACATTATATTTGCAAAAGTGAAAAAATGGGCATTAAAATCACATGGTGACCATAGGCACAACCATAGCATACAAAATAAAGAAGAGGGTAAGCCAAGTGGTAATAATCCTCTTGAATGTTTTTGAAAACAAAGGGAAATAAGGAAGATAACTTTGATAAAATAAAAATTAATGAAATTCTCTGGAATCCTATCTTAGTACTCCTTAAATCTTCTTAAAACACCTTCTAACAAACTTTGACAATGAATAAAATCATCCTTGCTTAAGTCCTCCCTTTAGATCCTCCTTCTACTTCTCTTTATCTTATCCTTATCTTATCCATTTAAATTTTAGAACTTCATATAAATGATAAAAAAATATCTCAGTGAATTCTTACCTTCCTCATATAGGCTCAAATACTTACTCTATAATCTAATGGTAAGGTGACATGTGTCCCTTCCAATCCCTTAGATTATGGTAAAAAATTCTCCCCAGTCATTAATTCCACTTACAATCCCATATGGGCAATAAAAAAGTACATATCTCATAATTAGACTCACTATCCCAAGCCATAATGGCACATGGGCTACATCGAAGTCTTCTAAGGTGTCTTGAAAAGAATATCCTACCTTGATATTAGTCCAAGGGAAAAAATATCAACCAAATATTTCTAAAATATTATTTAAGGCATTTTAAATATTTTTATCTCTTGATATGTGTGTGTGTGTGTGTGTGTGTGTGTGTGTGTGTGTGTGTGTGTGTTTTGAGTCAAATGGGGCCACTTCATTAGCATACAATTACTTTAAAAATGAAATACAGCTTTCAAATAAAACCCCTAAGGTTAATAATAAAGGTAAGTAGTGTCCAAGGGGTTGAATAGTGTAAAATAGGTCCAAAACACCAATGCTTCCAACTAAGTCCGTAAAAAGGTAAAAGGAGTGGTTTGCGTAAAGGTAATTTAAATTATATGTGTCACCACTCTACCCATGATGTGTTCATTATATACAAAGTCTTAGTTCCCTAATGAAATCACCTATCACCTATATATCATTACACACATAAAATTTCCAACCCCATAAGTTGAAGCTACAAAATACAATTAATACAAGTGATCTCAATCAAAACAAAAATCACAGAACATATCCATATACATTACATATCAATGGTGAAAAATCAATATAAAATATATAAGCATATGCATAATCCAAACACATACTTAATAATAATATATCTATTGATACTACATCAATACTCATCAAAATGATCAACCAAAAACATAAGTACAACAACACCACAATGAATATAATAATCACTTATCTAAGCATATAACTATTCTTAAGTAATAAAAGTGTAACATCTCATAACATATATACTCTCTAACTCAGTCCTAATGACTCAATATATTTCATGTCTCAACAACATAGAAAGCTTGTATCCATAGCATATGTGTTTAACATAACATGTCTAAAGTAAGAATACTATAGATAGGGGTCTCACATCACCCTCCACTTATGCAAAATTCCTCCTAAACTTTATTGAGGGTACATTTTTAGTTAATATTTTGTTATCATAATCATTAGGAATCTTATTGATTCCATTCAATGGTCTGTATAGGTTAATGATCACAAATATATATTAATAGATCATAGAGTGAAATTGTAGACACAAAAATGTCTAATGTGTATCTAATATAAAAAAAAATAACCCATATCCATCACTATTAGAGTTAGAAGGAAACATATGATCATAATTAATATACCAAACAAGGCCAAGGATCACACCATCCTTATAACATATATATAATGAAAAAGTAAGATAATGCCTTCTAGCTTCCTAAAGAAGTTACATAATAATAGAAAATCTAGCTCAAATTCTAATGCTAACAATACTCTTCTCACCTACTACTCCCATACTCTCTCAAGATAAAAGTTACACAAAAGGATCATAAAAAAACACATTTTAAACAAGATGAGAATAATACCAATCCAATTAAGGAGTAAATCAATTAGCCAAATATCATAGATCAATCCATAAAGGAGAAAAAATAAAGAATAAACAACCTAGTATAATACAAAAAGTAATAAATGTGAAAATGGCTAAACATTCCAATTAAATCAAGAACTAGATTAATGAAATAAACTTAGAAGCTCCAAAAATCCATAAAATTTTGAAATAATAAATGGATAAACATCCTCAAAATCCATCACATTTAAAATCATAAGAGAATGATTACCACTTATAAACCCAAATCAAGAACCAAAATAAATTCAAGGTTTAACACATCACGTGGTAAATTTTCACAAGTTCATAAATAATAATATTGAAAATTAGGGATATAAGAGGCCACCAATGGGGGAAATGGAGATAACATATTCAAAAATATAAATAAAACTCATCAATTCCCTCACGTGGTATGAATAATACATCACAACTCCAAGCTACCATAACTACCACACACTTACCAAAATGTAATTGGTATATATCACAACATGTTTACCCAAATAGGTAAAAATGATAAAACATCATGAAGGGACTATGTTTATCCATCCATAAAACTTATCTATGATACTATATGATGCAAAATATACCATTATGTGAAGATCAATAAATGTTTTTAAAACCACACTAAATAAATAAGTCCTTGATTGGAATAAAACTTTCTTAACATCATATAACCTATAATCCTCTTAATGGATTAATAATGATGTCACTTTATGGTGAGAGATTATTAACTCATCTCAATGATAGCTAGTGACAAAAAAATCAAAATCTCTCCCTAAAGATAAGGGAGTGAATGGAATATCAATTTATCACCAAAATTATAACATAAATTAAGTCATAACAAAATAAACTATACACCTCTAGTATGATGAGGATAATAACCACTTAAGGGTGGTGTTAATCCCTGAAGGGTTTTCCAAGATCCCCTCCCCTAGGATCAACATCCATAAGACATACAAATATAACTATAGGTGTAGAATTTCTTAGGTGAGAATCATCACATGCTTGAATAACACCTAATAAACAAGGCACATGTGACCCTTAGTGACTATTCTTACCAATAAAAAGGTTTATCCATCACCAGAGATGCTCAATCTAAGTGATCAAAAAGGTTCTAACAACCTCTTTTTCATGAAATCATGAACTATTTTAGGTATTCACCTACACAACATGGTATAAAATAATACCTCACAATTAACTCATGCATACTAACCATTTATAAATTATATTAAGGTATAGGTGTTCCTAAGGGCACACACTCAATGGACCACAAACATTTAACTCAAAAAGGGTCTTCAAAGTAACATCCTAACTTCCAAGACTCAGGTGTCATATCCATTATGATGCCATATGAAAATTTTCCATATAGATCTAAACTAAAATCATATGTTCATGGCATTATAAAAAACTCATACCATAATCAATGATGACTTTTAAAATAAAGATAAATAACATCATACTAGGAATTAATAAATGAATGACACTCCTAGATGATTAAGAATATGACACCTATAAATAATGCATCCTCTAATGTAAATAAACTCTCAATAATAAAGTGTGTACAAAACCTACATTGCTCAATAAGACATACTCAAGAATGTCACAAACATCACAATCCAAAAAAGGATGTGGTATGATTAAGAAAAAAGCACTAAAAGCATCCAATATGGTATCACATGCCACTATACATTGCATGCATATACACAACACATACTATCAAAAGGATGTAATGGCCAACAAAAAAATATAAGGGTCACTACAAATAGTTGACACCCACATAACCTTTGATATCATAAATAATGTTAAAATATATGTTCTTGGAAATTAACATATAAGATACCAATTAAAGGTATACTCTTATTAAATAATGTTTAAAAATGAGGATCTACACCCACTTAAGTTTGTTTTTACCTCTAGCTCTAAAATATACTTATCTATTTTCCACACTAACACTCAAATGAAACCCACCAACCTGGGTGCCACTACCATATATTAAAAACTTATCTATGATGAATATAGCACCTTATTATCAAGTAACTTAAAACTATCATGGATGCATAAATATATTCAAGATGTTATAAAAGTAATAAGGTACACTTTGACCCTTGTAGAAATTATGAAAATAAAAACACATTCCTATTGAGTTCCTTATACACAAGTCCGCCTTTTAATAATTGTTGGTTCAACACAAGGGTGTTCTTTAAGTAGATACTTTAATAAATGGGGTTATAATCTCAAAGAAGTTGTTTACCACGAAAATTGGATATCAACATCCAAACTATATATGTATACCTTAGGTATCACTAAAATTTTCACAAGAGCTAAAATACCACTCTAATATCATCATCACTTAAATAATTTGATGATCAAACCTACTCAATTCCAGTATGCCATAAAGGCTTAAATGTTACTTTCTAATGAACACAAATGTCTAACTCTAATTGATAGTCTCTCTAATATGTGAATAAAAAAGGCATATCTCACTACCAAAGGAGATAAATTACACTCATCACAAGGATAGTTACAAATAAAATGACCCATGTGAGACTCCCTATCAAGGCCATCCACGTGGTATCACCAATTCATCACATAAGATAAGGACCAAAACTAACATTACTCACATGTACAAAGATAGGTTTCAAGTGGAGACTCATGTGAAATACCATGAGGCTATTGATCCATGATTTAAATGAATTATGTTCCTAGGTTTATGTAATCCTCATAAGTCCACATAAATAAGGATTTCATCTTAAATAAGTACTATACCCAAACTCTTCCTAGAATTATTCACAAAGTAAGAGTAAAAAAATAAGTAAAAATGTAATAGATTCACTAATTCATCCTAATCCATTATAATCTCATCACTCATGGTGAGAGAGACATGAAGCAACCTTTTAACACACTCCACTTGAGTGGAAAGGTAACAATTCCTTGAAAGGTGGTCACTAGACCTAGAAAGGCTCATCTAGGACCTAAACATGAAAGACACACTATTGTATAGCTAATATTAATCTCCATTATCTTGAGAACCAAAATAAACACATCAAATAACTCATCTAATAAGTCATCCAAGGCAAGATTCATATGTGTAGTCATATAAAATTCAAAAATTGGTAACTTGAGCATGGCTAATAACACCCAACCCATAGGTCCCTCTTTCTTGCTCTCATGACCCTCATAGGCTTATTTTCACTGATTCTCAGTCATCCATAGCCTTTCAAACCTGATCTTAGTTGATCCAGGACCCTTTTTTCATATCCAATCCATCCCATTAGGTCCCATCTACCCAAGACAATAGCACCACACTAGGACCATATCACCAATGCCACTCCTGTCCACTTTTGGTCTTATTGTCCAAGCTCATTTCTAGCCCCAATGATTAATTTATTTTAGCTCCCCATCCTTTTCCTTATTGACCTAATGCAATAAAATTTAATCCATAACCAATAGATCCCTATAAAATGCCATTCAAAGATCATTTGGAAAGGGTTGGAAAATATTATCAAGAAAGAATACAATTTAAACCACTCAGGCAATCTTCCCTAGTCTCTATATACAACCATCCAATATAGTCCTAAGCACATCTAAATATTTTCACCAGTCCCTAGTCACCTCAATCACATCTATTTTAGCATTTCTTGCATTCTCATATCATAATTTCACCAATCACTTTCAAAGGGAAAACTACATATGGCTTGATCCCTCTTTGGAGTATTGGTATATAGGCAGCATGCCCACACATGGGGTGTGAAGCATGTCCAATGAATATTACACACACTAACCCCTTTTACCTATTTTCCAAAATTTTATTCAAGTACATTAAATTTATATAAATTAAGGAAAACATCTCTATAAGGAGCACTGCTAGTATTGAAGCTTTAAAAATTCCAAGATAGTGTCACCCAATTCTGCCAATTAAAACCCAAAATTTTTATCTCCTTGTGAAAATAGTGATAAAAAAGAACTACAATGATGGTGACACTCCTGTCCACTTTCAATGCTCCTATCCAATCAAAAAATGAAAGCTATAATCCTATTTGTGATAGTGTCCTAGGCTTACATAGTGAATATCAGACCCTATCTCAATTGGATCAGCATAGTTTAAGCTATCTTATTTTCTCCCTTATATTACTATTTTTATACAATATCTAATTAAAAATAAATTTCACAAATTAGTAGCTTGTTTATTGTACATTATTTATTGATTTATCAATCTAGACCCTTTAGCTAAATTAGGAATAAAACCCCAATATTCCCAAAATTGTTAAATCATTGGGTAAACCTGACTTACTTTATTTGTGAATTAAAACCCTAGGGTAATTTCCCACTAATTTTTCCTATAAATTTTTGAATTATTACTTTAATATTACAATCAAAAATTCATTTCAAATTTTAAAATATAGTAGTAAATTTTATAATAATTTTCTTTCAAACCCTAGTTGTCCATAGTAGGTCCATTTATTTTTATAATAGTTTTTTGAATTTTTAATAGCATATTAAAATTACAAAATCCCTTAGAAATTAAAAATTAAATATTAATTTTTTAAAAAAAATCTCAAAACCCTATTTACACATACTAGGTCCTAGTCAATCAAACATTTTCCAATAATTTTATGAAATTTTAGTTGCATATCTAACTAAAAAATTCACTTTCAATTTCAAATTTTCATAGTAAATTTTCAAAATAATAATATGTCAAACCCTTGTTGCATATACTAGGTCCCATTACTTCTTGATGTATCACCTTACATGTTTGTCAACTTCATTCCTTTTTATACACATTCTAGCTCCTTGTTTAGATTATATCCATTTAATCTTTTCTACTATTATCAAATTTGTTTTCCTTATGCCACCTAAGTTACTTGCATCTCTTCCTTTGAGAGAAATTGCAATACTTAGTGGCAATCCTCTTGAATTCACCTAGATTCCTTCAAATCGACCATATACTATGGATAAATAACTAATTCATACTCTAGCTATAGATTCGACACATACATATTACACTAATTTCAATGAGAATGATTCAAATAATGAGAAATATGAGAATACCAATGATGATGTATACATCAATGCTCAATCTCCACCACATGGGACTACTGATTCACTTCCAAAAATTGTTGATAATGAAGTTTTACTCAACAAATATTCTCTAAAGTTTCAAAGAAAGACTCAGGGAATAACCTCAAGATCATACTCTTATATTAAAATCTCTCATGGAAATAAAAAATGCTAAACAAATTGAGTTTTCCATTCCTTCAGAGCAGCTAGTTACAAATGACACTTCAGGGGAAACTATGTCTCAACAACCCCCTATAGCATCCTAACTTGCCTCTATGCCACTAGCTATAACTAGTACTTCTTTGTCTCTTGATGTGGAATTCCATGTGTAAGAGATAAAATTTCTTCAACCTAAGGTGCTACATCTTGAGCAAGGTGCCTCTAGACCTACAAGTCTTTGGACTCTTTTGCTTTACTGCATACACCATTGGTAGGTCACATTGTTTCCACACCCTTACCATAATGTTTTGTTCAACCTAAGCTTACTCTTTATGATGGAAAAGGTGATCTAGAGACACATTTAGGATATTTTCACATAGCATGCTCTGACTATGTACCAAATTACTAGCTACTTACCACAGTCTTTCCATAGATTCTAAAGGATTGTGCTTTACAATGGTTTTATAGTTTACTAAATCAGTGAGCTAGTGCATTCAATCCTTTAACTGGCATGTTCCTATCTCATTTCATCATTAACATTGGTGACAAGGTTTCATACACCCAAGTTGCATAATAGAAACAAAGGTCAAATGAGTATCTCACAGATTATGTTTGATATAAGACTATCTTGGCTAAGATGACTAGCCCCATGGCTGATCAGGCATTACAAGATATCTTCAAAAAAAGTCTTGTACTAGCTTTACATGAATCAATTATGTTCAAAATATTATCTTCCTTTACTGAATTATGTCACACACTAAAGGAAAGATAAGTCAAGTTAATTTCACTGGGTAAACTCAAGTACACAAGTATCTTAGACACAAAAAATAATAGTAATAGAAAAGTCCCATAGATAGTAAAGGTTAATGATAACAAGACTTAGAATCAACCTATAGTTAATGTGGCTTTAGATCCCCCTCAGCGAGTGGTTTTATCAACACCTCCTTAGTGAACCTTCACCAATCTACCAGTTTTTCTAGCCAAAGTTTTATAGAAAATATTTGATTGTAACATCATATATCTCCCTCATATTCAACAAGTTGACCCAAAAAATCCTCTTCCATGGGGATATGATCAACTTTCATTATGAAAATTTCATAGGGAACCAAGCCATACCACAAATAGATGCATCAGTTTGAGACAAGATATAGTATTTAATAGATGGAAATCATATTAATATTGGCACTTTACTTGAGCCTCTTCAGGTAAAGTAAACATAGGATAAAGCATTGAAAATATTTTCAGATCCTTTTCCACAACATTTCAAATAGGAGACATCAAACACATCAGGGGTTCATCATGAAGATCATACACATCCACCACTAGATACATATAGGCCACCTTCAATTGAGATAAATCCTTTGAGTAACATGATTGGTGTATATAATTCCAAAGTTCCAACTAGACCTTCCATTTCCTTCTTAGAGAAAGAGATCATGGAGGATGATTCATATTATCATGCACTCTTTATCAGATCTTACATTCATTATCATCCTATTCATAGTGTTCTTATCAATAATGGATCTAGTGTAAACATCTGCACTATAACATTACTATAATATTTGGGATATTTAGATCAAGATATTACCCTAAAAAACATAGTTATCAGTAGATTTTGTTATCATATACAAATTTCATTGGATGAGATTGCATTTCCTTTACAGGTTGGTCCAACACATGTGGCCACACCATTCACTATTGTTCCTAGTGTAGGAGTTTTTTATATGTTACTTGGTTGACCATGGATTTAGAAACTTTGAAAATTACCTTATATAATTCATAGATGAATGAAATTTATTCACACTAATCAGGTTGTTATAACTGGTGGAGTTCTATATCAGTTACCACTCCCCACTTAAGATCCATCTACTATTCCACAATCACTAGTTTTAGTTTTATCACTAGTTTTAATTTTACTACCAATTATAGTTCCTTCTCCAATTCTAATTCAGACATAGTTGAGGCATCAATCACTAGCATAGAGAGTTCATACACCTCCATAGCTTTAGGATTCTAGATAGCTTCTAGATATAATATTCACACCTAAGGTAGTATTATTGAGATCTCATGCA
This sequence comes from Torreya grandis, assembly GCA_037957365.1. NCBI lineage: Eukaryota > Viridiplantae > Streptophyta > Pinopsida > Cupressales > Taxaceae > Torreya > Torreya grandis. The sequence goes on along the minus strand of JARHVA010003375.1, from coordinate 1,018,598 downwards.
TCTACTCATAAAGCACATGTTTAATGGAATGTGGGCATGCCACTTGGTAACTCCATGGGACCTTTGTGGTCCTTAAATTTTATTTTTAGGTGTTATGTATGTTTCATTCTCAAGTCCACTCTAGTTTGATCATTGTTTACTCATAATTCTTTTTTTACAGAGTAATTAGGCCTCTTTTATGCATAGGATAATAGGAGATTTTGCATGCAGGTTTGTTAGAAAGTAATGAAGGCTTCGATGATTTTTATTTTATTTTTTTTAGGAAAATAGGGTTTAGTTCTTAAATAATAAAGGTGTTGAATTAATGGGTAAAATATAATCAAATATAGTAAAAACATATTTATATTAATTTAATCAAATTAATTACATGGGAAAGGAAATGACTTATCTAGATAGGCCAAGACAACTGATAAAAAATCTAAAAACTATTATGTGGGACTAGAAAGATGTTAAAAACCTAAATCTAGATTTCATTTGATGAAAGGATAAGAGAACCAAAAATTAGACACTTTGGTGTTTAACATTGTAGTTTAATTTTGGCAATATTATCCAAATCAATTTTTGGTTATAGATTCTAATGTGATCTAATTTTTGGGTCCCGTAGGTATATTTATTTATCTATGCTCACTTTTAGGTTCCATTGTATGACCTATTTCCTTCTCAAACCCTATGTCTACCTACACACATGAAACATAAAACATATCAAAATCAAAAAGGGAAAAAAATTAGGTTAGGGGAAGTATGATTACATGATCTAGAACCCTTGTTGTCCTAATTTATACCTACATTAACCCCCAATCTAGGGTCTTAGATAAAATGTAGTTATCCCTTATGGAGCATGCATAATCAATACACATAGTGGATGCAAGAATGAACTTTTTCCTAGGCCCTTCCTTGATCAAGCATGCAAACCTATGTGTGATGCATAATTTTAAGCTATACTATTGAGTAACTTTTAATTATTTAGTATGAAAAAGTAGTGAGTGCTAGATATAAAATTCCTTATAAAGTTATTTATATATGAAACTCTTTATTTTAAATTTGGGAGCTTTATTCACATTAGCCAACATCAAAAAGGTAAAAAAACTTAAGGGTTAAGAGGGTTAGGGACCTGTTAAGTGAAGATAAATGATAATTAGGACTCAAAATGAAAATGGATAGGAGTGCCAAAAATGGGACACTTCCATGTTCAACACTATAGTCAAATTTTGGTGTTCATATCCTACAAACTTGAGACCTTGGGGAACAAGATTGGCATGGGGAATACTATCTGGATAAGGTGGAATCACTAGTTATAAGGTCCCAGATGATTGGTAATGGGTGAAGAGGTGACAAAAGTAAGAAATAAGACCAATATAAGAAAAAACAAAGACATGGCTAGTGCAAACAAGGCTCATATTCTCTAATCAAAGTTTCTTATGAAGAGGAATATGAAAAGACATGATATGTGTGGTTAGTTGACCAATTTAATGTGTATACATTTCCCCATATTTTATTTTAGTGATGTAATGAAATGAAATACTATAGTAAAAAAAGAAGAAAATGCATACCTGAACTTACCTGTATAGAGGTGAATGTGTTGCCAGTATCCAACTCACAATCTAGCTAAGGAAGTGGATGAAGAGATAAATAATTCCTAGAGATAGAAGGAATCTATGGAGTGGATGCCCCCTATACTAAATTTGAATGTGGAATCCATGTATCATGGAGAAGGAGGCTAGTGCTTTCACCTTATGCTAAATCTGAATGAAGACAAGGAATACTCAGAGGCCCAAAACCAATATCTATCCTCTATCCCACATTAACTCATGTAATCTAGAATTTGTATAAAAATCTATTGTTGTGAAGAGAAAAATATATCATGTCCCCAATCTAAATATTTGAACTATAACTAAGAATGCTCAGAGGCCCAAAACTAATGTCCTCTATCTTGAAAACCCTCATGTAGTCTAGATCTGATAATACAATGGATCAACCACTATAAATAGTCATGTGGTCCAACCTAGTGACAACTAGGGTACAATTGGGTGTAATTTAAAACTTTGGTCAATGTACAAGAAGAGAATGTCATGTCTTGTCATTCCATCTATATAATCCTAAGTGATGAAGAACATGAACATCTATGTTTTACCCCCAAATATGGTATGTGAGTAATACATCTGTATAATCTGGTAATTTGTATAACCACATGTGATATGATATATCTTTCCATGCCTCATGTGCAAAAACTAGAGACCAAAACACTATGCTTTGCACTATGCCTATAGCCTACTATCTGATTCTGTAACTGTGGCTTGTTGTATGAAGTTATATGTGTGAGATGTGTAGCATGTACATGCCCTTAAATCTAGTATCTGAGTCTATATCTATATTGAAATCAATGAAAATCCATATAATTTGAACCAGTATATTTGAAAAATGAAGGCATATCACTCTAAATGTCTTGATTAATGTTGAGTGACCCACATAAGCTGAGTTACTATATATCTCATCCAGTCTAAGTTATTGATAATTTGAAAACTGGATGTGTAAGAACCATGGTGTATCTACTTATGAGAGTGGATGTTTATGATGGGTAAGTGTAGAACTATGAATATTATTAATGATGCCCCCTTTTAGGGAGAAGGACAATTTCTATGATAGAAGGGGTTAAGCCAAAAGTGATGACTAGTGGCATGGTTATAGAAACAAGGTTGGTATGTTATGAATAGATTGAAAGGTTGTTAGATTGCTTAGTTTGTGTTGTTTGAGAGTGGAAAAAGTTTTTGATTGGTGATGACTAAGGTGTGTGTCTAATTACAAGATAAATATATAGATGTTCATGTCATGGTAGGTAGATAAGGTAGTAAGAGAGTGAATCTTGAATGATGTCTAAGGTATCATTATCATGATTCCATGAAAGAAAATGGTTTTAAAAATGGAGTTATGGGGATTGAGTTATGGGGAAAATGTTATTTTATTTTGAATAAAAAAGTTGGTTCATAAATGAAATTAGATTGATTCTTGATTCTTTTTTGCATTGACTAGGTTAATATTTTGAGCTCTAGAGCAAGAAAAATGTCAAGAATATGAGCACCTACCATTACCTGGATCAAGTAGTTGGTGGCCCAGGTTTAAGCTAGTGGTGATGTGACCCTAATAAGAAACTCAAATGCTTGGTTCCTATCAAATTTTTGGCTTATTTTGGTGTTTTTGAGGGTTTTATGAGTAGTTTAAAAAATCAATTTTTGGTGTTCATATCCTATATCTAGTGCTCCTATCTAGGTTTCAATGCTCTTGTTTAGGTTTCAACACTCCTGTCTAGCACTATTGTCCTATATTCAACACTATTATCTTGTATCTAGTGTTATTGTCCTAGAGGCATAATTTTTTAATGATGCTAATTTGTTTTTCATTTTTGTTCCATTTTGTCTTTTTATTTGATATTGTTGATTGATATATGTGTTGTTTCTAGTGTTTTTTAGGGTGAGGTACAAATGAGAGAGTTTCATAAGGGCTAAGTGATGGAAACATTGAGGTTACTACCATTATCTACTAATGAGAGAGTTATTATGGATAGGATGGTGTTGGATCATGTGTGTGACCTAGGTATAGTGCAGTGGGATCAATATTTGATGACTACCTTATGTGAGAGGTGGAATGTAGATACATTTAATTTTTAACTTCTTATAGCGGAGATGATTATGACTTTAGAGGGTGTGTATCATATACTAAATTTGTCAATTAGTGGGTGGTGAGTGATGGTATAGGATGACATGGGTGATAATGTGATTGATCATTCATCCTTGTATTTTGATGGTGTTCCTTTGGATATACATTAGAGAGATAGTGACAGTGATGTGATACTATCAATCATTATGTAGTCTAATGTTATGTGCTTGTGGAAGTGGTTGGTTATTTTTTTGGCATCTTTTTCTACTATGGATGGAAGTGGAGTATCTATTGTATACGTGATGCATATTATTGTGCATAGTATGGAGGTATATGGCACTATATTCTCATGGGGGAGTACTATGCAAGCCCACTTATATAAGGATCTCTATAATTTTACATATGAGTCATTTAGTAGTGGGGTGAGTGTGATGACCTTATTAAATTGTTAGGCATATGACCATATAATAATTATGTAGCTAATTATATTATTGAGGGTAAAGTGGGTACCTCCATAGCCATTTGGAGAGATATGGATGAGCACATTGGCTATCTGATCCCGTGGGATATTATAGGTGGGTTTTAGATGGATTGGTGGCTAGTGACATCCTATGAATGACTTATAGAGGATTTCCTAGGTGGGTAGAGGATGGAGTACAACTAAGATACATGAGGGTTAGTTGTTGATACATGACCATTGGTCTAGGGTATATGAGCATTTTTAGTATGAGTGCATGACTAGATAGTTTTGGGTACCATAAGATGTTCCCTTAGAAGCATGGGGTGTGGGTGAGGAGTGCATAAACATCTTTGAGGGTAGGAGCTCATGTGAGTCCTACTAAGGTTGAGCTTACACCATTAAATTTTGATACATGGGATGTGGTCATTTATATTCTAGATGTGGATGACATTGGATGTACAGATACATATACCACTTAGTGGGCTAGGCATCGGTGGGTTCCATTGTATCCTATTGAGGTAGGGGATGCTCCTAATTATGAAGATCTTGAGCCAATACAAATGATGGGAGGTAAGTAATGATTACATTTGAACTTTGTATAAACTTGTGCTTTAGTTTGATTTACAATTATATATCTAACATAGTGTCATACTTTGTGTGTAGGTGAAGTGGGAGGTACTCAAGATGGAGCATAGGCTGAGCTAGAAGGTGGGGATGATGATTACTAGGAGACTATAATTGAGTCAACACTTCAAGAGTTCACACAACATGTGCTTAATGATGTGGTGGAGGAAGAATTGATAAAGAAAGCAATAGTCATGACCAATATTCATGTTCATTTATTTAATATGTTTGTTGTAGTGATAGTTACATATGTTAGGGTAGTAAGAGAGAGAGATGAGTTGAGAGATGAGCTAGATAGTCATAGGATGTCTCCACCTAATTTTGGATATGTTATCATGAGGATCATGGATGAGTATACAAACTTTAGAGGTGATATTTGGACTTGCGTGAGGAGCATGGTTTGCTACTAGAGTGAGAGAGTCATCATAAGAGGCATACAATATCTCAAGGAGGTATGGGGCCATTAAGTGCTAGGGTAGATTATGGGACTAGTACTAGTGGGGAGAGTGAGACTGAGAGTGAGGGCCTAATGTCCATTCATGATTGATTGTATTTGATATTAGTGTATATGTTTTTAATATATATATATATGGATACTTATTTAATTTTGACTCGTGCATATTATGTTATATAATTTGGAGTGTATTGGTATATTTGTTGCACATGGTTGATTAGAAATAGTTTTTTTGGAATTGATGTTGAGGTTTCATATGTTTTAAAATATGGTATTTGGGATGTGATTTTATTTTTGTTTATAAGTGTGTTGTTAATGTCTAATTTTGAGTCATATATGAGTAAAACTATGTTGTTTTTTAATTGGTAAATTGATTTTTATAACATTAATTGGTTTAAGATTGGTAAAATAGGATATTGGTAAGATTAAGATTTGGATAATTTGGTTTGGATAGGTATTTTTATTTGTAACTATGAATATTAGTTGTTATTATAAGGGGATGTAAGATATCACTCTTGTGCATATCAACCCCCTAATTGCTATATCACTATCTGAACCCTGATGGCCAAATAAATAAGTTCCCATACTACTCATGTTATGTATAAACATGTCTTATAGCTAATTTTATGTGTGGTGCACTAACTATAGCTATATGTGGATATTTTTTAATATTCAATCTTAATGGATGCACAAATAAAACTATGTGATGTAAAGGAGGCTCATCTATCCACAATCATAGTAGATCACCACATGAAATAACACCTTATGACCTCTACTATAATGCATATGAGTGAGAAATAGATTGAAATGGAACTATAACCTATTATGGGGGATCATCTAATCTCAATCATAATGGGTTGTTATGTGATATAGGTCCCTAAAAACTCAACTATACTGAATATCTATCTAAGGTAGTATTATATGATGTGGGTTCATCTAATCTTAACTATATCAGGTTGTTACATGAGATAAGACCTTAAAAACTCTATTGTATTGCTTTTGACTATGCTAGATATGTATATGGAACTTCACTATGTACTCCACAAACTACAATGTTATATGTAGGTTGCTCTTGTTGTACTGGTCTCCAAACCCTCTAAGTAGGTGGGATATGAGATATCCTATGAGGCTCTATCCTAGAAACTACATGAATTTCATGATGAGTAACAGATGATTCTTGTGAAGGGACATCCTATGATGACTGAGTCATAGAGGAATGAGGTATTTATATCCATGATGGAGGAGATATCAATTCCCCTAGTGTGAATGCTATGATGCCATTATCAACACATCTATTAATATAATCCCTAAGTCCATAACAATCATTATCTTTATGTCCCCAAATATGATGATAGTTAGAAAAGGGATGATGTGGGTACTTATGTAGGAGATGTGGATCTTAATGATGAATAAAAGGAAATGTGATTAACCTCCTATCTAGTAGTGTTGATAATATGACATATGGGATATCCCACTTTGAATCAAACTATAACAATGTCCTACTACTATTATCTATAGTGCATATTGTAGGTTATGCTCTAGAAACTGACTCTCTATTCTTAACTGGTTGCTTATCTAGTTGTGGTCTCCTATCTTATTTTGGGCATGGTGGATGCTAAGTGTTAGTAGCTATAGATGGAGGTAATGTTATGAAATCTATCGTAAGCTGATCAACTAAATCTGACTCAATCAATCCCAATTTCTTCTCCAAAACTAAAATTGTATAACATAAGTGCCTAAAAGAGGACTCCATCTAATATAATATATGTTCTAGGAGGGGTTGGTGAATCCCTAAATAAATATATTTTGAATCTCTAAATATGTTTATTTATAGATTAATCTTAACATGTGATTCTTTTATTGTAAGATATATCAATCTTAACATGTGAGTCTTAAATTGTAAGATATAATCACTAATTGGCTCTAAAGTATTCTAATGCAATGCAGTGAGTTTCTCATATGTAACATGATGGCCTTTGTTTTATATGTAATATCTGATAAATTCTTCCTCTAAATCATCATATATATGCAAAGAACCAACAAGAATTATATGAAAGAACCAATTTTATACATTACCCACTAATGTCTACTAGAATAACTCAAGTATAATCAAAGGACTCGTGTGAGATGACAAAGCCTTACAAAAGTCTTTAAGGTGTATGAATGGATCTCCAAGTCCATCAAATTGAGGCAATGATGGTATCTATAAATGCTTAGGCAATGGATCTTTGACAAATGTCTTTGGAAGAGGGTTACCATGTAATTCATTGGCATCCATCCAAGACTTATAAGCCTTATTTTCCAAAGTAAGGAAATGTACTTGGTGTTGTAATTCACCAAATGCATGCATTAAATAAATAATCTCTTTGGATGGTATATTATTAACTTGAAGTGGTTCATTTAATCATTGAATTTGATCATTTATTTTAGACATGGGAATGCTACATTTAATAGTTAGATCATAGAGAGGTGGTGTGATCACTTAAACCTTTAGAGGAATGGTAACTTGGACCTTAGTAGAGGGATGTGGGATACCATTATCTTTCAGTGAAGAATGAGACACATGTGCTACTATAGTATGGGGTGGCTTGGGAGATTCATTATAATCTTTAATATTTACTAAATTGCATTCTAATTAAATATGAGATGTGATATTATCATTGATATGTGCATCATTAGAAATAAAATCATGTATAGAAGTAGAAGCCACATTTTGTAAGGTATTTAAAATCATGTATAGAAGTAGAAGCCACATTTTGTAAGGTATTATGTTTGAGATAAGGAGTGAGGGAAGAGTTATAAGCATGATATACATAATATTTGTCACTATATGTATAATAGTCATCAGTATTCCATGTATTATCAAAATCAAAATTTTGTTCATTTTAAAGGTGAGAAGTAGAAGTATCACTTTCATATTCAATCTCATTGTCATATTCATTGACATGTTCACTATCATACTCATTAGCACTTCCATTATCACTAACGAGAGGGGTAAGAGAAGATGTTAATTCTTTTCTAATATGCAATAAAGTGTCATGTGAAATTGGAAAATTAGGTGCATCTATGTTATCCTTGAATGGAGTGCATGAATTATTTTCATTTGTGATATGAGAAGTAAGAGTAAGAGAGTTATAATTTAGACATTATTTGGTCATTGTTTGAGATGAAAAAGTAGAGTTAAGAAGATGAGATGGATCATTTGAACTATGCATTGAAAATGTGATTTTATTATGTTTATATTGTTGTAATTTGAACATAGAAGTAGAGAGAGAGAGAGAGAGAGAGAGAGAGGTTATCACCAATGAGAGGTTCACATGGAGATGCATGACTAATTTGTTTATTTGATGCATTGTGTATAGGAGAATGAGGTGAAAATTACCTTTCCCATTTATCAAAATTATTTTCTTTGGAAGAGGGAAGAAAAGAGATAGGCTTGAGAGAAGAAGATGCATCTAATTTTTCTTCACTATCACTTTCATATGTATCATCATATTCCTCATTGAAAAAATAGTAATTGTCTTCATTGTAAATGAAATCATTTTCCTCATTTTTGGTTAATGTGAATTTTTTTAAATTTTTTTCATTAACTTTCATAATTATGACAAAATTTAGAAATTTATTTATATGATGTGAGGGAAGAAGTGCCTTAGTGGCCATTTTATTGATTTCATCATAGAGAGTATGTAAAAGTACTATTAATCAAATAAATGTAATAACGACTACTAACATAGAGATTATGAAAATATTTTTGACACTCCAAACAATTTTCAAAAATTCCAAAAATTTTATCTTAAAATTGTAAGGGAAGAAGGCTTGGGGTTTGAGGAGCTAGTTTGGAAATCTAGGGCTTTGGGTTAGAGTTTTAGAATTTTGAAATTGTTGAAATAATTTGAATTCTAAAATGAAATTTAAATTAAAAAAATGTAAAACAATTTATACAAAAATCACAAATTTTAAATTGAATTTTTACACAAAATGTGAAGGAAAACCCTAGGGGTATCTAGGGTTTGAGATTTATTTGAAGTAAGTCATGTTCACTAAATGTTTTATTATTTTTGGGAAACTAGGGTTTAGTTCCTAAATAATAAAGGGGCTAGATTAAGAGGTAAAATATAATAAAATGTAGTAAAACATCAATTTATATTAATTTTATTAAATCAATTACATGGGGAAAAGAAATGAATTATCTAGAAAAAAGACCAAGACAATTGATACAAAAGATAAAAATTGTTATGAAAGACTAGGAAGATGTCAAAAACATGAATCTAGATTTCATTCAATGAAAGGATAGGAGTGCTAAAAAGTAGATACTTTGGTGTCTGGCACTATAGTCTAGTTCTGTCACTATTATCCAAATCAATTTCTAGTTCTAGATTCTAATATGATCTAATTTTTTGGTCTTATAGGTATCTTTATTTCTCTACGATCACTTGTAGGGGGCCACTGTATGGCCTATTTTATTCTCAAACCCTAGGTCTACCTACACACATGAAAAAAAAACATATCAAAAGCAAAAAGGAAAAAAACTCTAGGTTAGGGGAAGTATGGTCGTATGATTTAGAATCCCTATTGTCCTAATTGATACCTAAATTAACCCTCAAGCTAGGGTCTCAGATCAAATGTAGTTCTACCTTAGGAAACATGCATAATCAATGTACATTTTGGATGCAAGAATAAACTTTCACCTAGGACCTTCCTTGATCAATCATGCAAATCTATGTGAAATTCAAAATTCTAAGCTATACTATTGACTAATTTTTAATTACTTGGTATGGCAAATTATTAAGTGCTAAATAAAATGCTTTGTGAATTCATTTATATAGGAGACTCTTTATTTTGAATTTTTGACCTTTATTCATGTTAGCCAACATCAAAAAGGTAAACAAAACTTAAGGGATGGGTTAAAAAGGGTTAGGGACCTATTAAATAAATACAAATTACTTTTAGGACTCAAAATGTAAATGGATATGAGCACAAAAAATGGGACACTTCTGTGTCTAGTGTTGTAGTCCAATTCTAACACTCTTGTCTTATAGGCTCAAGACTAGGAAAACAAGATTAGCATGCGGAAGACTATTTAGCTAAGGTGGAATCACTGGTCAGAAGGTTATGGATGACTAGTAATGGGCCAATAGGTGATAAAAGTAAGAAATAAGACCAAGATAAGCAAAATCAAAGACATGGCTAGTGAAAAAAAGGCTCATATTCTCTAATAAGAGTCTCATATGAAGAGGACTATGAAAATACATTATATATGTGGTTACTTGACCAATTTAGGTTGTATATAACTACACATCAAATATATAGAATTTTGTATTGAATAGTAATTCATTCACCATAAAATCCCAACATTTAGTTTACTTATAGTTCTTGCATAATTCAAACTTTGTTAGTTCAAGTTGGTGGGGGTCCCATACTATTAATGGGAAGTATTTTCACCTTTTATTCAACTAAGTATAACAAGGGATAGTATTATTCTCAATATTAAGGCATTAATTGAGGATAATGTTTTGGTAAAATTTCCACAAACTAATTCTATTGAGGGAATTTTTTCAGACAAAATGTTTACAATAATATCATCAAAGACATATTTCATCAGGAAAAAGTTCTAAATCAATTATCCCAAAGGGTCACTTCTAAAAGTCTCAAAGGGATATTTTAATTAGGTAAAAATCTAAAGGGTCTAATTTTTAAGGATTTTCATCCACGAAAAAAGTCCTAAAGGTTCTACTTCATAAAAGTCGAAGGTCTATTCAAAAGGTTGAAGGGCAGGTATGTAGGGAAAAATTCCCATGACAATTATCCTGAAGGGCAAAAGGCCTGGGATAAAATTCATGAAGGGTAGGTATAGTATGGTAAATGGGATAGGATAAAGTCCTAAAAGATAAATAATGAAGGGATAAGGGTCTGGGATAAAGTCTTGAAAGCTAGTGGTCATTTCAAAAAGGGTTGAAGGGTCACTCAAAATGTTTGAAGGGTCATTTCAATAAATTTGAAGGGTAGATAAAAAAGGTCTAAAGGATTTAATTTGTGGAAAAAATTATTATACTTTTTAAGGTAAAGTTTAGATAGGAAAAAGGTCCAATACAAAAGTCTTGAATGGTAGGTTGCATAAATATCAAAGGGTATATGCCCTTGGGGTCATTGTTTTGGAAAAATTATATTTACAAGATTGTTATGGAAGGTTTGAAGGGTAGGTATGGAGGGTTAAAGGAAATTTGTCAGAGGATTTGTTTTAGACAAAATGTATGAAGGAATGTTTGAAGGGAAAAATGTCTTAGATAAAATTTTCAAAGGAATGGTGTAAGGGGAAAAAGGCTTAAGATAAAAATCTTGAAGGGTAAGATGTTTCGAATAAAATGTTCAAAGGAATCCAATTGGGTTGAGGGAATGTAGTGGGGAAATTGTATTGAAAAAAATATCCAACACAATAAACATGAACACCAATTCTTGCAGAACAAAAGTCCTAAAGATAAAAGCCTGGAAAAAGATAAGTCGAAGACATAAAACTTGATAGAATAAATTTGATATAAAGAATGAGTCTATGAACATAATACCAATGCCATTTTGATAAAGTATGAAAAAGTCCAATAATCAATCTTCTCCTAGAATTTACATAAACATATAGAAGAGGGCTCAAAGTCAAAACCATAGTCTAAAAAAAGTGGGTCCCCATTCTATAAATAAAGATGGGATGTTGGGTACAAAAAATGGTGATTCATAGGGGAAATACTCTTGAGTATTCAAGAACCTAAAACTCCAATTTGGAATATTAAATTTTTGAACTAGTAATTTGACTAAAAAGAGGAGATTACCATGGTTTTAGTGAGAAAATACACAAAACAAATTGACAAAGAACACACTAAGCTAACACCTTCATGCCTATTTACTAGGGTGAGCTTGGTAACAAAAACAAATGACAAACACAAATAAAAAGTAAGGAATAAAACACAAGAAGTCCACCTTCCTTGGATGATCCAAATGCCTTTGTAGTAGTGGCTTTCTCATCTTGTGCTCATAATGTCCTTGGAAATAGAAGCTTGGCTACCTCCATCTCTCCTTGGCACCTTTGGCTTGTGGCTTGGCTTGGCTTGGAATCAATTTGGCATGGTAACACTAGTTTGTATTAAGATTTTAGAACTAATCATGCATTATAACTTTGCACAAATTAAACTTTGAATATATTTTATCATAATAACTTTTTACCAAAATAGCTTAGAAATGATGTGGTAAGGCCTCCTATTTATAGATTTTTGAGATTGATTAGAATCAACCTAAACCTTCCATCTCAGGATTGAGATGTGTGGCTAGGGATTAATCAAATTATGAAATTAAAATTGATAAATAGGATCATCAATATTTGGGATAGAGGAGAAATTAAGAGGCATGGAGGGCTTTGATGAGGCATGGGAGGCATGAATCTTGATATTTGTGAAATTTATGGCCTAGGGATGTCTTCCCAAGAAATGAGGTCACCTGATGATGCAGATATTCAATATTCATTTCCAAAATAAAGTATTAAATAAATTTCCATAGAATTTTTTATTAGGCCCTAATTTGGTCTAATTAGCTCTTAAGCATGATTAAGCACTTTGTGCACAAATTACTCAAATTGATCAAAATGCCTAGTTATTAGTTCAAAATTTGACTGAATTAGAATTAAAAGTCAATGTTAGATGCATTGGATCCATTATCCCATTTAAGATATTACTGACAATAAATAACAAAGGCACATGTCTCATGTAAGATATTTGATAGGAAAGAGCAATCTAGAGCACCTAGGTGCAAAATTGGCATTTTGACTCAAAATCATTTGATCAAAGTTAGTTGGCGCATAAATTGTACTGCCCCATTTAATAATACTCTAGACAAAATTGATACTTGAATATGTCATTTTCACATCTTTTAGCATGTTTTAGTGTTTTTAGGCCAAATTATGCATTTTGGTAGAAATTGGTCAAAATCTTGATTAGAGGTTATCAGTGGCTAGATTTAGGTGTCTAAAATTTTCCCCTATTTGGGAAGGTATTATAAGGTATAAGCATAGTAACATATTCTCAAATAATAAGATTTAGCTTGTATGCCAAAAAGAAGATGATGGTTTGAAGAATAATTCTCCAAATGGTTTTTGAAATCCTATAATGATGCCCCCTTGAGGGAGTGTCCGTCACATTTGTTGGTGGACATTCCCTCAAAAAGAAACAAGAAGAAATGTGAAATTAACTTGTGGTTGAGATTAATCCAAATGAGAAAATGCTTGCATGCATTGATGTAAAAAGGATACTAATTTGCCCAAAGGCAGTTATAATTAGGATTAAAAGTCAAAATAATGATTTACCCATAGGTGGTTATAATCATTAAGAGGACCTAGGGTGGTGAAAGATGATTGTGCCCCAATTATGGCTGATTACCAAGCATAACTCAAGGATATAACCTAGAATATAGATTAAAGATGAGCAGGTGCAAAGTGGTGAAAGAGATGAATAGAAGAATAATATTGATCAATGTGAATGATTCAGTTATACCTACCAATGAGGATATACACATCCTTATTAGAAATGATACAAATGGAATAGTTAATGGGTTGATTTAATCAAGGGTGGGATGAAAGGATTTGCCAAGGTGCCAAGAAGAAACTCTACAGCTCTATTGATTTTAGACCTTCTTGAAGCTAATTTTTGTTGTAGCATGTGATGGTATGCTTCATAATAGAACACCATAAATAATTGGCCAAACTATGCATAAGGATTGACTCTCAATATCCAATAAACACTAAAAAATAATACACCAATGATAAAAACCATGATGATAATATTAACATATGAATATGGATAGACTCAAGAATAATGTGCTCGAGGAATCACCCAACAAACATATATAGACCAAGTCAAGGCAACAATGTTAAAAGAAAACAAACAAGCAAGTCAACAAATAAACAAACAAATAGAAAAACAAACAAACAACTTAAAATAAATAAATAAATAGAAAGGCTAAAAAAAAGCAAAAGAAATCATTCTAACAATGACAATGCCTCAGTAACGTAGATCAAGGATAACTGACTAGGCTTAGATAGGACAAATATTTTTGGATTTTTGAAATGTTATGAATATTTTTGGCATTTTGAGGTATCTTAACTCATTAGAGAATGACAAGATACCTAATCACAAAATGATGAGTGCATTTGGCTTAGATTTCTCATAAAATAATGAGAGCATATGGAAAGGGGGACTAAGGTGACATCACATGAATTAAGCATGACCTGCATAGTCCTGAAATGACCTCAAGTCATAGTAATTCCATCCACACAAAAGGTAGGGGAGAACCAACTAGGTCCCAACAAGTTCTCAAATATGACAAATGGCTTGTCAAATGAAAATAATAATGGAAAAGTGTTTCCCCTAATTTGCCCACAAGTGGTTATAACTAGGATACAATATCATAAGTCAATGATACTAATTTGCCATAGGTAGTTATAATTAATAGCAAGACTAGTGAGACATTAATTTTCCCATAGGTAGTTATAATTAGGTTCACATAAACAATATTGATATAGGATGGAAAATGAAAGCTATCTTACCAGATCAATTGTCACACTACTTTCATAGACTATCATTATAAGCATGGATTGGATTGATTATTAAAACTTGATCAGAATCCTCTCACAAAAAGTATGAGAAGAACCAAAAGAACCAAGATCAAAATAGGATTGGGTAGGATGACTAAAAATAAGCTTTGGTCTAGATAGGAATGGAATGATATGATGTATAAAATGGTAAGAGGGTTTACCCCCAAGTGATGGGGTAAATAGAAGGATACATGATAATGGGAAAAGGATATATAACAATGGTAATGGAAGGCAATTATTTGGTATGGTACATGTTTTTGGCCTAGGTGTGGTAAATGGCATATGATTATATTTTTCCTATTGAGATGGAGATGCATGTCCTAATCAACAAATGATACAAATAGAATACTTGATCACGTTAATTACTAGCCCACACCTCATCTAAATAATTACTCTTTCAAGAACTTAATGTAAATTTAGTTTCTAAAAATGATTTTGTGATCTTCATTGGTCATTGATTTGGATTCCTTCAAGTGTCAAGATAAGGTATCTTTGTAGCCTCTATAAAAGAAAGTGCAGCCATGGATGATACACAAGGAAAAATAATGGATGGTAGGTTTGATTTTAAAATGGAATGAAAAATTATAATAGAATGTGGAATGGTGGAGAAACAAATGAGGATTAAGACTTTTAGTTACATGTAATGTTGTTGATGCCAGATTTAACATAATTTTAGTTGTGTTGGGGCCAAATACTTGTTCTCTTGATAGGACCACCATATTTTTCTATTTTTTGATCTTGAGAGTAGCTACCATATGATTAGGCTATAGATAAGAAGTTATTTTGATTTGATCTTTGATTTTGTCTTCATCAAGTAGTGAAGAACTTTTTTGCTCAGCAATTGTTGCTTCAATGAGGTTTTCATCAATAAAGTTGTCTTGATTGTCATATAGCACCTCCAAGAATGTTTCAATAAGGAATGTTTACTTTTTAATTTTATTGTCTTCTAGAACTTCCTAAAAAGTTTCACTAGAATATGTTGAGTTCTAATTTTGATTGTGGTCTTGGCTTCCTTGCTCTTCTTCAACTGCTATGTCACCATGGATGCAGTTCAATAAAGTGTGATTTTATCTATCCTAATCAACACTTGTGGGAGATGGAATGTCAATAATATAGCTATTTTGGCTGATGGTAATGGCTTGTGGAATGGTAATGGGATGGGGAGAGGCTACATAATCCTTTTAGAAGATACTAGGATAACTTGTGTCAAAGCTGAAGTACTCATCCTCAAAAACTATATAAAGATCACAAATGTATTAAAATTTATCTACAAGGCATGTGTAACCAATTTTGTAATAGCCACAAACATATTTTGAATTTTAATCTAATTCTAACTCAAGGGACTCTAAATTTAAGGTTGAGAATAATGTTGATTCTAATTCTGATGATAAACCTGATGTCAATTCAAGAATAGAACTTGAATCTAACTCTAATTATTTATTTGATGAGTACTCTGTTATAATGATATCTTGTTAAATTCTTGGTATTGGATAAGTAATATCCTATGATGGCATAATGGGCTCCATAAAAACTAGTTTGTCAAAGTGAGACATCTCTAAGATGGGAAAAAGGTCAAGAGATAACTCCTTAAATATTGGATTATCAATATGAGGCTCTTGAAAAATAAGCACATGGTCAAAGTAATGATTTTCCCAAAGGTATTTATAATAATTAAGAAGTGACTCGATATAGACTGGCTTATTAGTGTGAGATGAATGGTAATGGTATTCCTTAGATATTATAGAGATTGATAGCTCATATAATCTAAAGGAGGGTTAGGGGTAGTTTATGATTATATAATAAAAGGACATCATGGAACTTTATTTCTTGCACAAGACAAAGCATCTAAGTATTCCTCATAAACCATATCATCCATGTTGAGACTTGACTCATAAGCTAGTTCTTGACTGTGTTCTATGTAGTAATTATTGTAAAGAGGGTATGGATCCATATCCCAAAAAACATTATCTATAGTTGGGTCTTCAAATTCCTCCTCACAAGCCTCTTCATGACAATCAAGGTTTTGATTTTGTGGATTTTGACTATGTTCCCCATATAGATTATTGTGGGGAGAATAATAAAACTTCTTAGAAAATCTTTCTCTATAGGGGTTCCTAGTGGGATTTTGTGTGGCCATTCTATCATAATTTGGATTGTACATGACTCCATCATAAGTGTAGGAAGACATATCTTTGTAAATTATGAAAGATTTGAAACAAAAAGGCTTAGGTTCTACAAACTCTAAAAAACTATGTCCAAAGGATAAATGGTTCAAGCTTAGTCTAACTTGGTCAAAAGGTGGAATTATATCTCTAATGTGTTTTGAAAGTGGATCTGCATCTCCAAAATTATTTGTGCTAAGACTTGGCATAAAAAAACCTAACATAAAATTTATAATGTCAAATGTCATAACACAAAAGGTCAAGCATTTGAACAAAAATTGGCATGTCAAAGGTCTAGGTCAAAGTGTTCCAAACAAGGTTTAAACTAGGAAAGGGAAAAGTTGAGTTACTAGGTCTTTTATTCAAACATATAGTCAAAAGCTAGTCTCAAACAAATAGGTATATGCTAGGAATTTTGTCCAAACTATGTCAAAATCTAGACTTGAAATAAAGTTTGATGTGATTTGATTTAATCTAATAAGTTTGGAAACAACTTTGACATAAACCCAACACACAAAATCAAACATAAACATGATCAGTTGGCATAAGGCATAAGACAAAAGGATATTTTAATAAAGACTATGTTTTCCCAAATAAAGACACAAATAATGATGAGGATAAGCATTAAACAAACAAACCATCAATAGTTTTCAAATTTGGGTAATTGATTAACTGAAGTTATTTAACCCAAAAGAGTAAGATATGTGTATCAACCCCATGAATTAAGGCCTAAACAAAAATCAATCAATGTTTGAATCCAAACTTGACAAGGCTAATTGAAAACTCAATGTTGAAGACTAGGATTTGATCAAATGAGATAGACAATATTGGATAACATGACAACACAAGACAAAGATCCAAATGGTATACATGACATGGTTTGAAACAAATTGTTGGGGGATCAAACCAACAATAGATTACACTTGTGAAAGCAATAAACGTGGAAATAAATCAGATAGATAAGCAACTGAAATGATAAATAGCACAGAACAAGATATACAAGAAAACACCCTGAAAACTTGTATTGAAACTCTTTACAATAGGAATACAATGAAGAAGCTTCGTTCTTCCACACCTCTCTCAGATGCACACAAGATCTCTCACTAGATCTCTATTCCTCAAGAGCTCACTCTCAAGTACATTCAAATCCAACAACCTGGATTGATGCAACTCTGTACTGTCCTTCAAACATTCAAAATGTTCTACTCTTACAGTTCTACACACAACACTTACAATTCTAAGCTAAGAAGATCTTCCTACATATAGAAATTAGGAAACTTGAGCATGCTCTTACAACAAACAGTTAAGCCTCTTGAACAAGGGCTCTAAAAATAATATTGCCAATAATAGAGATGCAAGCTTGAGTCCACGACTCAAACTTATCATGCAAACACTCGCTGCCGTCCACGAAAATAGATTTTTGGACACGCAGGTAACCGACGTCGGTTCCTACCTGTTCGCCTGTGACCGTCGCCGATCGACCATATCGCCAACGTCGGTGCCTCTGCAACTGCTACTAACCGACGTCGGTCGCTCCTGACCGACGCCGGCGTCTGTGTAGACCCGAACCTGTTTAAGTATGCTCCTTGGTGAAGCTTTTAGCTCCACACCCTAACAATCCCCACTTGGAGATAAACCAGCTGCACCAACCTGTACAGCATTATCTTCTAGCTCCTCCATCTTCAACTCAATCATGAAGACCAATAGAAGTTGAATGAAGATTCAACTTCTCCATCGTAACCGGCTTTGTTAGCATATCAGCAGGATTCTTGTCTGTATGGATTTTCTCCAGCTTCAACTCACCATCTTCCAATACCTGCCGTATGAAGTGGTACCTTAGCTGTATGTGCTTGGTTCTAGAGTGAAAGGCTGAGTTCTTGGCCAAATGGATTACACTCTGACTGTCACTGTACAATCTGCAACTCCCATGCTCCCTTCCAAGCTCTTCCATGAACCGTGTCATCCATATCATCTCCTTGCTAGCTTCTGTAGCTGCAATATATTCTACTTCTGTAGTTGACAAGGCTACAACCTTCTGCAACTTAGATATCCAACTAACTGCCGTTCCACCTACAGTAAAAACATAACCTATGGTGCTCCTCCTACCATCCAAATCCCCTGCCATATCTGAATCTACATAGCCATGTAGAGAAGTATCTGAACCTCCATAGCATAGGTGCTTGCTGCTGGTTCCTCTCAGATATCTAAGGATCCATTGAACCGCTTTCCAATGTTCCTTACCTGGATTGGCCATATACTTGCTTACTACTCCCACTGCTTGGGCAATATCTGGTCTAGTACACACCATTGCATACATCAAACTCCCTACTGCGGAAGAATATGGAACCGTACTCATGTACTCTACCTCATCATGTGAATTGGGACATTGTTCTTTGCTTAGCTTAAAATGTCCAGCCATAGGTGTACTCACCGGTTTTGCATCCTGCATATTAAACCTCTCCAACACCTTGTTCACATAATCTTCTTGAGACAATATCAACCTGTGATTTTTCCTATCTCTCCTAATGCTCATGCCAAGGATCTTCTTAGCTGCTCCCAAATCCTTCATGGCAAACTTTTGAGCTAACTTCTCCTTAAGCTCAGAGATATCCTGCATGTGAGACCCTGCAACCAGCATGTCATCTACATACAACAATAGAATAATATATCTACCATTATCAAATCTCTTGAAATACACACAATGGTTTGATTGACACCTACTGTAGCCATGCTCAGTCATAAACCTATCAAATTTCAAGTACCATTGCCTTGGAGCTTGCTTGAGGCCATACAAGCTTTTCTTTAACCTGCACACAAACTTCTCCTTACCCTTGACCTCGAAACCTTCTGGCTGTTCCATGTAGATTTCCTCATCCAAATCTCCATGAAGAAATGCTGTCTTAACATCTAGCTGCTCGAGATGCAAATCCTCAAAAGCAACCAAAGACAATACAACCCTTATAGAAGTCATCTTAACAACCGGAGAAAAAATTTCACCAAAGTCAATACCTGGCTTTTGTGCAAATCCTTTTACCACTAATCTGGCCTTATATCGCATCTGTCCATCCTCACTTTCCTTCAACCTGTAGGTCCATCTGTTCTTCAGTGTTCTCTTACCAGCTGGCAATTCAACCAAATCCCATGTTTGGTTCTCTCTTAAGGACTCCATCTCCTCAACCATGCCACGCTCCCACTTACTCCTGGACTCCACCTGTAATGCTTCTTCAAAACTTTCTGGTTCTCCACCATCAGTTAGCAATAAATAATATAAGGAAGGAGAATATCTAATTAGAGGCTTACTTACCCTTTCAGACCTCCTGGTGGGTGTCTTGGACTTGTTTTCAACAATCTGTCCACCCAAATTTTCTGACAGTGACCGACCTCGGCCACCTGTAGACCTGTCACTCACCGTCGTCGGTTCTATCTGACCGACCTCGGTGCCTGGTCTACCGACGTCGGTCTCTGTATGACCGACATCGGTTTCTGCACTGCCGACGCCGGTTCCAGACCTGTCGACGTCGGTCTCTGTGTTTTCCTGCAAGTGATTATTTCTTTTTCCCGCGAGCTCATTTTGGACCATAACTTCATCCAATTCACTATTGCTCTACCCAGATTGATCCAGCTTCCTTATCTGATCACTATACATCACTCTTTCATTGAAAACAACATCACGGCTCCTGATTACTTTGTTAGTTCCTAGATTCCAAAATCTGAAACCAAAATCATCTGAGCCATAGCCTATAAACGTGCACCTCATGGACTTAGGATCAAGCTTCTTTCTATTTTCCTTATCTATATGCACAAAGGATTCACTACCAAAAACTTTGAGATATGAAAGATCTACCTTTTTACCTGTCCATGCCTCTTCTGGAATTCCACCATCCAGAGCTATAGAGGGTCCTCTATTAATCAGGTACACTGCGGTGTCAACTGCTTCTGCCCAAAACTCTAAGGGCAACCCTGCATGCAATCTCATACATCTTGCACACTCCATGATAGTTCTGTTCATCCTTTCAGCAATACCATTCTGCTGAGGTGTCCTTGGAACCGTCCTTTGCCTACGGATTCCTTGTGTATAACAATACAATTTGAACTTAAGACTGCAGAACTCACTGCCATTATCAGATCTCAAGCACTTTAACTTTCTGCCTGTTTCATTCTCAACCATAGCCTTCCAAAACTTAAAAGTCTCAAAAACATCAGATTTCTTTTTAATACAGTAGATCCATACCTTTCTTGTGGCATCATCTATGAATGTAACATAGTACCGTGATCCGCCAATAGAGGCTACCTGAGCCGGTCCCCACACGTCTGTGTGAACAAGCTACAACTTCTGCCTTTTCTTAGTAGATCCAGTCTTGAGAAAACTAACCCTTTTCTGTTTCCCAAATACACAGTGCTCACAAAACTCTAGATCCATACTTTTCAAATCTGAAAGCATACCTTTAGACTTAAGTATTGACATCCCCTTCTCACTCATGTGGCCAAGCCTTGAGTGCCACAATTTACAATCCACACCTGAAGTAGATAAAACTGAAGGAGATTTGTTAGTAACACAATTACACAAGTAGAGAGTACCTTCTCTCTTACCTCTGGCCATAACTAGTGCACCCTTGGTCACCTTCCAAGAATCTGCTGTGAGAGTTACTGTACAACCCTCATCACCTAGCTTACCTGCAGAAATCAAATTTCTCTTCAAACTAGGAACATGCATCACTTCTCTCAACACCCATGTGTTGCCATTCTGCATCTTCAGTTGCACTTTACCTTTGCTGATTATTTTACAAGGCTCATCATCCCCTAAGTATACTATTCCAAAATCTCCATGGATATAGTCACTGAAATACTCTCTGTTAGGGGTAGCATGGAAAGATGCACTAGAATCTAATACCCAAGATTCTATGTTATTATGCAAAGAGAAAATTAAAGCATCCTGTGCAATACCTGCAACCTTGGCTTCTTCCTTTCCTTCGTGTTGGTTGTCCTCCTTGGGCTTTGACCAACAATCTCTGCTTATGTGCCCCATCTTTCCACAGTTCCAGCATTGTGGCTTCCTGCCATTCCTGGATTTGGATCTTCCTCTCACCTTAGACTTAGATCTTGATCTCCTCTTGCTCTTTTCTTTTTGCCTTCCCCTGCTCTCAAAATTTAAAGCATTCCCAGATGTCTCTTCTATGCTTTTCCTGCGTATTTCCTCATTCAAGATAACACTAACCACATCCTCTACTTTCAAAATATTTGATGCAGATGCAGTATTAGAAACTGCCATTACTAAGCCATGCCAGCTTTCGGGCAAAGAACATAATATCAAAAGAGCTTTTATTTCATCTTCAAATACAATATTGACAGAACTTAATTGATTAACAATTCCATTGAAATCATTCAGATGAGTAGAAACAGATCCACCTTCATTCATATGCAAATTAAATAATTGCTTCATAAGATATACCTTATTTGAAGCTGAGGGTTTTTCACACATATTTGCTAACGTGGTCATCAACTCTACCATTGTTTTTGCCTGTGACAAATTACATATCACAGTGGAGGCCAGACTCAGTCTTATAGACCCAAGAGCCTTTCTGTCAAGAACTTCCCATTCTTCATCCTCCATGTCCTTGGGCTTCTTTGCTATCCCACCTAACGGTAAGTAGAGATCCTTCTGATACAGATAGTCCTCTATCTGCATTCTCCAATGTGGGTAGTTCTTACCATTAAACTTTTCCATTCTCAGCTTACTTTCTTCTACCATTGCTTCTCCCACTCAAACAGAAATTCCTGCAGAAACACCTGTGAGCAACCTGTAATCTGTAACCTGTAACCTGTAACCAAGGCTCTGATACCACTTGTTGGGGGATCAAACCAACAATAGATTACACTTGTGAAAGCAATAAATGCGGAAATAAATCAGATAGATAAGCAACTGAAATGATAAATAGCACAGAACAAGATATACAAGAAAACACCCTGAAAACTTGTATTGAAACTCTTTACAATAGGAATACAACTTGAAGAAGCTTCGTTCTTCCACACCTCTCTCAGATGCACACAAGATCTCTCACTAGATCTCTATTCCTCAAGAGCTCACTCTCAAGTACATTCAAATCCAACAACCTGGATTGATGCAACTCTGTACTGTCCTTCAAACATTCACAATGTTCTACTCTTACAGTTCTACACTCATTCTACAATTCTAAGCTAAGAAGATCTTCCTACATATAGAAATTAGGAAACTTGAGCATGCTCTTACAACAAACAGTTAAGCCTCTTGAACAAGGGCTCTAAAAATAATATTGCCAATAATAGAGACGCAAGCTTGAGTCCATGACTCAAACTTATCATGCAAACACTCGCTGCCGTCCACGAAAATAGATTTCTGGACACGCAGGTAACCGACGTTGGTTCCTGCCTGTTCACCTGTGACCGTCGCCGGTCGACCATATCGCCGACGTCGGTGCCTCTGCAACTGCTACTAACCGACGTCGGTCGCTCCTGACCGACGCCGGCGTTTGTGTAGACCCGAACCTGTTTAAGTATGCTCCTTGGTGAAGCTTTTAGCTCCACACCCTAACACAAATAATTTTTTATACAAGGTAAACTAGTCTTGAAACAAATTGAGTAGACTAATAGCATAAGCATGCTCGAATGATGTGATCTATGTTATGTTTCAAAGACTCAAAAAATTTCAAAATGTTTTGACATGATTTAGGTAGCATAAGACTACCCTCCTCAACTCAAATGACACACACACAAAAAAAATTTATCAAAAATTTCAAGGCATAAGTGTGGTTTAAAATGGGCAGTATAACGCCTCTTTAGACAAAAGAGTGATATATAGATAAATTGATTTTGACATGGCTTATGAACAAACAAACAAACAAGTTTTAATCTCAAAACATACCAAGTAAAAATGACCAAAATAAACTAAGTATAATCATCCAAATCCTAGCAAGGGTATGGCAATGTGGGGTTGACTAAACTAACAAGCTTTTGAATGTTTCTAGGGGAATTAATTGCATAATGGATTTCATGTCAAATGATGCAAAATACAAACACAAAAATTGGGTGACAACAATATTGGCTAGTTTTAAAAAGGTTTAGTCCTTTTTATAACCACTACATCTTATTATTCACTTAGTGTAGTGTGATATCCAAATGTAGATACATCTTGTGTGAAACTCTAAAGGAGTAATTGAAGTCAATGCCAAGAGATGAAACCTCAGGTCTAAGCTTCCCTAAATAACTCATGGGAGGTAATGATGTCCCTCTTTTAAGCCAAGTTTGCATGAAATAAAATACTAATATAAAGACTTTAGGGTCATTTTCAAGGTCACCCAAACTTTGATGAGTTTTTGGGGAGTGTTTTAGATGACATTCTTTCTATGCCTTGGACTAGGCAATTTGCAATAGGAATGGAACTTTTGATTATAAGGTTTCCCTAAAGGGGAGAAAAGGAAGAGCATACATGCAACACTCCTCTCTTTTCCAAACAAAAATATAATTTAAACAACTAAGTGAATTCAAAAAGCTTAGAAAAGTGAGTTCATTTTTAAGCCCAAATTTGAAAAATGAGGTGGTGTTCATTTGACCCCTTGGTCTTAGTTGTAACTTTGAAAACTAATGTTAAAAAAACTTATTTAAAGACCTTAAATTTTACTTTAAGCACCAAAATAATGTTCCTAATTCATTTTTAAGGATACAAAAAGGTGATCTAAACATGTTTTTAGCAAATGTCAAGCTTGGTCGTACAATAAAAATATTAGCATGTCCTTTAGCCTTAAATCTATTTTGGGTTTGAAACAATGAACTTAAAAAAAGATCTCTTAATTTTGTGTTTTAATAAAAACATAGTGACCAACGTCGGTTATATAATCAATGATAGTTATACTTACTAATCAATGACGATTATCTAACCGACATCGATTATAATAATAGTGACTAATGATAGCTATCCAACTGATGATAGTTTTACTAACTAACATCAATTACTATGTAAACTCATAATAAATAAAAATAGAAAAACAAAGTTAGAAAATCAAATTACAAGAGTTTTAATGATCCAAAAGAAGATTTTAAAGCTGCATAATGATCTTCTTTATATGTGGGATGCATCTAGTCCCATCAGGTGTGCCATTATGTGAACTATAAATTTGAATAAGAAGTGGATATTAGTATGGTTAAGTGAAAAAATGCACAAAATAAATTGATAAATAGCATGCTAAGCTAACACCTTCATGCCTAGTTACTAGGGTGAGCTTGGTAACAAAAATAAATGACAAACACAACTAAAAAGTAAGAAATAAAACAAAATAATTCCTTCACCTTCCTTGGATGCTCCAAATTCCTTTGTAGTAGTGGCTTGTTCGGCTTGTGCTCATGAAGTCCTTGGAAATGGAAGCTTGGCTACCTCCATCTCTCCTTGACACCTTTGTCTTGTGGCTTGGCTTGGCTTAGAATTAATTTGGCATGGTAACACTAGTTTTCATGAAGCTTTTAGAACCAATATTGCATTATAAATTTACATGAATTAAGATTTGAAGATATTTGAGCATAATAACCTTACACCAAAATATCTTAGAAATGATGTGGTAAGGCTTCCTATTTATAGATTTTTGATATTGATCAAAATCAACCTGAACCATCCATCTCAAGATTGAGATGTGTGGCTAAGTATTAATCAAATTATGAAATTAAAATTGATAAGTAGGCTCATCAATATTTGGGATATAATATCAATTAAGAGGCATGGAGGGCTTTGACAAGGCATGGGAGGCATGAATCCTTATATTTGTGGCATTTATGGCCTAGGGATATCTTCCCCAGAAATAAGGTCACCTGATGACGTAGATATTCAATATTCATTTCCAAAAAAAAGTATTCAATAATTTTTCATGGAATTATTGATTAGGGCCTAATTTATTTTAATTAACTCTTAAACATGATTAAGCACTTTATGCATAAATTATTCAAATTGATCAAAATGCCTTGTTATTGGTCCAAATTTTTGACTGGATTGGAATTGGAAGTCAATTTTAGATGTATTAGATCCATTATCCCATTTAGGATATTACTGAAAATAAATTTCAAATCCGTGTCTCTTGTGCAAGAGATTTGATAAGAAAGAGCAATTCACAGCACTAAGGTGCAAAATTGACATTTTGACTCAAAATGATCTGATCAAAGTTAGCTAGCCCATAAATTACACTACTCCATTTAATTATACTCTAGACAAAATAAGCACTTGAATATGTCAATTTCACATATTTTATCATGTTTTAATATTTTTAGGCTAAATTGTGCATTTTGGTGGAAATTGGTCAAAACCCTAATTAGAGGTTGTCGGTGGCCAGATTTAGGTGTCTACAAAATCAATCATGAAGTGTGTCATAGAAGAATACTTAAATAAAAAATATGAAAGAGACTCATAATTTAATTCACACAAAATACTTTCCTTCTAATTTCTTAGATCTATTTGTGTCAAATGTGTAATTTACTTAACCCTTGTTGTGATTAGTTTTTCAAAGGCTTTGATGAAGTTGTAGGTTTTGTTTAGTGTCTATTAAATCTCATTAAATCAAGGGAAACTCAAGCATTATTCTACTACTATCCAAGCATCCATAGCTTTGACAAAGATACTTTGGGTTCCTTATCTTCTCATTCTATTTTGTTTTGATCATGATGCATGGTACATTGACCTTATTTCAACATGCAAGTTTTTTTTTCTTTAAATTTTATTTTGATCTTTGAAATCATTAGTTTTCTTCTTTTCTTTTTAATTTTTTTCCTCTTATAATCTTATAAATGGAAATGAGAAGATATGAAACCCAAGTGAGTTGGTATAATTATAAAATAGATCATTACTAAAATGTCCCTACCATCTAAACCTATACCTAGAATTGTCATTTATAATAAGTATTTAATGTGATAAGTGCATTTGATCCAATAAAACAAGAAAATTTTATAAATATGTATGAAGTACTCTAAGAAAAAGCTCCACATGCTTGGAAAAAGTATTCGGTAGTGACAAAATTCAAAATATTCTAAGATTGCCTACCTTCATCTTAAAGACTCAAAAAACACATAAATATGCCTAATCTGTAAACTAGTCCCAAAGTGTCAAGATTTTAATTTTCCATTTTATCTTATAAGTCATAAGATTAGTTGGTTTGGATTTTAACTTGGTTATAGTTAGAGAAAACACAATTCTAATTTTTAGAGAAAGCAAAGAATAAGTAATCTTAAAAAGCATTGAAATCTAATATAGAAAACATGAAATCCAATCTATGAAGACAAATTACTAAAAGTAGGAAAGATTAACGTAGAAAGTAGGAAAATAGCTTAAGAAAGCTAGAAATCTAATCTATTAAAGAAATAAATTAATCTAAGAAAGAAATAAATTTAATCTAATCCTAGAACTACATTCATATGTCCCTCATTACTTAGTATCATCAACAGATGACACAACCCTAAAGTAATGCTTTAGGAACCATCCATTGACTGGATATGTAAGCTCATTTCCTTAGAGGTCCTTCAAACAAAATTCATTATTTCCCATGATTTCTAAATTTTGATATGGTCAATAGTAAACCATTCTTAAGATATTATGGGTTGTGATATTTCATATACGTGACCACTACCTATCTTCTAATGTAATTTCTCTAGGATTTATTTATCTTCCTCTATAGATACACACTTGATATAGATACCTTCATAATTTATTAAATAGGGGACTCCCTTTTTTATCATTTAATGAGCAAATTTGATCCTTAAAGATATTTTTATCTCTTTATTGAGCTTAAAATAATAAGTTCCTATAAGTAAATATTGTATTATATCAGTATACCATTCTCCTTTAGATACTTGAGCTTCACATACCTCTTCAATAGTGATGTGTAGATCAAGTTCAGTCATGAGATGAATAATGCCTCAACCTCTAATGATCTTTGCAGGCTTGATATCTATGTTGAATTCTTATATCTTGGCCATCCATTTGCATCAACATTCCCTTAGCTTATTCTATGATATGGTGAGCTTTACAATATGATCAAGAACAATGTAAATGGTTTTATCTCTTAAGATGTAATGCCAAAATTTCTTCACTATTTTGATAAGAGAAAAATATTGTTTTTCAATGATAGAGTACCATAGTTCTACATCTTCTAGGTTCATGATCATGACCATGATTGGATGCTTAGTCTCATCCTTATTATTCATGATGATAACAATAATCATATGATTTAAATAAAATGAGTATAAGTAGAAATATTTATTAAAATATGGACTATTCAATACTAGAGCTTGTGATATTACATCTTTAATATCTTAGAAACACTTCCAAGATTTATCTGTCCACTCTAGTTTGACATCCTACTTTATCATGGATTTTATAGGTTTAATGATCTCTACAAATCTTGAGATAAACATACATACAAAGTTAATCTTTTTGAATAATGTTTTAAGCTCTTTCTTACTATTTGGTGGCTGAATTTTTGAAATCACGTGAATTCTATCTAGATCAATGGTGATCCCATCCTTGGTGATGATGTGCCCCAAAATCTTGCCTTCAGTCACTCCAAATATTCTCTTATTTGTGTTTAATGAAACATTTAACCTTATTCATATTTCAAATATGGACTGTAGGTGACTTCTGTGGTCTTTCATTTTCTTTGAAAATACCATAAGATCGTCCATGTACATGATTATGCATTTTCTTATTAATCTCTTGAAATCATGATCCATGACACATTGAAAGGTAGCTCCTACATTTATAAGGCCAAAAATCATCCTCTTATACACATAATTTCTCCACTTCATGGTAAATGTTATCTTCATTCTATATTTAGATTGTACCAAGACCTAATTGTAGCTTAAAGATCTATCCAAGAAAGACATCATTTCATAACCACTTACTATTTGTATCACCTCATCTAAAGAAGGTAGAGGATAATTTTAATTTTTATAAGCCTTATTTAGATTTTTGGATACCACACATAATCTAATTTCACCATTCTTCTTTCTTATTGGGACCTAATTGGCCACCTAGTTAGAATTTCAAATTGGGAAGATGATTTTTACATTTAAAAGTTTCTCCACTTCTCTCTAAATGAGAGGCTCTATAATAGGATTGACTATTCTTTTCCTCTATCTGAATGACTTATGATTTATATTCAAAGGAATCATATGAGTAATGATATATGGGTCATATACTTTTAAATATTCATATGTCTAGGCAATGACCTTCCTATATCAAGTAATTAAATCCTTCACTTGTTATCTTTCTTCTAGGGTAAACCTAAGGTTGATATTAACATAACATGGGTTATGCTCATCTCCTAGATTTTCTCTTTCAAAGTTACATTCATTAACCTTGGGTTGCCTGAGTTGATAAGCTTGAGGGTCTATGTCGAATGGTCTTTACAAAGAGACTAACTTGACTAAAATTTGATTCTATCTAATTTGAAGAAATCCCTCTTTATCTAATTCCTCTTGATAGAGATGATGTTGGGAATTAGAGGATCCAAATGCATATTTAAATCACGCATAGTCAAATGGAGCTTGAATTCACAAATTAATTTACAAGACAATATTATATTCCACTC
The DNA here is from genome assembly GCA_037957365.1 of Torreya grandis. Lineage (NCBI taxonomy): Eukaryota > Viridiplantae > Streptophyta > Pinopsida > Cupressales > Taxaceae > Torreya > Torreya grandis. The sequence goes on along the minus strand of JARHVA010003375.1, from coordinate 989,023 downwards.
TTTGAATTAATTTAATACTAACATAGTACAAATATACAGGAATAATGTTTCCTATAATAAGGAATTCCTAAATCCCTATAAACACTCAACTCACTAACCTGTATAACAATATAATATTATCAACAATCTTATTGTATTAACCATACAGTTATAACCACCCTGTAACTATTATTTACCTCTCGATAAATTAACCAATTAATATTTACCTTTTAGTAAATAACTCAAACTAACATGATGTAAAATATAATTTCCTAACATTCCCCCCATAGTTTTCACATGGTGTAAAAACATTCAGACTCTTATCTACAATATGATCACCTCTTATAGCATGCCAAACTATGTGGCTCATAACCTTGATATAAAGAGAGCCTCACTCCTCCTATGGTTTTATAGGTTTACCACAAACCTTAAAATTAATGGGAACACCATATACCTCCAAGAATTGGCATGAATAGAACTATATGCCACTACATACTCATAGGCTTAAATATTACTAATACAATTTTACTGCACATGACCACTATTATGTGAAGGAATGCATCCCACATTTATATTACATGGCCATAATATACATGTCACTAGGGATTATATCCATAAAGAAGTAAGGTAGTCATAGGATCTATATAGTAGCTTCTCTCCTAACTATTACCAAAACACTATTCACATCTTGTGGTTTTCTGGATCTCTACCATAAACCCTTTCGAGATCCATGAACTAAATTACATTGGTACTTTTTTACTTTCAAAATGTTTAAACCTCAGGGAATCATGTTTTTAATATCACATAGATTACATTACATGAACAATAATTAGCATTTTGTGCTTATTTTTCAAGCAAACAATGAAAACTATAAAAAAACACACCACACAAACTGTCACCACATCATTGGTGTAGCCTTATCATTAGCAACTAATGAGAGGTCACTGAAAGACCTCCATCCTTTGTGTATCCTCCAAATTTTAGTATATGAAGCTGATCACTTATTGAATATCTTGATTAAGCTTAGATGCATGTCATTTTGACTGAAATGAGGTCCCCCCACAATATTGACATGCTTACCAGATGTCGAGTATACCTGAAAATGTATCTGTAAGGCAATTTTTTTAATTTTTACAAATTGACTTTTAATATACAAAATGACTTTTAAAAAAAAATAACTTGACTATAGACTTTTGAATTTTAATTTTGAAAATAACATTACTATAAAAATATGACACATTTAAAAATTGACTCTTTTGACATTAACACAAAAATAACTTTTTGACTCATTTTTGAATATGACTAATAACTTAGATCTATTTGACTTTGAAAACTATGATATATATTTTTAAATGACTCAAGAAACTCTTTCTAAATAAAAAACCTATATAAAAATTAAAAAACTATTTCCAAATAAAATGACATACATTATTTATTGTAAGGGATCGACACATAAAACAATATTGTCACTATTAAAAAACTAAATGACATTAAACAAATAACAAAATTAAAACACTAAACTTTTAAATGAAATGAATTAGCTTTTAATATAAAACAAAGAACTAATAAATTAATCCTATCAACTATTAAAACAATATAACAAATGACTCAAAAAACATTTAAGAGACACGACTCAAAATACCATGTAAAAAATATGGGATTTTATTGTGTTGTATTGAGATTCAAACTAGATCTGTGATACATGGATGACAAGATGAGTATAAAGAATGGTGACATCAAACTTGTATGTTATTTGATGGTGAACAAAATACCTAGGTTGAATGTTGATCATAAAAATCAATACAAAAATCATGAAGTTTGTTGCAATCTAGTATCTTTGGTTTCATGGTGCATGATAGCTATATAAAACTTCTTTTTATTTATCTATGTCATGATTATTGTTGGATATGAACTATGAGACACAATAAAGTTCATGGATATCTCGTATTGATGTATTCCACTATATGTATCTTCAATCCATCATGTATATCTAGTGGTAGTCAATTTCAAAATTGTTTGGATAAGATAATGTTGACACAAATCTATAGGACTAAGCTCAAAAATCATTCAGATGTAGTCTCTATCAAGGACATCTCAGATCTAGCTTTAGTGTATGAGTCATGGATTGGTTGGTTAAAAAATTAAATGCAGTATGAGATATATATTGGTTGAATGAAGATCTGAATGACTTCATAATCAGATTTAATATAAAACCAAATGAAAGATAATTTTAATAAAGAAATACACCTTTTGATCTTTCTAGATTTATACCTCTGCATGAAGCCTCATGCTTCTCTCTTTATGGTTGTTAATTGATAACAATATCTACTTACTAGATAATAGAAAGACTATAATAAAAACTACAAAAAAAATAAAATCCATCTATAGGGATAATGCAAACTATTAGAATATCTACCCCTTCATAAATCAATAGGCCATTATCATTCCTACTCTGATACCATTGTTGGGAATTGGAGGAGCTAAAAATAGATTTAAATCATGCACATTCAAATGGAGATTGAATACATAGATTAATTTTCAAGACCATATTATATTCCACTCTTTGAATTAATTCAATACACACATAGTACAAATATATAGGAATAATGTTTCCTATAATAAGGGATTTCAAAATCCCTATAAACTCTCAACTCACTAACCCATATAATAATATAATATGATAAACCATATGAGACATTATATTGTTATCCCTAATAATATAGTATCAACAATCTTACCACATTAACCATCTAGTTATAATCATCCTATAACTATTATTTACCTCTTGGTAAATTAACTAGTTACTATTTAAATTTTGATAAATACCTCAAACTAACATGATGTAAAAGGTAAATTCATAATAGGTGATAAATGTCCTTAGATTCTTGTAGCATCTCCAGATTAGTAGAAACAACAATTAATGAGTTAATAGTTTAATTTGTATCTCTAGGAAGTGCTACTATGTTGAAAGCTTCAAAGCTTTCAATCATGTCCCATACTCTATGCTTGTATCTCTTCAAATAATACATCTTTCATTGGTATTTATTTTTGAGTTTATTGACCACCAGCTCTAAGTCACCAAATACTGATCTTTGCTTCACATTATTCTTGAGTGAAAACTATAATCCCAAAACTGAGGCCTCTTACTTATCTCTATCTTTAATGCATAGAAATTACAACCTGCATGATATCAAAAAAAAATTACCTTGTGGACCAATCAGCTCAATTCCCATGCCTGATCCTTGCTTAGATCTATCACCATCAAAGTGTAGAGTCCATAAATGATTAGGACCTTTAGGTTCTAGCTTTTGTACTAGATTCTGAGTAGTAAAATACCAAGGTTGGGTGACTCAAACTTTACCTCTTCATTCTTGATATTGTAATCCATAATGGAATAATTCATTCTTGACTCTCTATCAATTTTGATTTGATTCACAATTCCACTCCATGTCAGCTATATATGAGAGAATTCCATAGAGAGATATCCATTGAGTGTTTTGGACCAATCCCTACTCATAAGTAGATTGTAGCCCTTGGGTATGTCTACCAATAGAATATTAATGGTCATTTGGACTTTTGGCTAAACTACTACTTGAATGTGCACATTGGTGAATTCTTAAATTATTGGTACTACTATTTTATCTAGTTAAAAACTATCCTCTTTGAGGGGCTTGGAGTGAGACCAATCTTCTAACATATGGATATAAGCATCATAGTAAAAATGCTCCAAAATCAACTAAATAGTTATGAATTTTGTTACCAAATGCCCTAATAGTCATCAAAAAGGGTGGAACTTCTATCTTTCTCTTGTAAATGACATTGGCATCAAAAAATTTCACTTTGTCTATATATGTTTTAGTTCTTTACATAGGGGATTTTCTAGTAATGGATTTCAATATCAACTCCTTCTATTTAGTGATCTTTGCTAACTCATGAAGAGTTATATTTTCCTTGATCCTCTTCATATCGTCCACAATATTATATCCTCCTTTGCTTGTTTCTTTCTTTCTCTATGGTTGATCATTCCCATTTTAAGGGGGTGGATTACTATCTACCTTGAGATTAGGAGGAATCACCATGGTATTTAAAGGAGTTGATGTTGTAAGTGACTGCTTATTCTTTAGATTGTATGCACCTCTTTAGAATTACTAGAAAGCATAAATGTCATCCATATTGTGCTTTAGTTCATTATCATATTTGCCTAAAAATGGAAACTCATGAGTTTTAAAGAACATAGCGGTACTTGAAGAGCTAGAATCCTAGTGGGATTATGGTGGATTATGCATTTCATCTTGTCTGACTACTTCTCTTTGAAAGATTTCAAATGCTACATAGAACTCAATGTAGCTAAGCTCACCATGATCAAAAGTATTATGAATTTTTCACCAATTGGGAAGAACCATTTTTGTTATTTTGATCTATGCAAACTTGTTAATATATTTAGGCCTACTAAATGATCCATTGTATCTCTAGAATCTAATTTTTTGATTTCCAATTCAGACATTTTCATTACCCATTTTCCTTTACATATTTAGGAAATCATTGCTTAGAATTTGAACCATCTTTTAAATAAAATCTAGTTATGACTTTGTGGAATTTGTACCTTTTAAAATGGTAGTGAGAAGTGTAGTCACTTGTTGGTTATATTGATAACCATTACCCATAACATTATTTTTCAAGTAATTGAAATTTGACTATGTTGTCTACATCAGTAGAGGTAGTGTGTACAATTGGTTTTGACTGAGCATGTAAACATTCTACTTTATATGTGTTAATAGATTTAGTGTTGGAAAACTGTTGTTAACATTAGGCACTCCAAGCATCTAAGGATTGATTTGCCTATCTATGTAGATAGCCTCTTTGAATGATAACACTAAAGTGTTATCCATAATTTCTTTTATTAGAAACATAGTAGTGATAGGGTCCAAGGCATTCTTGTACATTTTCAATGCTAATGTCACCTCTAGTTTATATCTTAGGGTCAACTAGTTGTACATCTTCTACTATCTTGAATTGAAACCATGTATGGGCTCATTAGGCTCCCTCTTCATGCTAGTAAAGTGATAGTATACCAAACCATAATTGGTGACCTATCCAAACTATGCAAGAAAAAATACTTGGCATTCATCCCAAGAAGTGGTAAAATTTTTGGTTAGATTGTAATACCAATTGATTTATTGTTTTGAGAAATTAGATGTTTAATTCATAAATAATAAATGGTTATAATTAGATATGATTAATAAATAATGTACAATAATTTGGCTACTATTTTGTGAAATTTGATTGTAATTAGGGTTTTTCTAAAAATAGTAGTGTGAAAGAGAAAATCAAACTTATCTTTTTCTATAGTGTTCTAACTGAGATAAGGTCTAGAAATCTATGTGCAGATTTAGGAAAATATCACAAATAAGAATCTAGAGTTCATTTTTTAATTGGATAGGAGCATTTAAAGTGAGACACCTTAGGTTCTGGCACTTTAGTCGAATCTTAGTGTTGTCCTAGTGATCTAAGCTTTCTAGGTTTTATGCACCAAGTCTATATGATCCTACCTATAAAATATCAAAGCTTGCAAGTTTATGGAGCTCAATGTATACCTAATTTAGTCTTCCATACAATAGGTCCTCTTTGTGCTTGAACTTTAATGTAAAATTTAAAGAAAGGACAGGATGGGTTAGTGTGTAAAGGATATGTTGGATGCACTTCACACCTCGTGTGTGGGCATGCTACCTACATACCAATACTCTGAGGAGGGATCAAGCTATATTTGGTTCTCCCATTAAAGTGATTGGTGTAATAGTGTGATGAAAATTCAATTAAATTCAAAATTGTGTGTACTTAGAATGACTAAGGAATAGTGTAAAGGTTTGAATAAGTTTGAAATACTATTGGATGGTTATATGCAGAGAATAGGGAAAAGTGCTTGAGTGGTCTTGCTTGTATTCTTGATTCTTTCTTGTAAATGAGTTCCAACCCTTCTAAATGGACTTTGAATGACCTTTTATAGGGGATTTAATGATCATGGGTTATATTAATTCATGATAGGCCTAAATTAATTAGGATAAGGATTTGGAAGAATATGACCATTAGAAGCTAAAATGTACTTGGACAATAATGGTAGAAATAGGACACCCTAGGTTTTAGCATTGTATTACAATTTTAGGTGTTGTTTTCCATGCCTAAAAATACCTAAGGTAATGGATTAAGTATGGAAAGAGAAATCTAGGTCTGTAAGGGTTCAATCTAGGAGGATATGAATGATTGGGAATCAGTGAAAACATGCCTATGAAGGTCATGAGAGAAATGAAGATGGACCTATGGATTGGGTGTCATTATCCACACTCAATTTACCAAATTTGTATTTTATATGACTAAATTACCCCCCCCCTTTTTCTAGTGATGAAGAAAAGTGAAATACTAAGATAAAGGAAAAATAGAAAGGATACCTAAACTTACCTATAAAGGTCAAGCTCATGAAGTTGTGTGATGTTAGATATATGTAGAGAGATTACGGTGTGAAGTGTGAAAATATAATGAAAAAAATATACTATATTAGTCTTTAATAGATACACTATATCTAAAATAAGAATTTATAAAATCTAGGTAAGAGAGAGAGGAAGAGAAAGGAATGAATACACCTCATCGAGTACGTAAACCAATACAAAATCATTATGATACCAGATTATGCTAGGTGTGTGTTATACCAAAAGTAATATCATAAATGGATATGAGTTCTCAATTCTATATAAGTGGCTCAAGAATGCAAATGCAATCCCTTTGGCTCCATCGTCACTAACTGAGTGAAGCTAATGAATCATGCATGTGTCAATCAATGTTTAGACTATGTCTAATCCTTCTGAATAGGTGGCTCAAGAATAAAAAGATTATCTATACCTTTGGTTCTATTATTTCCAATTGAGTGAAGCTAATGAATCATTCATATGTCAATTGATATTTGGACTATGTGTCCAATCCTTTTGAATAAGTGACTCAATAATACAAAGGCTAGCTAGTACTTTGGCTCAAATCATTACCCTAAAAATTGAAGCTATGAAGTGATACTAGTATAGAATAGATGTCATATGAGATGTATCCTAAATCCCATGAATATATTGTGATTTGAAAATGTTGGCATGGATAGCTGAATGTATGCTACAAACTAGGCCACTCTTGGCCATTTTGAAAGATGAAGCTTAGGCTTGTATGAAAGCCACTCTGAAACTAGTGAAATAAGCTTATGTGGAAGATAACTCAAGAAATTAGATACTTAGAAAGTTAATATTGTATGTAAGCCAAAATTTAAAGAGGATTCCAACAACCTATAGATGGAGTAAGGCATGTAGTTACTAAAAAATGCTTATGAAATAAATTGAACTAAAAAAAAGAGAGGATCAATGTGCCACACACATTACCCCCAATCACTGGTGTCTAAAACATGGATTATGATCAAAAATTATATCAACTACATAATCTAAAACTAGAAGTGAGAGCCATGATGCCATGCATGATGACCTTTATATATGGATTCTCTAAGCAAAAATTATATGAAAACATGTTGAATCTAGACTATATTGAGCTGAAAAACCTATCATTGAACTCACTTTTCTATCTATTTTTGGAAAAATTAATTTTTCTACTATTTGGATAAGAGCACCAAAAATAAGACACCCTACTATTTGGGATTATACTCCAACTTTGACACTATTATCTAGGGCCAAATCAGGTAACTATTTTAGATTTTTTGATGTCTGCCTAGTCTGTTATACTTGGTCTAATGTTTGGATTCTATTTTGAGTGTTCTAAAAACTAATTTTTTGATTTTTAGGATATTTAATCTCTATGATAAAACCCCTATTTATTTCCCCCTCTTATAAGGGTAGGAGTGAAGATTTTTAAATGACTACCTTTAGAAGAAATATCCCTAAAATTATGTTATATTGCATAGATATAGATGTATGATATAGCAATGATAATTGAAAATATATCTCAAGATATATAAATATTTGTATTAAGAGATTGTTAAATCAATAGGGATATGCCTAGATAGATATAACAATGTAATAACATGTGTAATGTACTGAACTAGAATCAAAAGTGTTAGTTGTTAGAAAGGAGGGATAAAGTATGATGTCCATCATGGCATCCAATAAATAAAGATAATTCATGATATAGATCATGATATTATAAATAAAAAAATTAATCATGCAACAAGCATACAAAGTAATAAGAAAGAAGCATATAGGAGTGTCTAAGGGGCCAAGTAATCAAGGTACATGGGCACATGTCACTTAAACTAGAAATCAAGCATACAAGGCATGTTCAAATGCCACATACACATATAATTTAAATAAACAAAGTTGGCACAAGGGCCATAGGCACATGGAAGAGTAAAAACAAAGTACATTGGTAAATATCATAAGGCGCATACATGAATAAAAGTAAAAGACATTAGAAAATGTCCTAAAACACATACAAGGCATGGAACAAGAACTGAGAAAAGGAAAACACATTAGGCTACACTAAGAAAGGAAAGCATGTTTATAATAGAAGTGCAATCACATCTAACTAATCAAGGAAGGAGTAAAAGTATGTTAGACATGTTAGTACAAGACTAGGTATATTCTAGGAAATACACAAGTGCAAGATATTAGTGAGTGTCGATATGGTAATCTATGTAAGATTAGTAAGTAATGTATGTCAACATGATAACTAGAGTGTGTGGTGTAGGAATGACATAACCTAGATGGTGTCGTCATGTAGAAGATGCCCCCAGTGGGTATGTATATAAATGTGTGTATCAAATGTAAAATTAGGATGCCCATTCAATGGGTAGAGTGAGTCAATCAAGGATTTGGGTGTCACTGCACACACTTAAATAAGATCAAGTGAAGTATGGTAATGTATATAAATTGACAAACAATAGCATAAATTAGCAAATATGAGTCTAGCATAGTAGTAGTAATGTAAATCATGGATGATACATAAAATCAAAATGTTTTTGTGTTTTGGATATATTTGAACTATGTAAAATCAATGAAAAATAAATTATGTACAAGTAATGCTAAAAAGAGACTATATACAAGTATGTAAATAAAGCAATATGTACATGATAATATAAAAGACTAGGCTGGAGGGGGGAAGGGATATAAGGATGGAGCCTAATAGGGATAGAGATGAAGGAAAGGGTAATGTCCATCATAAAATGCCTCAAGATCATCATCACAAGTATCATCATATGTTGTAGATGTTGTGTTTATGGTTTCATCATGCTGAAGGTAAACTGAAGGTTGCTCTGGTGGTGGAGATGTTAACTCTGCTCTGGGGAGTTTAGTCTTGCTAGTAGATGACTTTAATGGAAGTGGTGAAGTTGGTGTTACTGGTAGTGCTATAATTTGAATAATGCTTACATCTTGTAATTTATCTAATCTCTACAGTAAAGATGTACATTATTTTGTATCATATCATGTAATCTTATGAAAAGTACAAAATGAGTGACCATCCTGATGTGATAATCTACTAATAGATCTATGTCATACTATAGGTAATGTGATCAATCCATGATCAAGTAATATATATAATATAAATTATGGTTAATGTTATGTGTTTCCTACCTAAATATAAATAACTAGCTCTATATCCATGGAGGTAACCATGTGAACTATATGTGCTAAGTGGTCTAACTATGGTCATGAATGTGGAGTATATCCTGAGAGTGTAGTGTAAGATGTTAAAAGTAGTGTATGATGTGGTATGAGAGCTCTAGAGTCATCATGGTACTCTCCTAGGTCAACTGGTGTAAATCTCAATCTGCACAAATATTCATTTATGAGTGTGGGTGTCATATCATCATCTGAAGAAGCTTGTGAATCTGTATCAATATCATGTACATATGGTAACTCAAAATTTACTAGAAGGGTAAGTATGATATATGAGTCTGATAATATGTAGTAGTATAAGATGGTACTACTACAAAGGTATTTGTAATTTATGGAGTAACTATAGAATTAAATAGAACTATTGGTATTACTATCGATGATGGTAGATGTGTAATAGGTGTCAAAACTATGATCTATGGAGTAGTTGGGATGGCTGAAGCTGTTATGACTAGTGGAGTATCTAGAGATGAAGGTGTGATTGTAAGTGGAGTGTGAGAAGTGATAGTCTTTCCAACCTCATGTGTATGTATATGATCAAGATAAATGTTATGAGTTGGTGTATATACTATGAGATATGTTGTTCCATCTAGAAAAATAGTTGAAGATGACTCTATAGCTCAACAATATCTAAATGGCTAGTTGTCTACTAGACATGTGTATAGATATCCCTCATGGAGAAATTTAATACATTGATGGAGAGTAGAAATAATTTCCCTCATAGTATGTATCTAGGGTTGTTTGAGTAAAATATTATAATGGAGAGTACCTAGCATGACCTGGAACTTTATAGAGAGGGTTTTTGGTCCCACCATGATATCTAAAGTAATAGTTCCCAATATTTGTCAAGGTGTATCATCAAAGCCTCAAATGTTCTTATATGATTTTTGCATGGATTTCAAATCTATGCCCATGGCCTGTAATAATGTGATATTACATATATTTGATCTAAAACCACTATCAACAATAACTCTCTTGATTATGTTAGTTTTAATGTGAACTTGTATGAATAGTGGCAAATTTTGATCAATATCTATTTGAGAACGCATATCCTCACTATCAAAAGAAATTGCATACTATATATTTTTAAAGTGTTGACCACTGATGCAAAATAAAAAGGTTCTAAATCAATAGGCATTAAAGTTTGAGTGAGTTTCTAATAAAGAATGTCCTTAAATACATTAGCTTTCTAAAGTAGTTCTAACATGGAAATCTTAGCTGGAATTTTCTTCAACTGATCAACAATGTCATATACCTTGTGAGAATCTACCTATGTGGGAGGGTTGGGCCTAGGATGAGGAGGAATATTAGGGTGATGCTTGTCTTGGATAGGTGGAGGAGGCATAGTGGTATGTTGAGTAATATCTCTAACCACATTATCTACTATATGTATAAGAGTAATAGTAGCTACAAGAGGAGAGTGAAGATAATCAATGGGTTGAGGATGTGGAGGGATAAAAGGTGTCAACTGGGATCTCTAAAAATGGGTAGTGACCTAGGGAATAGTGAAATGGACCATGTAACATGACTTAGTATAGGGTAGGGGCTCTAAGGGAGGTGATGTAAGAGATATATTAACATGTTTAAGAATAGATTGGTTAACATCATCCCATATAATGAAAAATAGGCATGAAATGTAAAGAATGAAACTTTTTACTAACATATGATAGATGTAGTCATATAAAATTTGAAATTGGATGACTTAAGCATGGATAATAACACCCAATCCATAGGTCTTCTTACTTTCTTACCCAACCCTTCTAGGCTATTCCTTCACTGATTCCCAATCATCCAAAATATTCTAAACTTAACCCTTAGAAACCTAAGAAACTTTTTCAAGCCTAGATCTATCCCCTTAGGTCTCATTCCCTTTGGAAAATAGTGTCCAACTTGGATAGGAGTGGTGTCATAATTTTGGTGTTGATTTCCAAGTACAAAATTGGTCTTAATGGTCAGATTATTTTGGATCCTTATCCTTTTTTTAATCATCCTAACATGAATTAATTTAAACCATGATCATTAATTTCCCTATAAAATTCCATTCAAAGTCCATGTAGAAGGGTTGGTACTCATTTATAGGAAATAATCAAGAATACAAGAAAGTACACTAAATCACTTTTCCCTAGTCTCTGCATACAACCTTCCAAGATCATTTCAAGCTTATCCAAACCTTTGTACTAGTCCATAGTCATCAAAATTACATCCAATTTTTCATCTAGTTGCATTTATCATACATAATTGCACCAAGCACTTCAACGAGAGAACTACATTATCTTGATCCCTCCTTAGATTATTCGTATGTAAGTAGTGTACCCACACATAGGGTGTGAAGTTCATCCAGCATATCTTTTACACACTAAACCCTTTTCTATCTTTTCCAAGTTTCCATTCAAGTTTAAGCATAAAGATCTCATAGGGATTTGACAATTAAAACTAGATGCACAACGAGCTCTATAGGATTTCAAGCTTTAATATTTCACTGAAAAGGTAACATTAGCCTACTGAATAAAACCTAAAAAGCTTAGACCACTTGGATAACAACATTCAAAAAATACTACAACATCAAATAATAGGGTGTCTCACTTTTGGCACTCTTGTCTAATTTAGAAAGGAACCTCAGGATCTAGTTTTTGATAGTTTCCCAGTCTTTCTCCTCCAGTATCATACCTTATCTTAGTTTAGATCATTTCGAATAAACTATGTTAGATTTCTCTTATTTATGACTATATTTAGAAAAGGCAAAAATACAAATTTATTTACATAAATTAATATAATAATTACTACATATTATTTACTGATTTACTTTGCTCAAACATATTTATTTAATTAGGAATAAAACTCCATTATTCTAAAAATAATAAATCATTTAGTGAACCCAACTTACTTCAAATTTTTGCACAAAAAACCCTAGAAACCTTAGGATAAATTATTTCATGTTTTTTTCTATTATTTCCTAATTTTTCCTATATTTAAAAATCATAAATATTCAAATTAATTGCAAAATTATCATATATTTTGTTAAAACCCTAGTTTTCATATATTAGGTCCTTTTTGCATATAAGCACATTTCAAACACTAGGAAAAATATATTGCTAATTTTAGAAATATTTTCTAATTTTTTCCTTAATTTTTCAAGAAAAATTATACACATTTTTTTTATAAATTCATATAATTTTTTTAAAATTATCATTCTAATTTTAAAAATTCATTCAATAATCCCTAGTTGCATTAACTAGCTCCTAGTTATTTTCTAGTACTTTTCCAATCATTTTCTAAATTTTTAGTTGTATATCGAACTCAAAAATTCAATGTTAAATTAAAAAAATCATTGTATTTTTTATAAATATTTTTGAAAAATCCTTAGGTGAAAACAATAAAACAATAGACTTAATCATTCATGTACATGATAGGGCCCATTATGGTTTCCTTATTATTTGCAAGAAATGTAAGAAAATTGTAAATAAATGAGCAACATTTTTGAAATTTGAGTATGGATGTAAGGTGATACCTCAAGAAACAAAGTAAGAACTAGTACATGCAACTAAGGATTTTTCAAAAAATATTTTTGCAAAATACTATGAATTTTTGAAATTGAAATTGAATTTTTGAGTTAAGTATTGAAGAAAAAATTCAAAAATTTATGGGAAAGTGTTTGATTTAATGGGACCCAGTAGATGCAACTAGGGTTTGAGATTTTTTTTTTTTTAAATTAATATGGATTTTTGAAATTTTGAAGTGATTTTTTTATTTTAAGTTGCAACTAAAAATTCATAAAATGATTAGAAAATTACTAGGAGCTAGTTGATGCAACTAGGGTTTGAAATAAACTTATTTTAAAATTTACTACAAAATTTTAAATTTTGAGAGGAATTTTTTATTTTAATATAAAAGAAATTTAGAAATTAATGTGAAAAATTAGCTAGGAATTTACCCTAGGGTTTCTATGGTTTTTGTGCAAAATTTTATGTAAGTCAGGTTCACCAAATGATTTATTATTTTTGAAAAATTAGATGTTTAATTTCTAAATAATAAACAGGTCTAAGTAGATAAAATTAGTAAATAATGTACAATAATTAGGCTACTAATTTTTTAAATTTGAATTTAATTAAGGATTTTCTAAAAATAGTAGTGAGAGAGAGAAAACCAAACTTATCTTATTCTGTATTGTTTCAACTAAGACAGGGTTTAGAAATCTATATGTAGGCTTAGGAGATTATCATAAATAGAAATCTAGAGTTCATTTCTTAATTGGGTAGGAGCACTAAAAGTGGGACACCATAGGCTCTAGCATTGTAGTCCTATCTCATTTCTATTATCTTAGTGATCTAAGCTTTTTTTAGTTTTGTGCACCAGGTCTATATGACCCTACTTATGAAATATCAAAGCCTAAAAGTCTATAGAGTTTATTGTGTACCTAATTTAGTCTTTCATACCCTAGTTCTTTTATGTTTGAACTTGAATGTAAAATTTAAAGAAAGGAGAGGAGGGGTTAGTGTGTAAAGGATATGTTGGATGTACTTCACACCTTGTGTGTGGATACACTACCTACATACCAATACTCCAAGGAGGGATCAAGCTATATATAGTTCTCCCATTGAAGTGTTTGGCTCACTAGCATGATGAAAATGAAAAACTAAGTGTACTTGGAATGACTAAAGACTGGTGTAAATGTTTAAATAATCTTGAAATACTATTAGATGACTATATACAGAGAATAGGGAAAAGTGCTTGAATGAACTTAGTTGTATTCTTGCTTCTCTCTCGTAAATGAGTGCCAACCCTTCCAAATGGAATTTGAATGGAATTTTATAGAGGATTTAATGATTGTGGGTTAAATTAATTTGTGTTGGGATGAAATGAAATAGGATAACGATTTGAAATAATATGATCATTAGAAGCCAAAATGCACTTGGACAATAGCACCAAAAATAGGACACCTTAGGTTTCAACACTATAGTCTAAGTTTGGGTGCTATTATCCATGGCTAATGGGACCTAGGTGATGGATTAAGCATAAAAATATTAATATAGGTCTACAAGGGTTTAGTCTAAGATACTATGGATGACTGGGAATCAATGAAAACATGCCTATGAGGGTTATGAGAACAAGCAAGATGGACCTATGGATTGGGTGTCATTAGCCACACTCAAGCTACCAAATTCACATTTTATATGACTACACCAATCATAGTAGTATCCATTAAAGTAAAATGGAATAATCTTCATACAACATCCTCATCTATGACATTCATTAGTATTAAATTATCTTTAATTGATTTGATGTGTTTCTCTATTATCCTTGCTCTTGAATGAGAAAAGGATGGCAAGTACTTTTTAGGATTCTAAGGTAAGTCATGCATGTATCTTAAAATAGCAATAATAGATCCAACTAACTAGGGATAAGACATTTTTTGATTAATAGGTAAAGGATTCCTTATTAGAGAAAGATTACTTACACGTGGATTATTCTAAATTAGGGTTATTGGCATAGTTCTAGGTCTCCTATGATTTATCAGGGGAAAGACTAGAAAACCAGCCTAGGAATTAGATTTGGTCACTCTCCTAGGTGACTCTAGTGCAACTCTATGGAAAGAATAACCACTATTATTAGAAGTTTTTCCCTCCTTATAGTGATAATGAACTATTTATGTAGGTTTTAGGCACACCATAGTGTAACAAGGTAGCCTCTAACATTTTAAGGTCTCAATGGAGGTAAACTCCATTCCAAGGCATGAGTTATAGGTGTGTGGTCTATTATAACATGTTAATGGAATAGATGGTAGGTCATGCAAGTTATTGACAAGGTTTTTTGATGGAGGTGTGGTTCTTAAGAGGTAGTGAATCTCTATGTGATTTGGATGGATGGTTGGATTCTAACCTAAAGTGGATAGGTCTCAAAATAAACTCAAAAAAGAGGGAAGGGTAAGGTAGAAAAGAAAGCTTTATGTTTTTTAAGAACTACACTGTTAGTTGGTTTCTAAAAGGACAAATGCTCTTAGAATCCATGCCTAAGTAATAAGGTAACCTATAACATTTTAGGATCTTAATGGAGGTAAACTCCACTCTAGGGCATGAGTTTTAGGTATGTGATATGTTATAACTTGTTGATGTAATAGTAGGTAGGGCATGCAGGTTGTTAACAAGGTTTTTTGGATAGAGGTGTGGTTCCTAGAAAGTGAATCTCTATGTGAGTTAGAAGGATGGTTGTATTATAACCTAAAGTGGGTAGGTTTCAAAAAAAAACTCAAAAATGAGGGAAGGGTAAGGTATAAAATAAATCTATGTGGTTTTCAATAACTACTTCCTTAGTTGGTTTTTAAAATGGCAAGTGCTCTCAGAACCTATGCCTATTATTAGTAGCAATTACACACACATAATTAGACATGGATAATAAGTATAAAGAGATAATGATGAAATAAATTAATAGTCCTTAAACAAAGGTTACTCTTTTTAGGTCAGCTATTGCACACCCTTAATTAAGAGATTATGGCTCGGGATAGTGAATTATCTAAGGTAACTTTGTCACACACTCAGAAAACTACATCTAAGAAATCACTCATGCATAATAATAATAATAATAATGAATCAAAAAGCTTAATCACTATAATTAAAATAATTTACCAATATTTCAATAGTTTTTTCACATCTACAGATCAGTACATCATTCAAAATAATTAATAATCTAGTCATAGTTATTGCACACCAAAAATTTTTGAAACATACAACCAAAAAAAGTAACAGCTAATTACACAAAAATTTGAAATAAAATACACAAACACATTCATTGATGATTAAAATAAATTCTTCTCCTATATTCAAAATTATCAAACCAAAATCTATGTTAGATTATAATTATTTTTATATACTTGGGGAAGGGGTCACCTCATCCTCCAAGTTCATGCAAGGCATTACATGTGATAGTTAGAAATTGAGTTAAAACTATGGTCTAAAAATAGTATAAGAGTATTTTTGTAGTTATTAGTTTAAAATAACCTTTGAAAAATCTATACAACATGTGCATGTGCATGAAAATGAAGGTAATTTTTACAATTATAGCTTGAATTATATAAAAAAATTGTAAATATATGTACCAGTTATAAAACTATTCATAAATGAAGTCATATCATTTTATAGGTTGTAAGAATAACCTATTGAATATTTTTAGATTAGCCACATTAAAATGGAACTCAAACATGCATCCAAGACTAGTATTATTATATCAATCTTTAGAACCAGTGACACTATCTGATATGACTAATCTAGCATAACTATATGTTACATGTCACCCATACATCTCACTGAGTCTGGATCTTTGAACAGTCTAACTAGGACTCACACTATTTAATATTTTGCATGATGGAATGTGAGCATGCCACTTGGCAGCTCTATGGGGCCTTTGTGTTCCTTATAGTTTACTTTTAGGTGTTATGTATGTTGTATGTTCAATTCTACTCTAGCCTGATCAATATTTACTCATAATTATTTTTATAAGGAGTAGCTAGGGCTCTTTGGTGCATAAGATAGCAAGAGACTTTGAATGCAGGTTTTTTAAAAAGCAATGAAGGCTTTGATGGCTACACATTAAATATATATAATTTTGCATTGAATAGAAGTTCATGCAGCATAAATGTCCAACATTCACATTGCTTATAATTCCTACATAATTCAAACTTTGTTAGTTTAAGTTTGTGGGGTTCTCATACTAATGGGAAGTATTTTCACCTTTTATTCAACTAATTATAGTAAGGGCTAGTAGTGTTCTTGATAGTAATGCATTCATTGGGAAAAATGTTTTGGCAAAATGTCCACAGACTAATTCCATCAAGGGAATTGTTTTAGACAAAATGTCAACAATAATTTCTCTGAAGACCTATTTTATCAAGAATTTTTTTAAGGGTCTACTTCACTAGGTATTTTATCCATGATAAAAGTCCTGAAAGAGCTAATTCATAAAGGTTGAAGGGATATTCAAAAAGGCTGAAGGACAAGTTTGTATGGAAAAATGCCCATGATAATTATCCTAAAAGGTATGTTCTTGAGGGCAAAGTGCTCGAGACAAAAATCTTGAAGGGTAGGTGTAGTAAAAAAAAGGGGATAATACAAAGCCCTGAAGGGTAGGTGGTCATTTAAAAAAGGGCCAAAGGGTCACTCAAAATGTTTGAAGGGTCATTTTAATAAATTTTAAGGCTAGGTACAAAAGGTCCAAATGATTTACTTTGTTGAAAAAAATCCCAAAGGGTCTACTTCATAAGGTAATGTTTTAGTAGGGAAAGGGTCCAGAACAAGAGTCATAAAGGGTAGGTTACACAAAGTTTGAAGGGTGTGTTCCCTTGGGGTCATGGTTTTGGCAAAATTGTATTGGCAAGATTATTATGGGGAATTGTTTTAGGCTTTTTGCATCAGGAAAAATGTCTGATGATAAAAATTCTAAAGGGTCATTTTCATTGAGCAAAGGGCCCAAGACAAAAGTCCTAAAGGATACTTTCAAAAGGATGAAGGGAAATTTTTAGGAAGGCTAAAGGGAAAGTCTATAGGAAAAAATGTTCATGATAATTATCCCTAAGGGTAAGTGCAAAATGTCTGAAGGGTAGGTCTAGAGGGCTAAAGTAAATCTATCAGAGGATTTGTTTCAAACAAAATGTATGTAAACCTAATCCATTTGGGGTAATTTTTTAATAAAATGTCTGAAGCAATTTCCTTGATGGAATAATTACATGGGAAAATTTCCATAAATAATTAGTCGATAAAGGCAATGGACAAAACACTTGAAACATAAAACCTGAAAAGATAAATTGCATAAGTCCCATAAAGATAAGCCCAAAAACATAAACCTAAAAAGATAAACTTGATAGAAAGAAAGAGTCTATGAACACAATACCAATGCCATTTTACTATAATATTAAAAGGCCAATAATCAATCTTCTCCTAGATTTTGCATAAACATATAGAAGAGGTGATCAAAGTCAAGACCATAATCTAGAAAAAATGGGTCCCTATTTCTATAAAGAAAGAGGAGATGTTGGGTACAAAAAAAGGTAACTCATAGGTGGAATGCTCATGAGTATTCAAGATCCAAAAACTATAGTTTGTAATCTTAAATCAATCATGAAGTGTTCATAGAAGAATACTTAAATAAAAAAAATAAAAGAGACTTCTAAGTTAATTTACACAACATACTTGCCTTCTAATTTCTTGGATCTATGTGTGTCGAATGTGTAGTTTATTTAAACCTTATTGTAATGAGTTTTTTAAAGGCTTTGATGAAGTTGTAGGTTTCATTCTAGTGTCTCTTAAAGATCATTAAATCAAAGGAAGCTTAGGCATTGCTCTACTACCAGCCAGACATCCATAGTCCTGATAGAGATACCTTGGGATCTTTCTCTTCTCATTCCATTTTGTTTTTATCATGATGTATGGTAAATTGACCTTATTTCATAATACAAGCCTTTTGATTTTATTTAAATTATCTTTTTCTCTTTTGCTCATTGGTTTTTTTCTTATTTTTTTCTCTTATATTCTTTTAAATGGAAAAGAGAGGAGATAGAACCCTAGTGAATTGGTATAATTAAAAAATAGATCATTACTAGAACATCCCTACCAGCTACACCTATACCTATAATTGTCATTTTTAATAGGTATCTAATGTTATAAGTGCATTGAATCCAATAAAATAAGAAAGCTTTCTAAATTTGTATGAATTACTCTAAGAGCAATTTTCACATGCCTAGAAAAAGTATTCAATTTTGACACCATTCAAAATAATCCATGATTCCCTACCTTCATCTCAAAGACTCAAAAGACACATCAATATGATAACACTACTATCCCTTACTATACTTAGTTGAATAAAAAGTGAAAATGATTCCCATTAATAGTATCAGACCCCCACCAATTTAAACTAATAAATTTTGAATTATGCAAGAATTATAAGCAAAGTGAAGTGTTGATGTGGGTTTTATGCAAACTATAGCATAAAAAGGTAGCCTCTAACATTTTAGGATCTCAATGGTGGTAAACTCCACTACACGACATGAGTTACAGATATGTGATCTATTACAACCTACTGATGGAATAGTTGGTAGGGCATGCAAGTTATTGACAAGGGTTTTTGGATGAAGGTGTGGTTCCTAAAAGGTAGTGAATATTTATGTGAATTGGATGTATGGTTGAATCCTAACATAAATTGGGTAGGTCTCAAAAAAAATCAAAAATGAGGGAAGGGTAAGTAAGAAATTAAATCTCTATGGTTTTAAAGAACTACTCCCTTTGTTAGTTTCTAAAAGGACAAGTTCTGTCAGAACTTATGCCTATTACTAGAAGAAATTGGACACACATAGTTAGACATGGCTAATAAGTCTAAGGAGATAATGATGCAATAAACTACAAGCCTTAGTAAAAGTTTGATCATTTTAAGGTAGGTATTGCACACCCTTAATTAGGAGATTATGCTTCAAGCTAGTGAAGTATCTGAGGTAGTGGTTACACACACATAGAAAACTACATCAAAGAAAACACTCATCCACATTCAAAATTATGAATCAATTTGAAATTAATTATCCTAATCAATATATTTCACTAATCTTTCAATAGTTATTACACATCTATATATTAGTACATCAATCAAAATAATCAAGAATCTATTTGTAACTTTTTCACACTAAATATTATTGAAACATACCATCAAAGAAAGTAAAAACCAATTACATATAAATTGGAAATAAAATATTTAAACACATTTATTGATGATCAAAATTGATGTTTCTCCTATATTCAAAATTCTCTGACCAAAATCCAAGTTGGATTAAAATGGTTTTTATAGACTTGGGGAAGGGGTCACCTATTCACTAGTACTATAAGGAGGGTAGAATCTCTAATAATAGTAGTTATTCTTTGTGTAGAGTTTCATTAGAGTCACCCAGGAGAGTGACTAGTTCTAATTTCCAAGGTGGTTTTCTAGTCACACCCCTAATAAATCATAGGAGACCTAGAACTATGACAACAACCCTAGTTTATAAAAATACATCTCTAAAGACTCCTTATCTAGTAATGAATCCTTTACCTATTAATCAACCAATGGCTTAGCCTTGATTAGTTATATTTTCTATTGATGTCCTGGGAGATGTTCATGACTTACCTAAAAATCCCAAAAAGTAATGGCCATCCTTTTCTCCTTCAAGAGCAAGGATAGTAGAAGAACATATCAAATTAGTTAAAGTTGATTTAAGACTAATGAATGTCATAGATGAAGATGTTGCATGTAGATTATTCCCTTCTACTTTAATGGATGTTGCTTATGATTGGTACTTAAATTTAACCAAAAATTAAATCACTTCTTGGGATGAATGTCAAGCAAATTTTCTTGCATAGTTTGGATAGGTCACCAATCCTAGTTTAGTATACTAACACTTCAATATAATGAAGAGGGATCCTAACAAGCCCATCTATGGTTTCAACTCAATATGGTAGATGATGTACAATTGGTCGACCCCAAGATATAAACTAGAGGTGACATTAACATTAGAAATATACAATAACACCTTGGACCTTATCACTACCATGTTATTGAGAAGAGAAATTATGGCTAATACTTTGGAATTAAAATTAAAGAGGATATTAGCATAGATAGGTATCTCAATCCTTAGATGCCTAGAGTGCCAAATGTTAACAATGGTTTTCCAGCATTAAATTTAGTATCACATGTGAAGCAGAATGTTTTCATGTTCAATCAAAACCAATTGTACACACTGCCTCCATCGACTTAGACAACAAAGACAAATTTCAATTACTTGAACAATCATGTGATGGGCAATGGTTATCAATAAAATCAACAAGCAACTACACTTCCCACTACCATTTTATAAGGTATAAATTCCATAAATGTATAACTAGATTTTATTTAGAAGATGGTTCAAAAGCTGAGCAATGATTTCTTAAATATGTAAAGGAAGATGGGAAATGTAAATTCCCCAATTGGCAATCAAAACACTAGATTCTATAGATACAATAGACTATTTAACATGCCTAAACAACCTAAAAATATTCTAGAGATAAACATAGTAGAAATAACTCTTCCTAGTTAGTGTAAAATTTACAATACTTTTGAGCATGGTGAGATTAACTATGTTTAATTTTGTGTAGCATTTGAAATATTTAAAATAAAAGTAGTCAGATAAGATCCAATGCATAATCCACTAGAATCCCACTAGGATCCTATCTCTTCAAGTACTAATATGTTCTTCAAAACTCATGAGTTTCCATTCCCATGTGAAGATGACATTGAACTCGAACATAATATGGATGAAGTTCACACTTTTTAGTAGTTATAGAAAGGTGCATACAATCTAAATAATAAGTAACCACTTACAACATAAACTCCTCCAAATACCATGATGATTCCTCCTAATCCTAAGGCAGAAAATAATCCACACCCTCTAAAGGGGAACGATCAGTCATAGAGAAAGGAAGAACAAAGCAAAGGAGAATAAAATATTATGGAAGATATGAAGAGGATCAGGGAAAATATAAATCTTCATGAGTTAGCATAGATCATTGAATAGAAATAGTTGCTATGGAAGTCCATTATTCAAAATTCCCCTATAGAAATAAATAAAACATCTATAGACAAAGTGAAAGTTGTTGATGCCAATGTCATCTATAAGAGAAAGCTAGAATTTCCACCCTTTCTACTGACTATTAGGGTATTTGGTAAGAACATTCATAAATTTTTAGTTGATTCTAGAGTGTCTATAACTTTCATGCTTACATTCATATGCCAAAAGCTTTGTCTCACTCCAAGCCCCTCAAAGAGGATAGTTTTTAAACTAGATAAAATAGTAGTACCAATAGCTAGAGAATTTACCAATGTGTGCATTCAAGTAGCATCTGAGCCAAGAGTCTGAATGACTATTGATATTCTAGTGGTAGAAATACCTAAAGTCTATGATCTACTACTGAGTAGGGATTAGTCTAAAATACTCAATGAATATCTCTCTACATACTTCTCTCATATCTAGCTATCATGGAGAAGAATTTTGATCAAATTAGAATTGACAAAGAGCAAAGAATGAAGTATCCCATTATAGAGTACAACATCAAAAATGAAGAGGTAAAGTATGAGTTGAATAACATTGACATTTATACATTTACTACTCAAAATCAAGTACATAAGCCAAAACTTGAAGGTTCTAATCAGCTATGGACTCTACACTTTGATGTCACTAGATATAAGAAAGGATTAGGTGTGGGAATTTATTTTATTGATCCATAAATTAATTTTTTTATCATCTTATAGGTTGTAATTTCCATGCACTAACAAAAAACATGAGCATGAGGCCTTAGTTCTAGGAATATAGTTTGCACTCAGGAATAATGTGAAGAAAATATCAGTATTTAAAAACTTAAAGATGGTGATCAATCAAGTCAAAATAAATACCAATGCAAGTTATCATATTTGAAGATATACAAGCATAAAACATGGGACTTGATTGAAAGTTTTGAATATTTCAAAATAATATCACTTCCTAGAGAGAAAAATTAGACCATTGATTCATTAGCTACTATTATTACTAATTTGGATCCACTAAAAAAATATAATAACATTAATCACCTCTATCAAGATGAATTAGATAAAGAGGGTGTTCTTCAGCTTAGAGAGAATCAAATTCCATCTAGGTTGGTCTCTTTGGAAAGACCATTTGACATAGACCCTCAAGCTCAATAACTCAGGCAACCCAAGGTCAATGGATTTAACTTTGAAAGATAAATTCTAGGAGATGAGAATAACCTATGTTATATGAATATCAGCCTAAACTTCACCCTAGAAGAATGATATCGAGTGAAATATTTAATTTCTCAATATAAGGACATCATTGCCTAGACATATGTAGATTTGAAATTATATCACCCATAAGTCATTACTCATATGATTCCTTTGAATCTATATCATAATCCATCTAGATAGAGGAAAATAATAGTAAATATTATTCTAGATCCTCTCATTTAGAGAGAAGCAAAGAAGATTTTAAATGAAAAAATTATATTCCTAGTCTGACATTCTACCTAGGTGGCCAATTTGGTCCCAGTAAGAAAGAAGAATGGTGAGATCAGATTATGTGTGGACTTCATAAATATGAAAAAGGATTATAAAAAGTAAAATTATCCTCTACCTTATTTGGATGAGGTGATACAAATAGTAAGTGGTTTTGAAATGATGTCCTTCTTAGATGGATTTTTAGGCTACAACTAGGTACTAGTGCAATCTGAGGACAAAATGAAGATGGCATTTACCATAAAGTGGGGAACTTATGCATATAAGAGGAAGAATTTTGTAATAATAAATGTATGAGATACCTTTTAACATGCCATAGATCATTATTTCAAGGGATTAATAGGAAAATGCATAATCATCTATATGGATGATCTTACAGTATTTTCAAAGAATAGGAAAGACCACATAAGTCACCTACAGTCCATATTTGAAAGATTTACAAGGTTTGATGTTTCATTAAACCCAAAGAAGAGCATAGTTAGAGTGACTGAAGGCAAGATTTTTGGACACATCATCACCAAGTATGGGATCACCATTGATCCAAATAGAATTTAGGCAATTTTAAAATTTCAGCCACCAAATAACAAGGAGCTTAAATCATTCTTCAAAAAGATTAACTTTATAAGGAAGTTTATCTCAAGATTTATAGATATTTTTAAACATTCAAATGCCATGTTAAAGTAGGATGCAAAAATAGAGTTGATGACTAAAGCCTAAAAGTCCTTCTAAGATATTAAAGATGCAATATTACAGGATCCAATATTGATTATCCTAGATTTTAATAAATATTTTTATGTTTACTCATTTAATTTAGAGCATACAATTATTTTTGTCATCATGTGTAATAAGGAAGAGACTAATCATCTAATCATGTTCATGAGAAAATAACTAAATATACAAAACTCAGGTACTCTATGATTGACATAAAAAATTTCCCTTGTCTTAAATTTTTAGACTATGGTCTTGAATTTGAACCCCTATTCTATATGTTTATGTAAGATCTTGGAGAAGATTGATTATTGGACTTTTTTGTACTTTAGAAAAATAGAATTAGTATTTTGTTCGTAGAATTTTTCTTTCTATCAGGATTATTCTATCAAGTTTTATGTCTTTAGCTTATCTTTGTCTAGGATTTTGTATTTGAAACTTTTGTTACACAAGAATTGGTCTTCAAGTTTATTTTGTTAGACATTTTTTTCTGATATAATTTCCCTATGGCATTTCCCTGATCTAATTGAATTCCTTTAGACATGTTTTCTGAAACATCTTACCCTTTAGGACTTTTGTCTTGGGCATTTTGCCCCTCACACTATTCCTTCAAACCAAACATTTTATTTGAGACATTTTTCCCTTTGGTAATTTTATCTTGGGACTCTTTTCCCTTCAAACATTATTTCAAACATTTTATCCAAAACAAATCCTTTGATATATTTCCTTTAGCCTTTTAGACCTACCCTTCAGAACTTTTACAATAATCTTGACAATACAATTTTTACAAAACAATGACACTAAGGGTACATACCCTTTAAGCTTTGTGAAACCCACCCTTCACAAATTTTATCCTAGACCCTTTCCCTACCAAAAATTTACCTTATGAACTAGACCCTTGGGGTATTTTTTCCATGAAGTAGATCCTTCAAACATTTTACACCTACCCTTTAGATTTATTGAAATGACCCTGCAGACATTTTGAGTGACCCTTAAGCCCTTTTTGAAATGACCACTACCCATAGGGACTTTGTCCTAGACCGTTATCCTTCAAGAATTTTTCTTATCCCATTTTTAATACTATACCTACCCTTTAGGACTTTTATCCTAGGCCCTTTGCCCTCTAGAACTTACCCTTTAGTATAATTGTCATGGGTATTTCTCCCTACAGACTTGCCCTTTGGCCTTTTGAATAGCCCTTTGGATTTTATGAAGTAGATCCTTTGATACATTTTTCATGGCTGAAATTCTCTATGAAATATACCCTTCAAATTTTTACCTAATGAAAATATCCCTTTGAGACTTTTAGATGTGACCCTGTGAGCTAATTGCTTCAAAACTTTTGCCCAATGAAATATGTCTTCATGGAAATTGTTGCAGATATTTTATTTGAAATAATTACCTTGATGGAAATAGTTTGTGGGAATTTTTCCAAAATATTTTTCCATACAAATGTCTTACTAATGAGAATAATACTATCCCTTGCTTTACTTAGTTTAATAAAAGGTGAAAATATTTCCTATTAATAGTATGAGACCCCTACCAGCTTGTACTAACAAAGTTTAAATTATGTAGGAATTATAATCAAAGTGAATGTTGGGCATTTATGTCTCATGAACTACTATTAAATTCAAAATTTTATATATATATATATATATATATATATATATATATATATATATATATATATATATATATATATATATTATGCATAGCCATTGAAGCCTTAATTTATTTATAATAAACATGTATTCAAAGTCTCTTACTATCCTATGCATTAAAGAGCCCTAGCTACTCCCTATAAAGAGAATTACAAGTAAATAGTGATCAAGCTAGATCAGAATTAAGCATACAACATATATAGAACATAAAAGGAAACTATAAGGAACTTATAGGCCTTATTAGATACTAAGTGGCATGCCTATGTTCTATCATACAGAAGACTTGATGGTGCGAGTACTAGTTTTACTTTTCAAAGATATAGACTCAGTGAGAGGCACGAGCAACATTCAACACATAGTTATGTTAGATTATTAATAGTAGATAGTATCGCTAGTTATGAATATTGATACAATGATACTTTTCTTTGATACATGTCTGAGTTCTATTTGAAGGTGGGTAATCTAAAAATATTCAATAGGTTATTCTCATGACCTATAAAAGGCTAAGATTTCTTATATGAATAGTTATATAAATGGTGCATATATTAGCAAGATCAACCACCACCTTTCCCATCATCCATTCCCTAATAGTGGATTATTTTATCCTTTGGCTTGTCTCTCAAATGTTCACTTCCTAGCCTTGCTCTTAACTACAATTTTTTAGTATTTGTTTAGTTTTGTCTTTGTTTACAACTTTTACACTTTTTATACTCTTTTTTTGTTTTTCATTGTTGTATTGTTTGTTTATTTTCATCCCTAACCATTCACTTGGTTTTTTTTATCCCTTTCTTTATTCTTAACCATTAAGTTGTCTATTTCACCTCATTTTTTATCTCTAGCCATTTGATGGTTATTTTCCTTTCTTTTATCAATTGTGTTCATTTTTTAAGTTACTCTTTGTTTAGTTATGTGTGTCATTCTTGTTTCCAAATATTACACATAAAACAATGTCATTTAAATTACATTGTTATGTTTATAATCATTTAGATTACTTTTCCATCTTCATTTTATTATTATTTTTTGTATGTTTATAAAGCTTATTTTGTGGAAATGCATAGATAGTTTGGTTATGACTATATCATACATACTTTGATAAAAACACAAATTATTATTTTCTTTTGTTCAAATGCTTAAAACATCAAACATGAATCATGATTGGTCAATATAATTGGTGTTACTATGTTTTATGCTATATTAAAAATCAGGTTGTTCAAAGCTCCAATACTATTGGAAAGCCAATGCAAAGAAAAGAAAACAAAAGATATGTAGTAATGTCACATTCTACATCCATAAAAATCATCCAAATAAGTCATACATCAATAATAAATATGATGAAAATCTTAACACATGATAACATAAATCAAAGTACATGAAATGTAATCAGTGCTACCATATATCCATAAAAACCAATAAATAGTCCATCAATATCCAATGTCCATAATACAAAATCTTAAAAAAATAATCAAGAATATATATACATACATAAATACATACATACATACATATATATATATATATATATCAAATGTGTCTATACATAAAGGTACATCTCAAAAATATATATACATTGATGAATCCATCTATAAAAATATCCCTTGTATCTGTCTCATCTTGACCCTCAGATAGACTCTCTAGTCTCAAGATTAACTCTCCATGATTTGTTGTGCCTTATGGAGGACCCATCACTCACTGTACCTATCCCACTAACCTATCTAAATCCATTGGTTGAATGGATCTAGTAAACACTAATTATCTCACAGGTTACTCTCTAAATGATTGTGCCCTCTAGTCTCATTGTAGATCCTCCTCATATAAGATCATATAGTATGTGTCCTACTCCATAGCTAACATCACCCTATCCAAAGTAAATATATGTCCCTCTCTAGTGAATAGTACTCTATCCTTTGTAAGCTCAATTTGAGTTGTGTCCCTCTCCTATCTATAACATTATGTGAGTGTTGTATAATCAAAAATTTACATATCTACATCATGAGTAACCAATATTATAACCATGACATCCACATTCATCCCATCAATAATACCATGTAACATATCCACCTTAGACTATAATCATCTAATCTCTACAATCTGATCTCCTCTACCATATAATACACCCTATAATCTATCTACCTCCTAGTGTAATCCATCTATCTCTCTGTCTCTAGCCCTAATATCCTCTTAGAGTCTATCAATAAGTGTATAATCCTATGAATATCTTAGAACATGTGAAGAACTAGCCACATCCCCTTTATCTACTTATGTAACCTATGCTCATCTCTTGGTAGTATCCTTTCCTATATCATCATCCTTTCTCTCCATCTATACCAATGGAGTATCTCCTCCAACCCTCTGCTTTGTATCAATATCCATTTCAACCCCTACATCATGTAAAATCTTAATCTCCTTCATATCTATAATCTACACATAATGCAATTGGCTAACCACCCTAGCACATCCTCTACCTCATAATTATGATTATGATCATCCTTTATCCCTTGTAATATCCCTCCTTATCTAGGCTCCTAAACTTATACCTCATGGCTATCTACTCAAACTAGACACCAACCTCTACCTACACATCTATAGAGGTGCATATCACATTATCAATCTCAATGGTATCTATCGAGCCCACCAATCTGCATAATTATCAACCATTTTAGAATCAATGATGTCTCTCCAGTCACTCCATCCAATAGTCTCTAATAATGTCTAGTTATGATCAGTGATGGCTAGATCAATTTCCATATCCCATTGTGGTATTTACCTTAGAGAACATGCAAATACGTGTGCTGCAACTAGTATATGCTACCTCAAACCAAACTATCTCATCTCCCTATATGGTAGATATCTCTCTATGATATATTCATGTCTTTAGATGATGTATTAAGGGGTCATCATGTAGTCCATATGAATATCCTCATGTTGTCATTGAAACATAATTTCTCTATAAGGTCTCAAGGTGACTTTATTGTCACCTACCTCATCCATCACCCTCCTATAAAAGTCTAAATCTTCTAAATGTAGTCTACATGTCCCAATAATCATATGTCATCCATATGCTAATGTTTTATCATTTGATTATGTGTTCATATGTCCAACTAGCCTATCGATCATAATGTGATCCCAACAAAAAACCTATAGTAATGTAGATAGCCCAATCTTTATTTTACCCAAATACATATAATGATGTAAATCATGGTATAATTTTCTAACACACATGGACCCCATGTGAATATATCTCCCATATCCATCATGTCTCCAATCACATCTAACATACCAATATGACATAATATTCCACTCTTGTTAGGAAATCAAATGCCACTGATAATATCCATGATTACAATAGTCAACAATTCCATATCTAAATCGACACAATAATCTACATCGATCCTACCTCTAACAATTAGAATCAAACCATCACCAAAAATTTGGTATAAAGTGATCTACTGAGGACCATATTCCTAGTAAACATGTCTACCTCATATTGAGATACCTAAAATTTGATACACATCCTACACTACAATAGTCATCTCCCCAATTAGCAAGTGAAATATGTTCATATCATTGTGTTATCTCTCTGCCAATGCTATTAATATATCTCTATTAGCTCAAACCTTCAGAATCTATGCAATATAGGATAATCCACCCACCTCTAACATGCCAAACTCATACTTGGTGAAGCTCACCATCTACACCATCATTGCATATCTCTACTCCCACATCACAATCATTAATAATACCTCATGAAAATCACTAATGTTATAATTTAATTAGTTTTACTCATCATTATATTCATAATTATCATTATATTCTAAATGCATAACCACAACAACAATAAAATTAAACATCCTCAATCTTTTTAACTTCATTCATTTTTGTCATTCTTTACACAATCATTACTACAATTTGTAAATTCACTCTTGATCTTTACCAATTCACTTTTAACCCATTTTTTCAAAATTACTGTTACACCTAGCAAAACTACTTCTCATCTAGAAAATTTTGATGCCATTTTTAGTGATTTCACTGCTACCCAAAATAGCAAAATTACAAATTTATTAAAAAATGAATTCACTAACCATTTCTATAATTCTACCACTATGTTTAGTGAAATCACTATTTACCCCCATGAAATTATAGATTTTGATACCAAAATCACAATTTTAATAACAAAAATTTTGTTTACTTTAACTTTAAGCCCTAATAAATGCAAAAAAAATCAAAATTTAAATCACTTATCAAATACCCGCTCTTCTCAGGTCTCTAAAATCATCTCACTCACTCTGATCAGTGTTGATGGTGTAGAATATGGTCCATGTTCCTCACATGTCTCAAAACAAATATCTCAAATAACAATTCTTAGCTAATAACCTTGGAAATTAATTGCACAAATGAATTTTTTTCCCCATTTATTTTAATTATATTTTTCTATACTACCAAATATTTCCCCCCATCCTCTCATCTAACTAATTTTTCATCCATTCCATTCATTTTTTTAAATTTATAGACTCATTCAATCAATTTATTCCAAATTTAATTTCAGAATCTTGCAACAATCTCTCAGTGTGAAATCCACAAAATCATTTTCAAATTTAATATTTTTTCTTTTTATAGATCCATAGTTTATTATTGTTGGTAAATACCATTCCCACAATTTCTAAGTTGACCCATGTGTCATTAACAACAATAGTAAGTGTTCAATCTCTGAATGGTTAAACTATTATTTTTCAAATCCATACTCTAGTTTTAATTAACTAGGGTCAACCCTTTTATGCAACAAAAACATTGCAAATTTGACATTAATTCTAACATAACTTGATTTATCATTTCTCCACATATCTTAGTTCACTTATCCTTTTCTTCAATTTTAATTATTTATCTGTTTTATTACACAAACCCTCGAGGGGGCATCATCACACTCATTTTCATTTATTGGGGGAAAAATCAACACTCTACTTCTTCTACTATTTTTAGAAATGGTATTTATTCATAACACTATTTCAAAGAGGGTCAAATATAAACACCTAAATTTTAATTAGTGTTGAAATTAACCTAAATTTATTTAATAATTCTTTTTAAATTAATTCATCACATTTCTTCCAAATTCAAATAATTGAATAAGTCAAATTAGTCAATTATGTACACTTAAATCCTTATTTTTTAAATAAAAATATATATTTTACACCTCATCTAAACATCTCCCACATTTTTCTCCCTCATTCCAACCAAATCCAAAAATTATCAACCTCTTATGACATATCCCCTAAGTTTTCAAACAAATTGACTTAGTCTTGTTGAGTCAGCTAACTAACCCCATGCTTTTCTCAACCATTTTAAAATGGTCTTCATCCTCATGAGTGAGGACTCATTAGAAACCATTGATCATTTGGATTATTAAAAAATTAGAAATCATCTTCCACCATTGGATCCCTCTCCAAAAAACTATAAATAAACTTACAAATCTCCATTTTAAAGCATCCTATCCAATAAAAAAATATTGAGATCAAAATTACAATTAGGAAATTAGAGCTCTACATACAAGTGAATCAAAATTAATCAAGGAAAATCAAAGACTTTTTTTTTACAAAAAAATCTCCCTTTCTCTTTTGAAATGGAGGAATGAGAACCACATATTTTAAAAGAGCAAATTGAATGTATATCACAATGTATAAAGCTTGTGCATTAAAAGTGTAAAGTTTGTGATTATTGTTTTCTTTATTTGTTTCTCTATCATAGTTTGAATTTATATTATATTAGAATTAGTTTAATTTCTTTGCATGTATAAATTTATTTCATACACCATCCACTCTATAATAACTCTTATATTATTTAGATCAATAGAGATGCCATCCGTTGAGATACTATGTCCTAGATATTACACTTTCTTTTGGAAAAATGCACACTTGGATAATTTACCATACAAACTATGCTCTCACAGATGTTGTAAAACTAACTCCAGATGGTAAATATGTTATTATTCATCCTTGGAATAAATAAGAATGCCATCTAAAAATACCAAAACAAAATTATCTAGGTAATATTTTAACACATTATTCATGAGATTCATAAATGTTGTAAGTGCATTCATCAACCCAAATGGTAACATTGTAGACTCATAATTCCAATAGCAAGTTATAAATGTCATCTTTAGAATATCCTCATATTTTATCCTTAACTAATGATATCCAAATCTAATATCAATCTTGGAAAAGCCTATTTCTCCTCATATCTGAACAAAAATATCATATATTCGAGGTAATGGATACCTATTTTTGAGGGTCATTTTAATCAACATTCTATAATCAATTCAAAGTCAAAGAGTGTTATCCTTCTTATTAATGAAGAGAACTAGTGCACCCCATGGTGACACACTTGTTCTAATCAACCTTTTAGACAATAACTCTTAAAGTTGTGAATATAATTTAACTAATTCAATGGTTGTCATTCTATATGGAGCCTTAGATTAAGGCTATAATCCTAATTTGACATCAATAGATAAATTAATCTCCTATTTAGGAGGAAATATTAGAAATTCCTCTGGAAAAATATCATGATAACTCTTAATAAAAGGATAATATTCAATTGATGGCTACTTAATTTCCTCTATTTCAATTATCTTGATGATAAATGCTTAACATCCTTATCCTTGGGCCTTCTTGAGTTGCATTTCATAAATATGCCTAAGCCTTAACTCCCTTTTATCTCCTTAAATTAGTATTTGATTTCTAGAATCATCAAGACACTCAACCCTTTTCAGATAACATTCAACCTTGGCCTTATACTTCATAATCTAGTTGTCTCATAGGATCACATAATATGACCATAGTGATGCAACATAAATATCCATAACCATTGTGAATTCAAGAAACCTAATTTATACTTCTACTAAAAACTTGTCAACTTGGACTTTAAAATCCTTCCCATATTGTACTAGCCCTTGTATATATCAAAATGGAAATTGGATGTTCAAACTAAATATCTAGTAGTTATATGGGTGAAGCTTATAATTTGGCTTGTCAATTATCAACTACCACATGAATAAATTGCTAAAAAAAATATATTTGATGGGTAAAACCTTTGTTCTTTAGCTTATCATGGGTACATTCATGTGCAAAATGGTCACCTCCACAAATGAAGCAACCTCCTGATGGTCCCTTGCTTCAAACTATTGGTTTCCCTTGAAACATCCTTTGGAACCATTACCTAATTTATTACTACTAGAGGAATTGTTGAATTTGGTATTGAATCTTGAGTTGACTCTTTGAGTCTCCACTCCTCTACTTCTAGTTTTTTTTTTAAATTTGGCTTCAAACTTCCAAAGTTTTTCTTAAACTTGTCCCTGAATTGATGACGAGATTTCAACTTTTGCTCCTATTTGACTACTTTCTCAAAGACTTGGTCCATGGTATATGGTCCATTAAATTCCACTTCTCCACTAATTTAAGGTTTTAATCTTATGATAAACTTCCTAACCTAAACCTCTCATATGCCTGATATTGAGGTACATATTTTAGAAGTTTGGTGAACTATTCCCAGTTACTCATTCACTTACAAGTCTCCTTATTTCAGATTCTAAAAATCTATAAGCTTCTAGTCAAAATATAATTATGGAAGCCACCATAATTTAAATAGTGTCATAATATACTCCCAAGTAGTGTTGGTTGAATTCATATCCATTTCTAACTTCTTTTTGGCCCACCATGTAGTTGTTTCTCGATTTAACTCATAAACTCCCCAAATGGATTTGGTGATCTTGAAGTAATTTTAAATCTCAAAATACTTATCCATTTTAGTCAACCATGATTTATTTCCATTTCCCATAATGGTTTCATCAAACTTATGTGGACTCACCTTTTCATATCCCTTGCTAATTCTATGACTACATGTGCACTTACATCTTAAGGTACTTCTTTATGTCTCTATTCTTAAGTGATTTCCTACTTAGTAGGGTGTTCCTTAGGATCATCCTGATCGAATTCCTCCTCATGTCCATGAATTTTATATTTTAGGGTTATGATTTTATCCCTATTCTCATTCATGGATGCAAGAATCTGATCTAACTTTGTTACTTATTTAGTGATAATTGGTTAAGACCAAAGAGAGGGTTATTGTCATTAACATTAAAAAGATAATCACTTGATGATCTTTCTCAGACCATTATTTTTTATAATAACATAAGAAAATAAAAATATTAGTAGACTCATTATGTCCTAGATTTTGAACCACAACTCTGATACCAAGTGTAACATCCCCACAAGGATTTACTAAAATAATGTATTATTATTTTTATGAATTTATATAACACTTATTATTTCATTAGATTGCATCATGAGAATACAATTAGTGATCTTAACATACTATTAATCATATTAAATATGTAACAACAATAATTACTAATCACTAGCATAATATGTAATATAACATAATTGCATAAGGAAAGTAATTACATTAAAATCTAACCAAGGCTAGTACAATAATACATCCACTATTGTAAATGTACATAAGTAATCAATTACATTTCCAACAATCATTAAGCCTCAACAAAAATAAAATAATAGATACAATGTTCCATGGAGCATGAGTCACTCTAACTCTAATATCTTTGATAATCTCAAGTGTAGTCTCCAAGTAAGTACTATAGTGGGGAGGGCAAACATCATATATGTACTTTTCCATATCAACTATAGACCATTGATCCCATGCATAATCCCCCAAATAGGGAATGTCTTTCCCTTCATTGGTGGGTAGATAGTGATGGTGTAGGAATCTAGAGAGAGACACTAGTACCCATGTGTTTTAATATTCTACTACATGATGTGTACCATAAATAAAATATGTTCTAACATGATATCACACAAACATGTAAATCATACATATAAATTGTTAATGTCTATCTAAACATTACTTTGGCCAAAGTGTTTAGATAGTTATTGATCTCCAGGATTATTTAAATTCATACACGCCACTTGATCAAATTACCTTCATCTAGAATATGTGGTACTAAATAAGCTAGTGAAATCCATCTCACTACTTATTACCATCAATGCGATATTTTTTTAAAGTCTATATAGCCAATAGATTCATATTGATTAATTCCTACTAGAAAGAATAACTTAAGATAATAATAGGAATAATCACTTTAAATACATTTAATCCATAAAACATATGAATGAATCTTTATTCATATTATTCTTCACATAAATAATAATCATGACAAATAATTTTATTTACCAAATGGGTATAATACAACTCATACTAATTAATATACTTTCCTTAAGTAAATGATAATGTAGAAAAAACATCATTCTCATAATATAATGCTCATACTATTCAATTACAATAGCAATCATAATGATTTAAAAGACATAATTAACTTATAAATCAAAGCATAAGCTTACTTTATATTATACCTAAATGGAGGCTTTATGCATACAAATTAATCACTCTACCATTTTAGGTTTTTAACTTCATTATTTAATCACAACTAAAACAATAGTTATTCATCCAATTTATATCATACCCACTATATATACGTATGTGGACCTAAGTTTACATACAAATAAATAAGATATATATTTATACACTTCTCATAACATATATATATTCAAATTTATTTTTAAAAATAATCAACGGACTTTAATAATTTGAAACCATTCTAAAAAAGGTAAATTTGTTCATAGTCATCTGTCTATGCCTATACACAATCAACTTATTTCTTAATTATATTTAGATGGAATTTATACTATAATTTTCTCCTCAATTTAACTATCTAAATACATATAAAAGAAATAACATTCCCTTTATTTTATTATCAAAACATAATTTGTTCCATATGTTCCCTATTTCAACACATACTTTGTTCCATATGTTCCCAGATTGACACAATTCATTTCATATTATTTTTACCTTGAATTATTATAAATTAATGTCATTAATTAAATGTATAAACTAATATTCAATCCATAAAATATAATTGTATAATCATTATAGAATTTATTACAAAGTCCACCTATTTTCCAATTTGTAATGTTCAAACATTACTTCACATAATTATCTATGCTTAAAAATTCATGCAACACACACACACACACACACACACACATGTATGTATGTATATGTATTCACCTTTGACTATATTATTTAGCTAAATACCCAAATCTATGTGTATAAATAACTATACTTAATTATGTTCATAATTTTATTTTCCAAATTTACACAGCCATTATTTAAGTCAACATTACATTCATCAACTTCATTATGTATATATAAAATGTACAAAAAATATAAAGACTTTCAAATTAAACCATTTACAAATCCTTTTAACTCATACCTAGTTGGTAATATCATTCCATACATGTATATATACTTATATGTGTGTGTGTGGGTGTGTGTGTGTAGGTAAATACTCATAGGTTGATTTTAAAATTTTGATTTTATACAAATATAAATATATATTTCTTTCAAAAAAATTGCACATATGTATAAACCTCTAAGGATTCAAAAACTTATTTATAAATATATGCCTCTTAGTATCATCTACCCAAGGTTTTTATTCAAGCTAGGGCATACTATTGTTATGAATTTAAAACCATCATACCCTAATGGCTCAGCATCAAAAAATAAACAAGTTCTAGTCTTAAGGATTTATAAAGTATTTAGGCTTAGTTTTATGGATGGTTGATCCATCCATGGGGCTAAGCTTATGTTTTACTAAAATTTTCATATATTTCTAAACCCTACGAATTCAAACCATAAATAATAATTATACAAGAATATGAAAGTAATTACTTCACCAACCTGGTAAGTTGGTTTTAAATATGAGACAAGATGAACCTGTAATATTTTCCTCCTTGAGCTATATTTCTCTTATCTTATTTTTCATCCCCCATTATCCTCTTATCTCACCTCTTATTATATTCAATTCAACCATCGATCCTTGCATGAAATGTTTACCAACTTGTAGTCATCATCCAAACTCTATGTTTTTTGTGTTTTAATAGTGACTTAAAACTAGTTAACTATCATTAACCATGCTTAAAAATTCCCAAATTCAAATTTCCCCTAATTATTCAATCATTACTATATACATTTTAAAATAGTACATGTCAACCTATGTTTCAAGTCTGATTATTTCACTCCTAAAATTCCAATTAAACATTATTAGAAATGATAAGGATTTCTTCTAATAGCAAGATTAACATTCTAGAACATTTTTAAAACATTTTTTAGTCTATATATAATATTAATTATATATCATCTACTATATTTATGTTATCTTAATCATAAATAAATATATATAAAGTAACCTTATAAAATCATACTACAACATTAAGCACTAAGTCTATGTAAAATATACAAAATCCAATCGCATACAATATTTATTCCATATCTATGTACTAACATTTAAAACATGAAAACTCTAATGTTTAATTGCAATTAACTTTCAAAACATACTAACTCTAACAATCCAAACACACAATGCATATAAAATCTAAAATCTAATGTGGTGTGCACATGGGTTTAGTAGTTCCTCTATCATCTTTTATCATATCCATCTACATCACTCTCTCTCATGATGTTCTCCCTATATCATTCTATAAGGGATGAACTCTCCTACATATAACTCATGACAATAAGTTAGTTATTCCAATACATCATGATATACATCATAAATCAATAATGTAATATCAAATGTTATATAATCATTATATACAAAATTCACTATTAACCAACTCATAATAATTAAATCATGAAATTCAAGTAACATATAAATGTCCTATAATAGCTCATGACTTATATTCTAGTTAAAAAGTAACAAATAAATTTAACAAATATAATAATTCATGGATAATTAGGTAAATCAACTTAGTGATAAATCTATATGTAACACATTACATAAACCAATCTTAAAAATTAAGTCATAAAATACTATATATCATTGATGACAATGATATTGAGATTAGAACACCCCCATATGATTTCATTCCATATCCTAATGAAAATGCAAATTTTTAAATATTTTCCAATCCTCTTATAAATCATAAATTAGTATAAACCCAGGATAATTCTAAGGTCCATTATACATAAAATGCACATCTACCTCTTTTTACATATGATCACCCCTTGGATAATATTATTGGTACATTGACATGATTCATTATATAAAGACCCAAGATTTCATTTTATGATAGTGAGATTATGTATGATGAGTCATAGTTTAATTTCATATTTTTATGATCTTATGTGGATTTATAACCCATTCATGGTGTTATGATAGATAATGGTTTAAGTGAGAATTATCATACGATGACACTTTTACATTCTCTTCGATACACACATGAAGATTTAACAAATAAAACAAAGATAGTAAAAATATTTGATGGAAATTTATAAAATCCCTTAGGACACACTTTTATACCTCTTAAGGTAGGCCCTACATAATTCATTACTCTATTCCTAGTCTTACCAAGTACACGGATCTTTCGTATGTTATTGAGATGCCCTTAAATACACTAGATCCATGCAATACCATCATCAATACATTAGTGTATCAACTATATATATTGTAACAAGATCATAAAAGTTCTAGGTATTACACATTATAACCTTATATCACCAATGTAGTTTTCTCCACCACCACCACCATGACCATGGTTGGTTACATATATTCTATATTATTATCTAGATATAGTTGTTACACCTATTTAGGATTATTCTAAATATATAGTCACTACATATATTTAGTATTATGTTATAAATTTAATTCCCCCACATATCATAACTCATTATACATAATTAATTATACAGACTAATTAGTTTCATTCCATGCACACCATTCAAAGGAGAGTAGTTGACTTTCCTAAACAACTAGTATTATAGGACCAATTACATTATAGACTCATTCAATGATCATAATATCTAGTATTTATTCCACATTATACACTATATTTAGTGACATTTTATCATATTCATAATAAACATAGGTATAAGTTTCTCCTACTATAAAATATATTTCATAGGATACATTACATCTTTTAATTACTCCTCATACATAAGACATTGAGTGATGATGATGACCGTTATGCTACAACATGAGAATATCTTTTAGAATCTAATTAAAATTCACATGTATTTGTGCATCATTACACTTTCCCACAAGCTGACCTTTCCCATGTTTGATATAATATCTCCCCTTGATGTCCTATAGATTGATTAATCATCTATCATCTCCCTTAAGCAATTTTCCAAAAAAACTAAAAAATTATAAAAATACAAAACCATTCAAATATTCCAAAAAATACAAAATTAGGAACTAAGCCTAACATGGTTACTAGATATATATATATATATATATATATATATATATATATATATATATATATATCTAGTAACCATGTTATATATCACATTTGGTAGATTAAATATCCTTTTGATATACACATGCATTTCATAATATACATAAGTGACATGTAAGACATACACATACACATGATGCATGGATACATAAATGTTGGACCAATCATATACCCAGGGGCCATGTTAATTTTGGAAGCATGTTATTCCATAGATTACACTATTATAGGTTATATAGTTATATGAACTTTTCATTTGCCATGTTGAGCTATCTTGATTTCTTAAACAAGTCTTGATATTATTCATACTTTATACAATATTACATGGATATGTTATTTTACTATGTTGTGACACTTACATACTTGGATGATGGAGACTATCATATATGTTTTATGCTTATTTGATGTCATTTCCTTTTATAATAGGATAATCATTATTTATTTATTTTATACAACCCATTGGACTTATGTATACGACATTTATTATCCCTTATTTTTTTCTCCATATCCTTTTGTGTGGCATTTATTTCCCCTTGTTTTTGGCTCCTTAGCCTTGTGTATGTGAAATTAATTTTCCCTTGTATGTGGTCCCTTAGCCTTATGTATGACATTGTGTGCTATTGTGTACACTTAATTATGTTTCATGGAAATTACATTTATTGTTAATATTATTTTTAATGTTGAGTTTGTAGGATCGTTATCCATATCACATACCTCCCCCATGTGTTTTTTGTAAAGATCCATAGCATGATCATTTACTATGTGGTATTATTTAATGCATTTATCAATGATGGTTGATAATTCATGCCTAAATACCATATAATTCTTAACATGAAACTTATATTCCTTTCATTTTATATGTTTCATATGTGATTTGATGACATATTCTCCACATGTTTATATCATTATACATCATTACATCTTTATAAAAAACATGATATAGTTATCTCTTTATTTTGAGATGAGTCATTCATAAGCTATGTGTCCTTGACGTAAAGTGAGGAATATTAGTAGGTTTGTCATAGAGATCTAAGCCTGTATGAGTATATGATACAAATTTTTGTATATATTACATAGATTTTAGAATGACTTAGATATCAAAGTGGGAAAGATATTGACATATTTTAGACAGAATTTAGAGTCATATAAACCCACTTTATAGACCATGAGTTACATTTTTTTAACATATGCACATATTCATATAAATTTTATAGTATATCCAAGGAATATGCACTCATTTTACAATACATGGGATATAGTTTTTTATATTCTTATGATATGCAACATAAATAGAATATAGAAGCATGGAAATACATGTCATATTAGCACTAAGCATTTCAAATTATTGGGAATAGAGTTGGTTCATCCATGGAAATTATTATAATTTGATACATTATCAATAACTATATGGCATGAATCATGTTCATGCACATTCAAAATTTTATAATTTATATTTTCCAAACACATTTCATGGTACCCAAAAGTGATCACCCTTGAATCTATAAGTCCATATGTAATGGTTTATTGATGTTTAAATTATTAATTAAATTGAGATATAGTGCTCTCAATATCCTAAGAATTAATCTAAAATCCCTATATGTGTCTTGTACCTTCCATCACAGGGTTACAATATTAGTGCAAGATTAGTTATACAAGTTAGTATGGTTGAGGTTTTTACGATGATCAATAACCTTGACACTATTCCATTTATTTTTTCAATAAAGTTTTGGTAATTTTCCTTCCAATACATGGACTTACCTTAGTTACTCAAAAATTGGAATCATTCACCCAATAAATATCCAAAAAGATTTGGTAACATGAACCATTATCTAATGCTTCAACAAGGAAACATCATCTCCTTAAAATTATAATGAAAAATTATTTACCCACCTATATGTTTACTCTTTTTTTTATTAAATTTAAATTTTATATTTATGTATTTTTTAGATTTCATTTTATGGACACTGACTACCACATGTATAGTTGAAGATTGTTGGTGGAAGGATGCATGTTTAGAACATCTCATAAAGAGCAGGTGTGTTGTCAACACTCAGGTACATTTATTTATCCTTTTACTTTAGTATCTATAATGCATTTAAATATAAAATGGGGGAATTTATAGACAATTAAATATGGTATTGGATAATGGGAAATGTTAGTTTTGACATACCTTCACTTTACATGACTTATGTGTACATACATGACTCTGTTTCACCATGATCTCACATCTACATGCCTTCTACATGTATAACCTTCCAAATTCACTCTTAATGACTATAATAATTATGAAAATCTATGTCAAACTAGTTATTTTTCCCAATCAAACATATCCAAAACATCATATCAGTGTTTTTGTATCTTGGATATTGAAATAAAACTCAAAACATACCATCAAATGGTTTCATCTCATGCCAAACATTATTTGTATTTTAATTGTATATGATTCCTATGGATTGGATTGTATTTTTCACATGTCGATGGCATGATAAAGTACCAAAGTATTCTTGTATAAACACAAAATAGGTATAATCCTATTATTTATGTAGGACTTATCTAACAAGCACCTACCTATTTTACCCTAAATTGGTTTTAGAAACCCTAATAGGTTAGACATTAGTAGAATAATTAATATTGATAAATATATAATTTCATCATACATTTGATTATAAAATACTCAAATTTATTGTAATTAATTTATAAGTGTTATGTGAAAAATATAGTAAGTACAATAAAGGGATGAACACTTAGATTTTATGGCTAAATGTCTAAATATAATTGTGTTATGAAGGTGGAAAATAGACTAAAGTATGTACATGATTCATTTGGTTCATGAACTATATTTTTATTACGTAGGGCTAATTATCTTAGATTTGGGATAGTATCAAGTCTTGATTACTAACATATGTTGGTTAGTAGCGACTTGTGTTTAAAAGATGTTTTTGATCATATGGCCACCTTTTCCTATCTCTAAAATATTTCTATTTATGATTTTAAACCTTGATGATGCACGCAATTCAATAAATTAACCTCCTTCACCTTAAACCCCTAATGTACTTATAAGGGATATAATATTTAGAAAAACTAATAAAGTGTAATGGATTGAGCTAACCCCAATCACCCTCATTTGATTATTGACTTTGCCTATATATCCAATCCTCCAAGGAGGGAAATTACACCACACATAGTTCTCCCACCTAGTGTGATTTCAAAATTATGCTCCCTCACTATAATAATATAACTAATGATTGGGATTTTATCCTTGATAATTTTTTCTATAAATTGGATTTAATATGCTTCAAACTTATCTTATGACTCACCTAGTGGCTAGTTTACATTTTGAAAAGAATGAGGCATATTTTCTCAATGTGTAGTAGTGTATAGATATGTACAAGATAAGTTCCAAGTCCCCTTTAAAGTGAGGCCTTGATTTATATATATATGAGTCTAATTTTTAATTTCATACACCACAATCATGATAAGAATATGGTCCAACCCTATAGAAATATTTCAATTTATAAATTATTTTTTTCTAGGAGAGGGTCACTATCAAAAATTGAGGGTTAGTATCGACTAGTGATATTGATCCAGACTAACATTAGTGACCTATGAATAAGAGGACTAAAATATATGTCTTAATATGTTTTTATAGGATAATACACATGTTTTAAAACAAATTATGAGGTTTTTATGTGTGCATAAAAATATAATAGAAGGATCAAACTCATAAGGTAGCATGTAGGTGTGAGAGAATGGTGGGTTAAGACCATATTTTTTTGCATAAGTCAAACATGGTAAATGTATTTCAAGATTATCATTGAAAAGTAATTTATACAATATTTATTATATATAAATTCCCCCTTATATTCTATTAATAGAATTAATATAATATAAGTAAAAGATGTACTTGAGTATGCAAAACACACTTTGGATTTGTTAGAAAGCTACAATTACGCATGTCACTTAATAACAACATGTGTAACTAACATGTGTTATTCAATGTTTATAGATCAATTATTTTAATATGAACTTACATTTTTTTAATTTTAAAGAGAAAGGATGGAGTATACATGTATGTTTGTGAATACCATGTTTCCCTTTCAATATTTTGGAGATGATCCTTCATTATTGAAGCATTTGATGACTTGTGTTTCCTTTATGAAACACATGGAAAGTTAAGTTAATTATGCCCTAAATTTATGTAATTATATCTTAATCTAGGATTACAACATACCCCAACCCTCATAAATGTGGGTATAATTACATAATGTATTAACTAAGTAACTACTTATAAAAGAAAGGGGAACCATATGATAGGTTCACTAAAAGTAAAAATTGAACAAACCACTAAAAATGGATTATATATTTAATTGTATATTTTCACTCAAGCTCACTCCACATAAACTAAAATTCATGATTGAAAGATAATGAAGTCTATTCATTTCCTCATCATGACCACAAATTTAACTGTATAGTTTTACTCAATTTCACTTAATTTATAATAATACATGATTTGAATACAATGAACCTTGGTGTCCAAAAGTGTGAATTATTATATTGTTATGTAAATGTGTGAACTAGTATGATGCCTTGTGATTTTAAAAAATGTGTATATAAGTGCATGAATAGTATCATGCCTCATGAATCTAAAAATGTGTATGCTTGTGCATGAACCAATATCATGCCTCATGAATATGTAACCATTTATATATAATGGTATTCATATATATGTTAAATTAAATAACCTATATCTCAAATGTATGTATATGTTGAAACCCATAATTGTTATACCTATAACATATCTATATATGTGGTCATATAAAATGTCATTTAATGCAATGAGTGTCACTTGAGACCACCCTATCCTTAGCTTATCCCTAGGTATATCTTAATTCCTATATTTATCCTTTTATATATTTTAAGCACATCTATCCCATGGAAAAATATACCAAGAGCTACATTCAACCATCACCTAAGCATCCCCAATCTTTTTTCACGCATTCTAGCCACCTGGACAATAATTTGGCCCCATTATTCTATAGTATAGTGCACTATTGGAAAAGGGGGAATCGTTATTGAACATTATCTTTCTTTACCCCTAAAAAATAGATTTCCACTCCTTGAAGCACCTTAGGGTCAACCTAGACACATTTCATGTCTTGACAAGCATCAAAAACTTTATAAAGACCAATATCATTCATTTATCCCTAGATGGAAATTCT
Source organism: Torreya grandis (assembly GCA_037957365.1). Classification (NCBI taxonomy): domain Eukaryota; kingdom Viridiplantae; phylum Streptophyta; class Pinopsida; order Cupressales; family Taxaceae; genus Torreya; species Torreya grandis. The sequence goes on along the minus strand of JARHVA010003375.1, from coordinate 944,408 downwards.
TATTAAAAAGATAAAAAATAGTTGTGAAAATTAAGGTTATTGATTCCTCTTTATCCCTATTTCTACATACATCCATCTACAACATCCCAGAGATTAATTTTACTTAGGCTTTTAGTCTTAGTTCACACTCAAAGCATTTAAATTAACATTCATACTCAAGCATACTAGAATCACTCTTACTTGAACCAAAACTTAAATTAGGATAACTAAATTAGGCTTGATCCCCTTTAGAGGCATTGGTATGTAGGTAGTGCCTTGCACATGGGGTTTTGAGGTCACACCTATCCTACCCTACTAATGCCACTCTTATTCCACTTTTTTTAATCAAAACCCTATAAAGCATGGAGGCTTAGGGTTTTATAGTGAAATAAATCAAACCAAAAAATATAAAATCATTTAGGTCTCATTTATATAGGCACATGCTTCCTAAAATAGAATAAATGTCTACCCAAAATTTCATTACTTCACCTGCACAAAGTCAATAGCATAGCATATTAAGTCAATAATACAGTGTGTTTTTGTAAAAGAGGGCCATGATATTATATAAAGAGGGTTTTAACACCTTTTATTAGGCTTATGAAACTCTACCCTACTCCATCATTCCCATGCCTACCACTTGTCCATCTTGGTCATATTTTCTAGCTAAGTGCACCTTTTCTCATTCATTACTATTTATAGAACAGTTAAATAAATAAATTATTATACTAATCAATGGATATTAATACTATAGTATTTTATTCTGTAATTTATTAATCAACTCTTTATCAACCTTATGATTACATTACATAATCCTTAAAAATATAAATCAATGTGATTGTGCCTATGCACCCAAGTGCGTATGAATTTGTAGTCATGTGTTTGTAAAGTGAGTGCCTATACATGGAATATGTCCCCATAATATGCATTGATGGTTAAATATATGTTATGTAACTAAACCATCTAATATATACACCATTTTCAATCTCTAAAATATGTATGATGATCTTTTTTTGTTCATGGAGGCTTATGTCTTTATGAAACTCTTGAAAAGCCCAATGTACTACCCCCCTCTAAGAAGAGGGATGTGTCATGTAAGTCACTCATTTAAAAACAAGAGTTAGCTATATCATGTCATATGTAAATATATCATCACATATAATCATGTGAATATGTGGAGAGTATTTTATCATAGTAATATATATATATATATATATATCAATGCATGTATGAAACATATGCAATATAGGGCATATAAGTTTCATGCATAGATATATGTCTCAATAAAGCATGTAGTATTTATCCTTACTGAAATAAAACTAAATAGGATTGTGAAATAAAGGTTCATGATATAGATCATGGCACTGCTCTATGATACTAGACTCAACCAGTGCAACAAGCTTATGAGTTAATGTCACACATAATGATAAGGGATACATACAATAGACATGAATATGTCACAATAATTAGGTCCAAGGGACACATGCAAAGGACATAAATATGTATCAGATAAGAGAAAAAAATATGTCATATCAAAAAAAGGGTGTAAATATGTCACATCTAATAAATCTTGGGGGATGCACATAATAGACAAACACAATGTATCCTATGATGTAAGAGAGTAATGACATCAATGAAGCATTGCATAATTAATATTGCTTTATACCATCCATTTGTATCAATTTCACATCATATTATAATAGCATATACATGTATCATTGTGTAAGAATCTAATAACTAGAAAGACATAATAAATAAATGTAGCTCAACATGGTAGAAGGTTATAAAAAGATATAACATGTAATAGTGAAACCTATAGAATAAGATGCTCCTAGTATTGGCATGGTCATTAAGTCATATAAAATCCAACATATATATGACCATGTGTAACTTATATGTCTTAAATCACACTCATATATCTTTAAATGCATGTGTGTGAAAATAATATGTTATCTACCAAAAGTAACTTATGTAAATAATGTAATCTAGTAACCATGTCATGCTTAAGTCCTGATTTTTACTTTTATTTTAATATTTTGCAAGTGTTTTTATTTTTTATTTAGTTTAATTTTTTATTTTTATTTTTTAAATATTTTAAATTATTTTTCATAAATTATTGACTAAGTCATCCTTGATAGGATTTAAGTGACTATTTTTAGGTTTGTCCTTGAGATTATGTAATCGCATTACCTCTTCTTATTTTACTTCTGATTGTTTAGATTTTGTAATTCTTAATATCTCATAATAGTTTGTTTCATGATGGTAATATTCATGTAAAATCATGATTTATCTTCCTAATTGTGATAAAACTAAATATTAATTGGTTTTATCCATTATATCCTACATATTTTGTATCCATTCTTGTCCTTGTGTAAATGTCACCCAATAAGTAGGAGACATGACCCATATGTGTGTCTCAACCACTTTTGGTCCATAATATATTAGTAAAATAATATCTCCAATGGTTTATTTCCAATGTGTTCTATGTTTTAATTCATTTATGTCATGTCCCATTTATTTTAGACCTCTAACATTACACATGGCTTCCCATTTGTCACCATAACTTTGAATGTCATTATTGTTGACCAAATTTGACCCCAAGTCAAATTTTTCCACCCGCTCAAAATTCAAACTTTCCATGGTCTTATCATGTTTTAATGTAATGATTATATGGTCCCTATAAGTCTTCATTTAACTTTGTTAGCATTGTTTAAGGTTAGTTTGGAGAAGTTAAGGTAAAGTCATATTTTGTTCAGATTATGGTCTAAGCATGTCATGACGAAATAAGTTAAGGTCAAGTTGTATCATAGGTTATTATGGGTTAATTAATGTAATTTTATGTCTTAAATATATTATAAAAACATATCATGAAGTTTTAAAATGTGTAAGGTTCACTTATAGTCTTAGAGGTGTTAAAAATGCATATAAATGTGATTTTTGGATAACATTGATATATGTCAAAGTCCCAAAAGATCCAAATTTGTAACATACACATTATAAGGATATTGGATAAGTTAAATAACTTCCACACCTATCATCATGTCAAAGAAAGGCCATATTCTTGGATTTTAATGCCATATTAAAGAGTTAGAGGAAGTTGTACAAACTTGTTAAAGTCATGTGCAAGTGAAAATATTAAAAAGGTTTCCTTTAATCTCATAACTATTATAATATATCTTTTAAGGAAGTTTTAGATCCAAAATTTTCATAAAATCACTTCTCTCTTCCATTTGTCCATTAACAAGCTAGTGAAGGTCAAATTCAATCATATGCTATAGGTTGTATAGGTGGAATTAGGGGATGATATTTTGGCCAAAGTGTGAGAATAATATGGGATTATAATTTTTGGAATTGGTAGTTATATTGGTGATCTTATCTTTATAAACAATCGATAAGATCCCAAACTACTTTTTGAGAGATCAAAACCCCATAAGCTAAGTTTAGAGAAACTCTAGAATAAATTGGGAATTTTTGGATGCATGAAACCAATTTTAGTTATTTATTAGATGTATATATATTAATCACACACATTATTTCATCTAATTATCATGTGTGGATGTCCTTTTGGCATGAAAGGTCTCTCTTGTGAGTAGTTTGAAAATGACATTGTTTTGTGTTCTAAAAGTACTTTAGATGGTCAAATACATTTTAATACTTCTCTAGTGTCATATAATCCCTCCATAATCCAATAGTGGCTTATTTATTACTCAATTATATCTTACAAGTTTGAAGAGTAATTGCTTTCTTCATTCACCCTCTTGAGACTCTTTTTCGATGTGTTTACATAAGTAGGGTGATTAGAGTGTTTTGATATGCATTTCAAAAGTATCTAAGATTTTTTTTATTACATTTGATGTGTTGATATAATTTTTAAAGTGATATTCAATCACATTCATGTTTTCACTTCTCAACTTCAAGTATAAGTTGTAGTCTCTATTTTCTATAGGCCTATAGGTCTCTCATCCAAGAAGAATTAATGATGTTTATGCTCAAGATGTATACTCAGTTATTGAAACACTATGATTTATCAAGATGATAATTATTGGACTAATGGAGCTCCCCAAAAGGATCTGAAGGTCAATAAAAGTTAACAAATCAAGCTAACAGACCTACTAACACACCTATAGGACTAAATAGGTTAACATTAAACACAAGGGTTTGAAGAAGCTTTGAAGATGTTATGTATTTTAAATAAATTTAAGAAATAATTATCAATGGAATAATAATTTTAGGACACTATGGTATAGTGGATATAGGTCTAAATCCCTAACTATAGAGTTAGGTCTTCTTGTCAACTAGGTGAAAGAGTGTGATTTGAACAATGAATGATGATGGAGTTTGAAACTTCAAGACATTAAAAAGGCCTTAAGACTCTAAAAAATATATAAGTATCCCTTGAAAGGATTGAATTCTGACTTGAGAGATCAATATTAACTTTTAAGACTATTTACATAATCAAATGCTTTCAAATTGTCATCTATATCCTGTTAAGAATTGGCCTTCAATAGAGATGTTTAGAAGTTTTGGACTCTTTAGAACTTTGAGAAGGAAAATAATATCTCATTAAAAATTTTATAGAGTCCTTAAGAAGGATGAAATTCCATCACTGAAGTCATTAAACTTATACATAGTCAAAACTCTCAGAAATACCACCTACAACCATACATTATTCAAAAATATGCCTTAGATAGTAATGTGGGTAGGGTGCAAGATTCCAACATAGTGAGAGGGTCTTAAGATAATAGTCAAAAACATGATAGAGTATTTAAAAATGACTAAAGAGTTTTGGGGATTGGTCTTAGAGACCTAAGAAGTCATGAAACTACATGTACTTAAATAGTCAACTATCCACCTACAATCAATTAATTTGGTCTTGAGAGAATGACAGTGAAATACATAGAGTTTAAAGTTTTTAAATAAATAAATTAGTGATCCTATTTTATTATTTTTAATAATAATGGATTTTTATTCCTAATTAAATAAATAGGTCTATGTAGGGTAAATCAATAAATAATGTGCAATAATTAAACCACTAATTTGTGTAAATAGATTGTATTTTTACCTTTTCTAAAAATAGTAATAATAGAGAGAAAAATAAACTTAGTTGGAAATTGATAGAGACGAATGTTACAGGGTCTAGAAATTTCTATGCAGGCTTGGAGACTATCACAAAAAAGATCTTGGAGTTTTTTTCTAGATTGGATAGAAGTGACAAAAGTGGGATACACTGTTATTTGGTGATATATTCCTTTTCTAGCACTATTATCTAGGTGATCTAAGTTTTTTGAGTCTACTCAGTAGGTTTGTGTTATCCTAACAGTGAAATATCAAATCCTTAAAGTCTATGAAGCTTGTTATGCATCTATTTTTAATCCTAAAATCCCTAATATCTCTTCATCCTTGAACTTGAATGGAAACTTTGGGAAGAGATAGAAGGGGTTAGTGTGTAAAGGATATATTAGACATACTTCAAACCCTGTGTGTGGGCACATTGCCTACAAAATAATACTCTGAAGAGGGATCATACTAATGTAGTTCTCCAATTGATGTACTTGGTGAAATTACATATGAAAATACAACTAGATGTAAAACTTGGTGTATTTTAGATGGCTAGGGTCTGGTGTAAGGGTTTGAATAATATTAGAAGGTTGTATGCATATAATAGGTAAAAGTGCTTGAATGCACTTTCTTGTATTATTGCTCCTCTCTTATAAATGAGTACTAACCCTTCTAAATGGACTTTGAATAGCCTTTTATATGGAAATTAATTATCATGGATTAAATGAATTCACATTAGGCTAACATGAATTAGGATAAGGATTAGGGAAAATATGACCATTAGGACCAAAAGAATACCTAGAAAATAGCACCAAAAATAGGGTACCCTAGGTTTTAGTGCTCCTATCTAGGTTAGGTGCTATTGTCTAGAGGGAATGAGACATATGGGGATGTATCTAGGCCTAAAAGAGTTTCTTGGGTCTGTAAGGGTTAAGTTTGAAAGGATGTGGAGGACTGGGAATTAATGAAAGAAAAGCCTAAAAGGGTTGTGCAAGTAATTAGGAGGACCTATGAATTAAGTGTCTTTAGTCATACTCAAGTAACCAAATTTCACATTTTAGATTACTATATCCCCCCCCTTTATTCTAATGATGCAACAAATCAAAATAATAGGATACAAGAAAAAAATAGAAAGAGTACCTAAACTTACATGTAAAGGTGAAGCCCATGAAGCTTGTGTGATGCTAAGTAATGTTAGATAGTGCATAGAGAGAACATTGTGTAGGTGTGAATATATGAAATGAAAAAAGATTAGATCAGTTCTTATTATATGTGATATAAAACAAGAACATATAAAACTTAAGTAAAATAAAAAGGAAGAGAAAGGAACAAATATACCTCAATAGGTATGTAAACTAATACAAAACCTATTGTGATCCTAAGTAAGGTTGAGTAATTTTGGATTATGATGGATGGTGTTGTACCAAAATTTATTTAATGAATGAAGTTTGGTGATAAATTACTTGAAAAGTGGCTCAAGAATACAAAGGTTGGCCTCTGGCTCCATCATTACCTACTGAGTGAGGCTAGATGATCATGCATGTGATAATCAATGTCTAGACTATGTGTCCAATCCCTCTGAATAGGTGGCTCAAGAATAAAAAGGTTAACCCTTTAGATCCATCATTACCCCATGAAGTGAAGCTATTAGGTGATACCAGTATAAAATAGATATCATATGAGATGGCTCATGGATGTTCTAAAAATATGACAATGTGGTATGGATAGTCAAATGTATGTTGGAAACTAGGCCACTCTTGGCCATTCTAAAAGATGGAGATTAGGTCTATATGAAAGCCACTCTAAAAATGATGCACTAGGATTATATGAAAGCCAACTCAATAAATTGGGTACACAAAAATTTAAACTTGTATGAAATTTTAACTCAAAAAATATGCTAACCACCTACAGATGGAGTAAGGCACACAACTGCTGAGAATGCCTAGGTAATAAACTAAACTTAGAAACAAAAGAAGAATAATGTGTCATGGACATTACCACCAATCACTAGTGTATATAAAATGGATTATGATATAGAAGTTATGTCAACTACCTAATTTGAAACTAGAAGTGATATCCATTATTTCGTGCATGATACCCCCATATCTAGATTCCCTAAGAAAACTATACTAAAATTGTTCATTCTGACTGATCTAGATATGCAAAAACTATAGTTGAGCTAAACATTTTGTCTATTACTAGAAAACTTGGGAATATTTATACCTATAAAATAGTGCCAAAATGAGGACACCCTTGTGTTTGGTATTGTTGTCCATTTTTGGTGTTGTTGTCATGTGCTAAAAGTAGTTATTGATTTGAAATTATCACTATTTTTCTATTTTGTTATGACTAGTTTTGACCTATGGATTTTGAACTAGGTGATCTAAATGCTATTGTTTTGACTTCTAGGAGATTTTATCTCTATGAAAAAACCCTTGTTTATTTCCCCCTCTTCTAAGGGTAGGAATGATTGTTTATTTCCCCCTCTTCTAAGGGTATGCCTAGATGTATATATTAATGTCAAAGCATGTGTAATGTATTAAGCTAGAACTAGAAATGTTAGATGTTAGTTGTTAATGAGAGGGATGGAGCATGATGTCCATCATGGCATCCTAGAAAGCAAGGTAAATGCATGATATGGATCATGACATTTACAACAAGGAAAAGCAATCAAGAAACAAGCGTACAAATAAAGAAGAATACAAGGTTGGCCAAGGGGCTAGACAAACAAGGGACATGGGCACATGTCACTCAAACTAAAAAGCAAGCATATAAGGCATGTTTAAATGCCACATACACATACAATTTGAAATAAGAAAACATTGGCATGAAGGCCACAAGAACATTAAATATTACAAGCAAGGGACATTATTAAATGTCCAAAGGTACACACACATGAATATAAGTAAAGGACATTGGCAAATGTCCTAAAGCACACATAAGAAACAAAATTAAAACTAGAAATTTAATCGCATCTAGCTATGAAAATAAAGAAAGGAAAGCATGTAAAATCTATAAAAGTACAATCACATTTAACTAATCAAAGCAAGTGTGAAAGTATGAAAGACATGTTTGGTACAAGACTAGGTATATGCTAAGAAATACATAAGTGCAAGATACTAGTGAAATGTCGATATAGTAATCTATGTAATATAGTAAGTAATGTATAATGGTATGATAACTTAGAGTGTGTAGTGTAAGAATGACATAACCTAGATGGTGTAGTCATGTATAAGATTCTCCTAGTGGGTATGTATATTGATGTGTGTCTCAAATGTAGAAGTAGGATGCCCCCTCGATGGGTAAGGTGAAGTAATAAAGGATCTAGATGCCATTGCACACACTCAAAGAAGATCAAGTGAAGCATGATAACATAGATAAATTGACAAAATATAGCGTAGAACAATAAATATAAGTCTAGCATAGTAGTAGTTTTATAAAACAAGGATGATGCATATAATCTAAATGTTTTTGGTGTTTTTGAATTATTTGAATGTTTTTGTATTTTGAAATTTTGTATTATTTTTTATATTTTTGTATAATTTATGTACTATCAATAAAAAGGGATTATGTACAATTAGGCTAGGATAGGATGATACTAACCAATGAGTCTCGTGCAAGACTCCCTATCATGGTGTCTAGTATCAAGGAGTGGAATCATGCATGAATGTGAAGTATGATGAAAATGTTGAGACTATGGCTCTAAAAGTTGGATATGATGTAGATGCTCTAAAATATTTGAAGTAGAAACTGACTATGAGGTCTTTCTATAACTCTGATAAGTGGATGTAATTGTATGGCTCTTAGTGACCCATTTGGAAGTAAGAAAAGCTCTTTGAACATGTAATTTATGTGTAGACCCATGAGATCTTAATGAAACTACTCTGGGTGTGAAAACTATAGTTAGAAGCTATCTATAATCCCAAAGTTGTGGAGGTGCATGAACCCTCTATATTAGTGATGGATGTGTCAATTGTGTCTATATTTATACCAAAAGAAGAACTATAACTAATGGAGAAACTAAAACTAGTGGATAAGCTAGAACTAGTGACTACAAAGTAGATGGCTCTAAAGTGGGTAGTGGTAGCTCATATGAAACTCCACCAACTATAATAACCTAATTAATGTGAATGAATTTCATGCATCTATGATTTGTAAATGATACTACTCAAATTTTTTGAATCCATGGGTGACCAAGTAACATATCAAAAAATCTTGCAATGGGAACCATAGTGAAATGTGTGGTCACATGTGTTGGACTAGTCTAAAAAGGAAGTACAATCTCACCTAATAAACTCTATATATGCCTAATGAATATGCTAATAACTATATCTATCAGGGTGATATCCTACTCTGAATAGCATAAATGCTTTAATAATGTAATGGTGCACATGTTGACATTGGAACCATTATCAATGAGAAAATTGTGAATCGGTTGATTATGAATATGTGCTCTGATAAAGAATGCATTATAATCTAAACTATCCTCCATAATATCTTGATCTAAAAATAATATCGAAGGTCTAGCTAGAACTCTAGACTCATACACACTGATCATACCACTCAAAGGATGTGACTCAACTGAAAGTGCTTGGTATGTAACTAGTGGTAGATGTCCATGATATGCATGGTTAACCCCTGATTTATCCCTTGTACCTTATTTTGAATGATATGAAAATAGATCTAAGAATATTTTCAAGATTTATCATGTGTTGGTTTTTCTCGTGGAGGCTCAATTAAAGTTTTGAGATCAAGTAAGTTGTCATCTATCAAGTTTTGTATATTAAGTCTCAAACTAATGCATTTATTTATAGTGTGGCTTGGTTCCCTATGATAATTGAAAATTTATTTTTTATCATATACCTTGGGAAGAGGTTTGGTTGGACTAACTTCCCAAATAAGAGGGAGAGATATGATATTACAATCCAAAAGCTCCTACAAAACCTTGACTAGAGGAAATGGAAGATGTGAGAAAGTACGTTGAGGGGGTGATGATAAAACTATACATTGAGGAGGCTTTCAAGATATATTTACTATAGGTTGATTCTACCCTTTTGTATCATTGATCTTCACCTTATATGGGACTTTTCTATTACTCTTATTAGTTGTGTTTGGAATGATTGTATACTTGAGTTTGCCCATTGAAATGAATTTCACTTCTCTTTCCTTTAGTGTATGACATAATTCAATGAAGGAAGATAGTTGAACATAATTGATTCATGAAGTGATGATATAAAAATCTTTTTTAAGAGTTCATGTAACTCTTGATCTGCCATGGGACTAGTCATCTTAGCCAAGATGGTCTTATACCAAAAAACATTATCTATGAGATGCTCATTTGGTCATTGTTTCTATTAAGCAATTTGAGAATATGAAACCTTATCACCATTGTTAGTTATAAATTTTGATAACAACATGTCATCTAAAGGATTGAATGGATGAATTTATTGATTTGATAGACTTAGAACCATTTTAAATCATAATCCTTTAGGCTTCATGGAAATAGCATGGTAAGTAGCCAGTCATTGGGTACATAGTCCAAGAATGTTGCATGAAAATCTCTCAAGTGTGTCTTTAGATTACCCTTTCCATCATAAATATTAATCTTAGGTTGAATAAAGCCTTGTGAAAAGGGTGTATAAGCAATGTGACATGTCAATGGTGTATGCAACAAAGCAAAAGAATCCAAAGCTTGTGTAGGTATAGTGGTACCTTGATCAAGATGTTGCACCTTGGATTGAAGAGATCTTAGCTATTGTACAAGGGCTACCACATTAGGGGATAGGGATGTACTAGTTGTAACTCGTGGCATAGAAGATGGTTGGGCTGCTATAGGGGGTTATTGAGACATAGTTGCCCCCATAGTGTCATTTGTAACTGGTGGCTCTATGGTTAGAGAAGATTAAACATTGTTCCATTTTATTTGTTCCTGTTGTATAATTCTTAGTATGTCATCTTTCATATATAGATGTTTTATTAAGTGTTCTTGAAGTACTCTTTTATCAATTTCATCAAAACTGGTATATTGGGCCATTGTGAAAGTAAGAAAATAATTTATAATGTGTTTGAATGTTTTGCAATAATTTTTAATAGGTAATGTGCTATAAAAGGAAAATATTGAATATAAGAGATGCAAAGTCCTAAAAATAGTTAATTGGAATTTGTACAAAAAGAATATGGAGCTCCCAAACATGTAAGGTGATATCTCAAGAAGCAAATAGGTGTTACTATATGCATCTAGTGATGTTTGAATGATTTTTTAAAAATAAGTATGGTAATTTTAAAATTTTGATATGAATTTATAGAAAATTTGTAAAATTTTGGTTAAAAAATTTAGGAAAAAATTAGAAAATATTTCTAAAATTATAATATATTTTCCTTAGTGTTTAGAACATGTTTGTATGCAAAAAAGACCTAGTACGTGCAAACTAGGGTTTTAACAAAATATATGATAATTTTGAAATAAATTTTTAGATTTTTTATTTTTAAATATAGGAAAAATAAATAAATTATGGAAAAAAATTAGAAATAATTTACCCTAGAGTTTATAGGACTTTTTTGCAAAAATTTGAAGTAAGTCGGGTTCACCAAATGTTTTGTTATTTTTAAGAATAATGGAGTTTTATTCCTAATTAAATAAATGGGTCTAAGTAGGGTAAATCAATAAATAATCTACAATAATTAAGCCATTGATTTGTGTAAATATATTGTATTTTCACCTTTTCTAAAAATAATAATAATAATAGAGATAAAATCAAACTTAGCTAGAATCTGACTGAGACAGATGTTGTAAGGTTTAGAAATTTCTATGCAGGCTTGGGAGACTCACAAATAATATCCTACAGTTTTTCATAGATTGGACAAGAGTGCCAAAAGTGGGACACCCTATTTTTTGGCACTATAGTCCTTTTTTGTCATTATTTTCTAGGTTATTTGAGTTTTTTGGGTTCTACTTAATAGGTATGTGTTATCCTGTCAGTGAAATATCAAAGCCTAGAAGTCTATGAAGCTCATTATGCATCTATTTTAATCTTTAAATCATAGGATATCTTCATGATTGAAATTGAATGGAAACTTGGGAAATAAAGAGAAGGGGTTAATGTGTAAAGGATACATTTTATTTACTTCACACCCCATGTGTGGGCATGTTACCTACATACTGATACTCTGAGGAGGGATCAAGCTAATGTAGTTCTCCCATTGACATGCTTAGTGAAATTGTGTATGAAAATGAAACTAGATATAAAATTGGGTGTATTTCAGATGGATATGGGTTGGTGTAAGGGTTTAAATAAGCCTGGAATAATATTGGAAGGTTGTATGTAGAGAATAGAGAAAAGTGCTTGAATGTACTTTCTTGTATTCTTGTTCCTCTCTCTTAAATGAGTGCCAACCTTTATAAATGGACTTTGAATGGATTTTAATATGGAAATTAAGATCATGGTTTAAATTAATTTATGTTAGGACAACATAAATTAGGAAAAGTATTTGGGAAAATATGACCATTATGACCAAAAGTACACTTGGACAACAACACCAAAACTAGGAGACCCTAGGTTTTAGTGCTCTTATACAAGTTGGGTGATATTTAATAAAGGGAATGAGACCTAGGGGGATGGATATAGGCCTAAAAGAGATGCCTATTTATATAAGGGTTAATTCCACAAGGTTTTGTATGACTGAGAATCAGTGAAAGAAAAAGCCTAAAAGGGTTGTGTAAGCAAGTAGGAGGAGCTATGGATTAGGTGTCTTTAGCCATACTCAAGTAACCAAATTTTACACTTTATATGAATATATATTAAATTACATGATAATTATGGAGAGATTTAAATGTTTAAGATAGATCTCTAAAGCACCATTTTATAGACCATTCACAAATGCATATACATAGGAAATTAGAAACATATAGGTCTGCCTAAGTGACTAAAGACTCTCCAAATCCTAAGAGTGGTTTATATGAGTATTTGAATATTTAAAAAGAGTTTGGAGTCATATAATAATTGAGACTAAATTTTTTTTAATTGGTTAATATATTAAAGAACTAAAATATGGGTCATAAAGTAGTTGACTATGACACACGTCTATTCATCTCATGGGAGTTTTGCTTGGTTTGAAAGAAGTTTAGGGATTGTATGATATATTAAGGAGAGAAAGGTAAATGTATGAATATTATTCAAGTATGATGAAATTTTTTCATAAAATATCTTAGGTTCAAGAAAAAAAGTAAGACAAATATAATAAGACCCTGTTCAACCCTACATACTCAACTGGTTATACACATTCCTACCTTACCAAAGTATATGCTTATTTGAAAAGTGTTTGAAGGATTGTAAGATAAAAAAGAGAGATTGATATGATTTTATATTATTTAAATAGTTTTATAATAATAAATTTGATTCTTATACATAATATTAAGGTGAAATAAACACAAGCATGCCCTATTTCAAACTCTAACATGCCTAGTCACATACGCAGTCCTACTAGATAGTCAACAAAGAGATGAAGTGAAGAAATTATATGTTGATATGGACATGGATACTTGATAAGATGATGATTAAAATTTTCAATAAATTTATGAAGATATTATACCCTAATAGATAAGATAATAAACACCTATAGTTAGTTAGGGTATCTTCAGTAGTTTGGCCCAAGAACCCTAAACCTAAGTAAATAGGATAGTTAGAGACCTAATGAGATAATGGTGATTGGGGAGTTATTTAAATAAGTCATTGTAGATGTATAAAAACTCATTTATGTCATTTTAACTCACAACCAACTCAGGAATGCACCTACAGACTATAATCTTACCTAGACCTCACAAAATGCTTGTTTCTAACCTGAGAGGTTAGCTTCCTTTCTTGGTATGGATCACACATGTTTCATGGGATATTATAATTATATATGAAGTTTAATACCCTAGTAAAACTACATTTTTTGTAGTTTTTTTATGGTTTCATGCCTTGAGTTTTATGAATCATCCTTAAGAACCAAGGCCCTTTCAAGCTACCTAGGAAGGCTATACAAACTAGGTTAGAGATAAATCATCTTCCATGCCTTTATATGGATTAAATAGACTCAAAAATGACCCAAAAATATTTAAAACTCCCATAATAATCACTCCATGTAACTATTTGATATAATACTCTATGGAACCATATAGTTTAGGGCTAAAAACACTAATTTTTACTATTTTATAGGTTTGTACAGTGAGTAAGAAATTCAAATTTGGCATAGAGGTATAAGATAATGTTTTATAAGTGTATTACATGATTATCTAGGGTTTATAATTTTTTTGGAGGATGTATAATCATTTTTCACTCTCTTGGTAAGGAGGCCTAATTGAAGCCTAGTTAAGAGAGAGAAAGGGCAAAAAGAGATATCTCCACTCACTCTTAGATCATGAAATTGAACCTAGAGATATAAAGCCATAGAGTGTAATATAATATGCCCTTATATTCTCAACACCTTTTTTACTTTATTCCACATGAGGTTTACATCATTTTAGGGCTATAAGGAATGAGGCCTAACTGAGGCTTTTGGTTAGAGAATGACTTCTTGGGGCTATTTTAAGGCCTAAAATGGATTGTAATAGGTTAAACATGGTATTAATAGCCCAAACATGAATTTTATATGACATAAATAATACAAATCCAAGTTTTGAAACTTGTGTGTAAAATAGGCCTAAGGAGATGAAGAGTCCTTTAAACACCTTGCATGAGAAAATATGTTGTGTCAAAGATAACCTATCGGGATTAATGGAGAGGTGTAAATAGTAGATTAAAGAGGTAAGAGAAACTTATATGACCATCAATAAGGCCACTTGTCCTTCAACATGTCAAGAAGAAGAGAGGTTTTAAGAATCTAGTAAAGGTGTCAAGCAAGAAATTCAACTCCCACACCACTTAGAAGACCATAGAATATTTATAAGAGCTACACATGGATTATAGGACCTGTTGATATAGATTTATAACTCCCATTATTTCTATAACTCGCATGATACTTGTTTATATTTTCTCTCCTACATCCTTCTTCTCTTTTCTCTTGCATTCTCTATATATTGAGCCACTTTTGGCTAAGGTTGTATCCTTCACCTGAGTATAGAGAAGCCTTTCTCATTTGAATCCTTTGAGAAATAAAAAATAATTTGGTTTACATTATTCATGATTTATTTCAATGTCTATGTTAAGTTAGCTAATCTTGCTAAGTGATAGTTTCTCTTCCTTAGCATGTTATCCTTGTTTGCATATGTATTTAACTTTAAAATTGTATTAAAAGTCTCTTGAAGTGTTTCATGAGTTTTAATGGTTTTTATTTTCACTAGTGTCATGTTATGACCTTGTGTTTAGTCATCCTAGCTTAGGTTAGCTTCACAAACCTCCATGAGAAATACTAATGCAAGGGTAGATTTGGATTAGTGTATGTGTAGAATAGGCTTGTGTTTGAAGTGTACATAAATTTGGTTGGTAGTGGTTAGGTTACAATTGGTACATCACCTTGTTATTATATGTTTACTTTATGTTCTCTCTCTCCCTTTTCATAGAAATGAGCTAGTAGTTTAGGTGATGAGCTTTAATAGGTAAACTAAGGGAGTTATCCCTTAAATATATAGGTTTACCTCTACTATAAGTAATCCATAGGCATAGAGGTAATCCCATTTTCCACTCAATTTGGATAAGGCTTTAACTACCTCTCCAAGGGTGTAAAATTGAGTGACAACAATTTTGGTATGCTTGGTAGGACTTAACGTCTAAAGAGTGGAAAATTCTTGGTGTGTTCATCTTCCTATTAGCCTTTAAAGGTGTTTGATTTAAAAATTTTAGGAATATTGGTGTATTATTCCTAATTTATTTAAAGTTCCTCGATTGATAAATTAATAAATAAATAGATAATAATCAAGTTACTAATTTGTGAAATTTACTGGTAATTAGTTTTTTTCTAAAAATAGTAATAAGAGGGAGAAAATAAGACTTAGCTTAAACTATGTTAATCTAAGACAAGATCTGATATTCACTATGCAGGCCTATGACACTATCACAAACATGATTCTAAATTTCATTTTATGATTAGATAGGATCACTAAAAGTGGACAAGAGTGGCATCAATGTTGTAGTCTTTATTTGAAACTATTATCCTAACGATCTAAGCTTTTTGGGTTTTAAAAGTCAGGTCTGTGTGACCTTGTCTCTAAAGATTTGATGGCCATAAGTCTATAGAGCTCCCTATAGAGTATATTTTCTCTTCAAAACCTATCTTCTATTATACTTTGACTAATTTTGAATAAGAGGTGGGGTTAGTGTGTGTAATATTCACTAGATGTAGATCCATACCCCTATTATGGGCACACTGCTTACATACCAATACTCTAAAAAGGGATCAAGCCATACGTAGTTCTCCTTTTGAAAGTGTTTGGTGTAATTATGATATGAGAATGCAAGTAAATGTTGAAATGGGTGTGCTTGAGATGATTAGGGACTCGTGTAAGCATTCTAATAAGTTAGAAATAGTATTGGATGGTTGTATGTAGAGAATAGGGAAATGTACTTGAGTAGTCTTACTTGTATTCTTTCTTGCTTTGTGATATTTGATAACCCTTTCCAAATGATCTTTAAATGAGATTTTATAGGGATCTATTCAACATAGATTAAATTTTCTCATGTTAGGCTGACAAGGATAAGGATGGGAAGCTACATGGAATTGATCATTAGGGCCAAAAATGATCTTGGACAATAGTGATAAAAGTGGAATGGAGTGGCATTGGCACTATAGTCTTATTTCAGTGCTATTATCTTGAATAAATAGGACCTAGGGGGATGGATTGGTCATGAAAAGAGGGTCCTAACTCAGCCAAGATCAAGTCTAAAAGGCTACAAATGA